>VYZV01032009.1:0-62982 GCA_013401275.1 Pandion haliaetus | reverse complement strand
TCTAACTAACGTTTTATTGAAGAATAAATCTGAGTTTTAACACCTGTTGGATTTGATTGTGCGTGCCTCTGTAACATGGCATTATAACTCACGTCATCTACAGTACTCAAAGAGCAGCTGACCTTCCTGCTAGACTTTGCCATCTCCACCTAACTCCTGAGGGAACTTCAAAGCTTTTCAAAAACCTGTTTTCTTTTAATCATCGTCAAGAATGGGAAACAGAGATCCAAGGGTCCATACACATCTTGAACAGTTGAATGAAAGTAATAAATGGTTGTTCTCCTAGATCAGTATCCCTTGCCCAGGCACTCTAATCATCACAGGTGTATGGATTAAAGAAAAGAGAGATCTCTGTACACTTCTGTAAAAACTGAGAAATTGAAGAATTCTATTCTGAGGACTCCTGAACCTGGCATACCTCCACTGCGATGAGTTCTTAAATAAAGTTGTATTAAAAAAGCAACTCATAATTCTGACCCTCAGCATGTGCTGATGAAAGAGGAAGAAACTCTAGGGGATGGGGGAACTGCAGTAAACACCCAGGCAGTAAGAGAGCAGTAACAGAGCTCTCAACGTGAGTGTCGGTGTGAACTTACTGTAGAGAGGATGTGTATTTGGTGCAAATAGAGCTTCACCTGCTCTACGGCTCATGAATTTGTAGGAAGAGGTTAGGAACAATGCTTCACTGCAAGCACCTGGGTAACTTTGCAGAGGCCAGAGACAGCCACCTTGGATTTGGCACACCAGGAATAATTGTGCCACTAATAATCCTTGGGGTAAGTACTGAAACTTGAGGGTGTTTGTCAAAGTACCAAAGAAAAACAGGCAGATGCAAGCAAAGTCATAAAATGCCACAGCAAACCGCAGAACTGTTCAGCAGGTTATGCAAAAACAAATAAGCAAAAAAACCCTTTCAGTGAAGGACAAGGAATCTACTGGAGGTTTCTGAAAAAAAAACCATCCCTCACCAGGAAGGTAGCAACTGTACAAGAGGGGAAAACAGAGCAAGGATATACAGTGCAAGTTGATAGAAAAAGCTGTAATCATAAGGTAGAAATGATTCTGGTATTTCACCCACAGCCTGATATATTTTGAGAACTGTATTTCTACTTGACATGAGCTATCTTGTGGAAGCCAGTCTTAACCCTCATTTGTGTTTTGTTCACTCAGACTGCTTTTGCAAAAGCGAGCCAGCCCCAAACTGAGAGCACTGATCCAGGAGACAGGAGTTATACACCAATAGTAAAGAATATACTTTGAAAACACCACTTAGCTCCTTTATAAATTATGAATTTCATAAGGTTTATTATTCTCAGTTTGCAAATGGGGAAACAGAGAGAGATGGTTTGTGGTCACACAACAGGGAAAGCATTTATCCCCCATTAGGTTCTCTAAACCTGATCTTAATTACCCCTCAGGTACTTACGCTCATGCTACCAAGAAATCCTGTGACACAGGGCAGCTGAGATCTCTTTAATAATTAATCAGTAGAAACCCAAACATATCTTCCAGAGACAAAGCAATGCTATCACTATTTTACAACCTTTGGCAATGCTATTTCTATACCTCAAAATAAATGAAAGATAACCTAGATGACTGTCAGAATAGGATGAAGAGTTTTTATGACGTTTTCTGCCTTTCACATGTTGGACTTCACCTCTACGATGACGGCTCTTTCAACAAATGTTTGTGTTTATCACACATAGATTTTACAGTGTACTTTCTCACAGGGCTGTTTTTAATCTTTTCTTTGTACCCAAGCTATCGCTACTGTAGGAGACTAAATTAATCTTGTTTTATCTGTAGTTCTTACACCCTACAAGGGGTTTTGTCACTTGCTGCCACACTTGCGGGGATGGGTTACAGGGAGACTCCCTGGGGCTGGGCTACCAGGAGCTTCCCAGCAGCCTTTCTGTGTCATCTGAGGAAAAACTACGTTTACGAGTCAGATAGTAACTGATCACTATTCATGTGGGCCCCAGCTGTACAAACTCTCATCCTTCTAAGTTATATACCTCTAGCCCGCACTAGTGTTATCAGGATTGTGCCCTAAACCTAATTCTAGTCATTGCTTATGTGGCTTCTGAAATGTTCTTAGAAACCATGGTTTTACACTCTTTCAGAAAACCACCAAATGATGCCAGAGTAAACCAAAAGAAATTTAAACTAGAATCCAAAGTAGCAAGTAATTGCAAGTGAGTCTTTTAAACCCACTTTTACTTGTAACAACATGCAGTTTTCAAATTACAGCCATTATGATTCATATTCTTTTCTTCCATTTAGATCCCAAACAGCCAGTTTTATATGCTTAAAGTTTTTTTCCCCATAAATCAAAATTCACCACTGAGAACAACTGTGTTAACACTGGAAAGAAATTTGTTTCCTTCATTAAACAGAGCTTCAAAAGCATGAATTGAACATACGTTTGTGATCACAAGTAATGCCTCTTCTTATATCCATTCAAAATGTTTACTTTATTACAGCTTATTATAAATGTACTGTCTAAAATGCAGCAGCATGACTGTTCAATTTCCAGGCCATAATTTTATGATAATCATATGTAATATATTCGTATGTCTACTCCACTGCCTAACAAAGCCCAAACTGGTTTGTTAGCAGCCCTGCTTTCCCCATGGTTCAAATTTCTTTGGCTCAGAATACTACTGAATAACAACATTAAGAAAGATATAATCAAAATTTTACTTCATATTCTTCACTATAGTAGGCAAACAAAGAAACATATAACATTGGAAGCTGAATTTGGCGTACTGACTTTATCAAATACTGGTATCTAAGTGATATGTAAATTATTAAACATGCTATGCAAGCATTATTAGAAAGGTGGGGGGTAGGGAGTGAGATTATAAATTTATAAATGTTTTCAACATCTAGAAATCCTATTAATACTTGAAAACATTGAGATTCCACAGAGAGAATGTGCGCATAACCTAAGACCAGAACTGAGCAAACTTGCTTTTAATCACCTATATTTAACATGTGTTTCAGTTTTTGCCTAGGATATATTTACAAAAAGTAGTAATTTTTTTTTTCTTCATACATTTCAGATGCAATTCTTGGTTACTCACAAATCTGAAGCTAGAACATACAAAGGTTTACAGGACTTGTAGGAAATAAAAATTCAGACAATCCCCATCCACTTCACTAGACTGAATGGTTTGTCATCAACCAAGTCTCCCATGAGCCAAAGGGTCGAGCAAGAGAGGGGAGCTCAGTCGTGCTCATCATAGCTTTTATATGGTCTGTATAATAGTATTTTTAAAAGAGTGCCAGATCTTGAAATCACACAAGTCTCTTACAGCAGAATAACATCTTATTTTTTAAAGGAAATTTTCTGGTTTTGTATTTGTATTATATAAGAAAGCAAGAACTTTGATTTTTTTTTGCCATCCTGTCTTCGAAAATTCAAACTACAACGATTTTTAAACCTTGCCATTTTGAGGGGGCATTCTTACACCTGATCACTGAGATTGGAGCTCACAACCTTGCTGACCCGACCTTCTTTTTTGTAGCTAATGACACAGGATGAGTTTCAGGTGACTGCCAGAACCACTTGAGGGAGCTGATAAATACCTTGATGAAACACTGCAATAATATAAAACACAAAGCCAAGAAGAGCCAAACAACATCAACAACCAAAAAAATCTATTTAGCAATGTTATAAAACCCAAATAATAAAGCAAAGCTGTGTTGGGAAAAAAGCTGTGAAAGCCATGTTAGGGATTTTTCATTGTATTTTTCATCCTTCTAAGATTTCAATTAGAAGGAAAATAATCTTTTTTTTTTTTCCATTACTGATAATATATCACAACAAAAAGATTAATGGCTGCTGACTTAACGCAGACTTTCAAAAATTAGCTTTGATCAAAGCAACTGCTGCAGTGAAAGTCAATGGCCCTAACTCACTTCTCAACTGCCTTTATAGCACTGAGCTGGCTTGAACTCCCTCCCCTTCTTGAATAGTTTGCCTTAAAGTTCAAAGCCTAACTGGCTTTGAGGCTTAAATCATGGAAAGCTTTTTTCCTCCTTCTTCAAAAGCAATTAAAGACGTTCAGTATAATCTGACCTATAATCTAAAATCTAAGAATGCAGGTCTTCTTGATCATTGTGAGGTTACAGAGTGGAATGGGATAGACAGGGAAGTTAATCGTGGCTCAGACACTGCAAATAGTTTTATGGTGCCTGCCAGCTGATGAGGCCGGTCCTAAAAAAAAGGTAAGCAAGGGCTAATCTGTCAATGGCCCAAATTTGTCAGTCAATGTGTCTACAGAGGTGTTCCTACTGCTTTACCTTTCATTGGAAGCCCCTCCTTCCTTTCCCTTCCTTGTTATTAATGGATCTGCAGAGTTAGGAAGGCAGATTTCCCAGGACAACCACGGTAATGGGGGTGGGGTGGGGTGATAGACTGCAGCAATCACAAGGCAGAGGAATGGATAATATTCATGGACCTGGAAGAGTCACAACTGGCTTCAGAGGATTTTATGGGTTTTACCAGATGTGGTGTGACAAACCTATGAACTTCTTGGTCTGTTTGGGCAGCAGTGTTTCTAGACAAATCAATAAGGATTTTATCTGAGTTTCTGTTTTACTATCAACTAAACAGGACTACAACTTTGAATGGTGAGTGCTGACAACAGGGATAGTTAACAGCTTGATAGTTGGTCCTGACAAAGGACCTGAAAGACAGGAAATTTGGGAAAGCCCACTGTACATGAGCACAATTTTCATGGCTTTGCTTATACACTTTGTTATTGTATGGTAGATCAATAACAAAATAAGCGAGTGACAATATTTGGTCTTCATTCTTATTTCACAAATGACTTCACCCAGTTAGCCTGCAAGAGCTAAGGCAAGCAAAGCCAAGAAAAGTCTCTTGAGTTTTCTGACCAGATGACCTCTCCAAAAAACCTATTGTCATAAAGCTGTGGCCTACAAAGACCTCTGCATGGGATGATTCTTAAATTTTCCAGAATTCAGAGCCTAATTTGAGTGCTCTGCTCAAGTGCTACAGTTGTGTTTGAGCAGCCATTGTCTCCCACCTGAGGCCCAGGACTGAAACAGTGTTAGTTCTCTAACAAATCCAGCTGGAAACATTTGTTCTGCTTCTCAGGTGGTGTAACAGAATTACAAATAACATCAGAAACCTATTCTAGAGCCAGTCAACATCACTAACTATTCCAGCCAGGAAAAAATAAATTCTCTTCTCTAGAAGAATAGACAGTGCTGGAAAGAGATAAGAGAAAGAAAAAACAAGTAATGGCAATAGCAACTCTGTAACCTGTTGCCCAATAATCTCAAAGTGTGTTTTTATACATTAAACTAACTTCATTAGCTTGCTTTAGATAGAAGAGTTTCACGTACATAATTCTACAGTTGAAAAGCCTACGGTAAAAGGGAGTCAATTTGTCAGGCAAGAATGAACACAGTGGGGAAATCCATGAACTGAAACGGAAAGCCTTGCTTTGTAGTTTCCTGCTCTAACTACTAGCACGAATTACTAATTACAGATTTTTTCCTTAAAGTTCTGAATGAAATATTAACAAGCTAGTAATTAAGTAATTCAGGGTCTGTTTGCTTTAGTGTTAGCTTCAGTATTGTAAGTCCAAAACCTCTGACTCGCTGATCTATAAACATCCTTCTAAATTATTCAGAGATGTCCTTCATTTTCCTTCCATTGAAGTTACTCTGAAACCACTTTCTATGCATTAATGGCACCCAAAGTGTAACAGGTGGAAAGCAAATGTAACAATGTAGGGAAAACCAGTAATTGTATCTTGTGTTATTGTGTAAAAGAATAAAAACATTGTTGCCTCTAATGCTGCTTTTGCGTATTCCTTTACATTGCTTCTACTACAGACCAGCCTCTTCCCTACATCCCACAGGTTTCTTCAGAGGTTGTGTTTGTATAAAAGAAATGCTACAACACTTAGTTAATCTGCTCCTGCAATGGTCAGCAACCATGCATGGCTAACCATGACCCACTAATGAAATGAAGCAGAAGCTGGGTTGCATTTGTCTGTAATTACAACCAGGTAGGTTAACATATGACACTAATTGGGCATTTTATTTCTTGTGTGGTGCAGCACTAAGACATAGGCAATGGGCAGCTCCCCAAGGCTGTGAGGACCATGGTCGATATTAACCACCTCTGGCAGACTGCCTGAGTTCCAGCAGACTGAGTAGCTGGATCAAGAGGCTTTACAGCACTGTTTTGCTCTAGCCTCATTCCCTCCCACTTGGAGCACTGTCAGGGTCTTGGCTGACCCAGCGAAACAAAGCCCGTGGATGACTTCTGCAGAGCTTAAGTGCAAGAACTGTCCTCCAGCAGAACCCAGGTCTTTGCTTCCCTTCTGTACCAATGCTGACTCCTCTGCTTCACACACGAAAACCAGATAAAAATCTCACATCAATGCCTGTCCAGAATCCAGCACAGCATCTCATGAATCTTCCAACTGAGAACATACTAAAATATTTTTTATTACAACACATTAAGCTAAAATCAATAGATTCATTTACTGAAACAGATTTAATACTTCAGCTAATCAAGGGAAAGTAACATTTTTCTGAAAAGAAGTGACATTTCATTATAGCATTCGGTTGTAAAGTCACTGGCAGAAATTTTTCTATATACCAATTAAACAGTAACTCAATGGAGTTAGTAACATAAAAAGCAATATCACATATTTACAGTTTCCTCCCCAGTAAATGAAAACTTCTACAGTTCTTAGCAATACAAATAAAATGTCTGCACAATGGATCTAACAATGCTGCCACATCTCTGATCTTTCCTTTTCAAATCTTTGTAGACTATTTTTCCCAAAGATATAACATGCTATTTTCTCTACAATCAACCTTTTTTTCCTTTGGAAAGAAGCAGAAGCGTCATTTTGAAAACTTCAATTTGCTGAAATATAATAGTACCGCTGAGCTCTGTTGTTCTTCACTTTTATTCTCACTTTATGCTAGAAAGATAAAACTGCAGCAGTTTTGCTATTGTCAAACAAAAGTAAATAATGTAATCATTCTGGAATACTGCCAAGCAGAGGTATACGTAACTCTTGCAATGAAAATTGTGAAAGCTAATTTGATGAAAAAATAATTTCATTATTTCACTGTAAATCATACATAGAAGAAGGAATTAAGAATGCAAAAAGAAATAATCTTACTGGATTTAGTGTCTTTGTACAGCTTCATTTTCCCCTAGGATTGCCTAGAAAGCTGTATCAAAGGCATTCTTCAAATTGTACAGGTGCTATTTATCATTTCCTGGTGTAGGAGATAAGCATCCTTCTACTTTTACTAGTGTGAAACCTCATCTTTCTGCCTGCAGGCCATCCTTTCATGGGCATGATCTAGTTTAATTCCAACTTCCTCCTTATTTGCTAACCTTCTGTAAGAGCCACCAACTTTCTAGTCAGAGGTCTAACAGAGCCTAAGCTTGCAGGATTTACCTGGTTTTACAGATTATATTTGGGGATAGAAATGGTGGAAAAAAAGGAACTCTGGAAATCTATTAGCAGTAGCTGAAGTGACATTTAAGCCACAACGCTTGTCTGTGGGGAATACTATACTGAAAATGCTCATTTGCAGTTAAAACAGCTGTACAATAGGAATTTGGTTTTACTCTAGCCTTTAATCTCATAATTGGAAAAGTCCAGGGAGACAGGCAAAACAAGTATTTGCATCATTACTTCAGGTACTTAAAATTTAGGAGCTAGTTTTGGTATGTAATCCACTGAGAGAGACTGGCACCTATAGAAAGCAATTTAAAAGACCCAGCTAGGCAACTGTCAGGCACTTTTCTTACAGGTTCCCAGATTCACACTTGGATTCAGCTGTTTTCCACTGTCTACACAGGCAGCCTGTGGGGTATACAGTGGCTGAAATTAGTTTGTGTGACTATCCTCCTTTATAGGTCTTATAATTAGACAGGATATTATCCACAACCCTGTTTCCTTTGTAAGCTGATATCCTGCATATTTATCTCGTTTGGTATTTCTTCTACCTTCTGTGTTATTGTTTGCAGGCCTATTTTTAATTTATCTAAATTTAATCTGCATTTGCCTTTTACTAGCCCTAAAGCAGCACAGTACCTCTCAATACGATAATTTTTGCCGTCAACTGTTTTTCTCCAATCTTATCAGTATCTGACATTTAAAATATTTCTCATTCATGATGTTCACTATGCATTTTATATACACTGTAAAGAAAGGTCTCAGAGACAATTTCCTAGTCAAAGAATTTCTCTGTTACACCATCTCTCACCCTTTGCAACTTCAACATCTTGATTTATTCATGAGTAATTTATTTTAAAGACATTATCATCTGCATTTCGCACAGGTACTACAAGTTCAAGCTCATTTATCAAGTTCAACCTCATTTGTTCAGTTCAGACTCAAAACACCTCTAAAAAGCTTAACAAATTTATGTATATTCTGCAACAAAGTCAGATATATTCTGCCTATAAACTGTTTAAAACAACAATTTGCTTTCTCTTCCCCCCTCAAGCCTGATCTTGGCTCATGTTCTCATGAAACTTTAAAACAATAAAAAATTAAGAAATGGTTAAAAAAAGACCTAAAGGACTTTGCCCAAATACCTTTTGTTGTCTCCTTCGATTAGAATAAATTTCTAGTAAGGACTGATTTTTATAATTTTATTTAGAAACTATTTTTTAATCTATTCTTTGTCTTTGACTGTTACCCATTCTCCTGCCTTTATTTCACTTGCCTACAGTACCAACAAAAGCCTCTAATGCAGAAAGAAAAGACGAAGAACTTACTTCAAAAATCAGAACAGATTAATAAAGAACAATGATAGTAACAAATATGACATGAAAAGAATAATTTCTGAAGGAAACAATAAAGACACACAACTTTAGACACTAGTTTCTCTGAGAAGACTATCATCTACAACGAGTTTCCTAAATTGCCTAAAACTCTGAGAAGCTTGAGCACACTGCTATATTGAGTATTGTATTCTAGTCAAAAGAAAATGCAAATGCAATTGCATTTATGGAAACTAAGCGTGGGGATGTCTACATCAAAGGGAAAAACAGGCCCTGCTGCAACTCAGTCAAGCACAGGAGCTGGCTCCATAAACAGCTGTTGTTATCAAGGTATCCTCAATTACTCAGAACAAATTACACTCTCTATGTGCAGAGGCACACCCAAACCAGGTTTGACAATGCAGTTATAACACGGGAACAGCTGCAGCAACAACAATTTACCATGTTCAAGAGCTTAAAATCATCATGGACAAATCATCCTCTTCTGCAAGAGGATTTTTGTAAAACATAAGAAAGCAAAACAGAAGACGGTGCCAGCCCCAAATCACCCATGTGTGGGAGCCAGAACACTCTCAAACACTGAAGCCTGGGAAAGAACAATGTGACAAAGAGGATGAGGATAATAGCAAAACACAACTTGCACTATAGCACGAGAAATCTGGCAGTTTTACAATGACCTGATCAGTTATTCCACCATGACAAGTATGAGGGCTCAACGCAATGCAGATGAGAAGTATCTGCAATATCTATGCTCATTTATTGCTAAAGAAAACCCCTAATTCCCAGTATCTTTCTCAGCAATTTTTAGTTGGTAGCGAGCAGTAAGTAACTTTACGGTTCACAGACACGGCTTAAACCTTTTGTTTTGCCGTCTCTTCAATATGGAAAATAAACTACCTGTCTATTAACGTGTTATTTCATGAGACATAATCTACAAGTCCTAATGCTCACATTCATCATAGTATGTTTTGATACCACTGGGCACAGGAAAGCTACTGTAAGCACAATCTGCTTATTACTTTGAAAATCCAGTTTTCTGTATGACTATACTTCTCGGAATAGTATCTGTATGGGGTCAACAGTAAATATTTGGAAAATTACCAGGAAGGTAAGAAAGCAAATGAATTCAAGAAGAAGGAATGCTGAGACAAAAAAAGAAAATAATGAAAACTAAAGTCTGATGGCACATATATTAGCTGCTGCTGGTTTCAAATCTCATTATTTATCAAAGGCAACGAAACAGGAAACTCCAAATCAACCATCCCTAATGCGACAAAAAATTGCTGGTTGGTTTAATCTCATAGGTATTAGGACAAAATTACTCCAACCGAAGGAACTGAAGAAGAAAATATGAATGGTCTTGGGGATTAATTTTGGAGGCTTTTCCTAAGAGTCACTGCAGGCCAGTGTCGCTGCTGGAACAGGGGCCACGGACAAGACTGGAGGAGAAGGGAAGGTATCAGTGTTAGATAGCATGACCATGTCTTCCCAGCACATATGCAAGTTTCGTTTCTGCAGTCCTTGTGTGTCCCGTGTTGTACACTCTTACACATTCGTCTTCCCTTACTAATATCCATTATGCACAACAGTTATGCCCCATTTCACGCATTACAAAGTTTCCTCAGCGTGTTTACATCCAACAGCTACCCACCGGCTGCTCTTCCTTCAGCCTGTTACTCTTGAGCTTTGCTACTAATCTATCCAGTGCTGCCACTTCCAATTTCTTTTCTTCTTTGCTATCATTCTTATTAAATTAGTTATATGGCTCTGAATAATCTATAAACCTCTTAAGTTTTAGAGACATTCCAGAGAACACCAGTTTCTCAGTTCCAGTTATGCTCACAGAATTTTAGTTTAAGCCACAGACGCTTTATTCTCAACATAACCACACACTCCATTAAAAAATCCATACTGTCTCATTACATGAAAATAGCTGCAGAATGACTTCAAAGGAAAAAAAACCCCAAAATTTCTTCTTATAAACAAACATTTTAGCGAAGAAAACACAGCATGTTCTTTGAAAGAGGACCATAGGATCTCTGGAAGGTAATGCAATTCTACCTCTTAATGGAAAAAAAGATGGATCTTTTCATATTTTTGACATTATAAGAAAACCAGCCACTTACAAAGGTAAATATTTAACAAGAAAAACTCGAGATACTAAGAATGGAAGTATTGAAAGCCTTGTATAATGCAAGTTATGGTCGCAGCCATAGGAAAAGATAAGAGGAAAAACTGACTGATATACTATATGTTAATATTATGGACTGAAATTAAGCTCTCTCCAATCAGTAACAGCAGAGGCTCAGAAACATCCAACTGTGCAATTTCCTAATAAACACAATAAATGATGCAGTTTTATATATTCTTAAGAACTAGTTATATTTCCCAGCGGTGACTGCTTATACTCTAGATAATGTCACAGAACCTGAAAAATTCAGGTTAGAAGGGACATCCAGCCATCACCTAATGCAAGCTCCTGCTCTAGGCTGGGTTATCTTCAAGGGTGAGTCAGGTTGCTCAGGGCCTTTTCCAGTTAAACTTTGAAAATGCCCACAGACAGAGATTTTACAATCTCTCCGGGCAACCTGCTGCCATGCCCAACCAACCTCACCATGAAGATTTTTTCCTCACATCCAACTGGAATTTTCCCTCTTCTCCCTCCCTGAGCACCTCTGAGAAGCATCTGGCTCCCTTTTTTCTGCAATCTCACTTCAGGTGATGGAAGACTGCAACTGGTTCCCCTCTTCCCTTTTCATCTAAACAAACCCAATTTCTTTAATCTTTTCTCACAGGCCACATGCTCTACCCTTCGTCAGTGACCCCTGCAGGAATTGCTCCAGTGAGGTGACTCCTCTTGCGCCGGGGAGTCCAGAACAGTGCATGGTTACTCCGGATGTGTCTCTCAAACACCGGAGCAGAGAACAGCAACTTTCCTTGAGCTGCTGGCTCTGCTCTAGCTAACACTACCCAGGGTACGGTTGGCCTTTACCAGTGCAAGGGCACATGGCTGCCTCACGTTCAGCTTGTTGCTGCCACGACCCTCAGGCGCTTTTCTGCAGAGCTGCTGCACAGCCAGTTAAGGCTCCAGCTTCCTCTGTCCCTGATGTACAACCCTGCATTTGCTTCTCTTGGACTTCATGAGGTTCCTTTGTCAGCACTTGTTTTTCTAAGCTTTTTGAGAAATGAGGTATTATCATACTGATTTTCTATTGCTAGGATATATTTGTATTCCAAAGCCCAGGAAATGGAAGGCTTAAAAAACTGCAATCTGTTCATTTTTGCAATACTCATTAAAAGCATTTGAAGATTTTTTTTCTTTAACAGTTAATACAGAAGTAAATAGAAAACTAAAAAAAAAACCCTAATAAATTAAGATCTACAATCAATTAGCTATTATTTTAACCTTTCCAGAAGGCTTAATTTACCCTATGCTTAGCAAGAACAAACTTGGATCGATTTCCAAAAATAACTACTNCCCAAATCATAGTCCAAAACCAAGCACCAATTATCCTATCTTATTGGCAGCAACAACAGAAAACTGCAGAGGTAATCTTCCTAATTCTGTGGACTTCTATGGAACACCACATGCTTTACAAAGAACAAATTTTTTAACTGCATTCATAGGCATAATCATGACAAAAAGCAAAATGAGGACTATCTGATCCATCAGAGCAGAGTGGATTTATAAATTATAGCTTATTAACATTTTGTTCTTAGGGGCAGCAATTGTGACAGCATACAAAATCACCGCTTCAGTTTTTGCAGTGCTTATGCAGATTTTCTAGTTGTTATTGTTTTTCTGTTTACATCACCAGTTCCAAGGCTAGACTTTAATTTTATTTTTTTTTTAGTATTTTTTTCCCCTCAATGTGTCTCTAGAGAGTAAATATGCCCACTGTATGCTGGCATTTAGTGTAATATAAATGCACACATAAAATATATTACTATTCATTTATACTATTCGTGTCTAACATTCCCAGGCAGGACTGAGGAGCAATAATATTCCAGGGACTATACAAACACACAGGCAGTCAGGACCCCTTGCCCTTAAGAGTTAGCAATTGCTTTTGAGAAAAGCTGCAACAAAGAATGTCAAGATGTAGATAAATGAAAGGAAGTCAAGGGATAGGGAATTAAGCCATATGTTTTCTTTTATTTCCTTACTAATTCTCAAAGTAATGGTTCCAAAGTGTCCTATTTTCAAAATGAGCTAAATTTGCTACCTTTAACAAACATGTAACTTAGGAATGAGCAGTGGGTCATTTCTTGCTAGCACCTTACAACATTTTCTAACACGCAGTTTGTTCAGTAAATTCTCTCTAGCACCTCCCTCATTTTCTTTAGAAGACAAACTGTGTGGGTAGGGCAGTTTTTTACCTCTTAGAGTTTCTGTTACTGCTGTCACAAATTCAGAATTTTGTTTTTGAATATGTTCAGATTATTGTTTAGGACACAAAGTCAAAAGAAAGGCACCTTGAACTTGGGACAGGAGATTACGAGATGTGTAACTACTTCATTTTCCACTATGTTCACTTCAAGTCCTAGGCTGCCCTCCTGAAAACCCTCTTGCTGCTGAGAATTAACTTTATTTTTAATGTAAAACCTTCTTGCATTCCTGAAGAAGGCAAACATAGCCCATAACCATGCAAGCACCCTGAAGATAAAAACTAAGATGTTGAATTTGACCCAGTCTTTTTTGTGAAATCAGTGCAGAAGAAAGGAATGAGTGGAAAAGGAGGACAGGTTCAGACATGAGAAGACATTATCTCAGCATTGTATGACTTCCCATGAGAAGACTGTACATCGTCATCTTGTAACAATAAACATTAGGAACAAAGGTTAAATTCCTGCTCCACTGAGAAATTTATTTTGAAAGATTACCTGGCAATCAGCCCCACTTTCTAAGTGTTGGTGCTAAAACTGTGTCCGTGCGTTGAATTCTGCATGACACACAAATATAGGCGGCTTCCACAAAAGACAAACAGAATAGAAAAAAGGAAGAGGATTTCTTTATGCAGCTTCTCAACAGCCCAATACTAGCAATTCCAGCAATGCCCAGTGCAACTTCCACGCCTAACAAGAAGATGCGAAAATCTTACTGTAGCATCCCACAAAACTCTATAAAATGTTAGTCACCCACTAGTTCTGTTTGGACACTGTTAACAAGAATAAATACAGATTATTAATGTCAATTACTTTATCCTAAAGATATAGTTTGAACTTCAGAAGAGGTAGAATATTATACAGCTTTATCCTCAGTTTGTGTGTTTTAATTCAGAATAACTGTGTTTAATGAAACGTACGGACTCAGATTATCTGAGTTTATCTTCTTTCACAGTCATCAAATCATATAATTATCACATTCCTTCTCAACACTGTAAAGGTATTTGTTCCTAGTGGAAGTTAGATACAGATCTGTAGCTCTCAAAAGTATTCTTCAGCTTTCAGAATAAAATTATTTCTGTCCAGCACAACCCATTTGTTCTCCTATCATTACTTTCCTACTTTAAAATAATCTCCTCCCCTTCTTCTTCCCCTCACCGCCTGTGTTAACTCTGCTAATATGAAGATGAAATAATCCTTCTCTGACACTATATTGCTAAGCTAACCAAGGAAGTTACCACTATTCTTCTTTAATTTGCCAGGCCTCTCTTCAACCCAGCGATGTCACTCTCAATTTGAAATCATTTGTCTTCAACATGAACAACCAGAAACAACCACCTAGAGATAAATCTGTATTTGATTTTTTCTCAGGAATGTCTCGCTCCAGAGATTCTAGGGCCGTGTTTGTTGTCTTCTTCAAGATGAAGGCATATCCTTGTATTTTATTCTATGGCATTCCGCATCACATAAAATACACTAACAGCACCAAATAATAAGGGGAGATAGGGAACAGAAACAAAACTCAGATTATGACTTCACCATGATAAACAAGAAATCCTTTCCTGCTGTGCCAGTGAACACAAAAAACCTCTGTCAAGATGTATGAAAGTCCAGTAAGCAAAGCATCAAACAATTAGGGCACCAACATTCTCTTACTGGCTGTCAACAGGCACAGAGGGAAAACTTTCCCATGTGTTTTGCCAAGAGACTGTACAGACCACGTGGTTGCTGTTGTGTAGCTCTGTCAGGACAGCAACTGGGTGTATGGGGAAAGTTGGATGAATTCTCCTCCTATATTTGGAGTAGCCTGAAGAGCTGTACCCTAACAAGGTGCTCCATATCTGTCCTCTGTGATTAGACGGTGGCAGTCCACCCAGCTTTGGGATCACTAATTAGTAGTAGAAGTCATTGCCACTCAGGGAAGAAAAACATGCTGGCTTCAGCCGAGAAATCAGCAGCTTATCCTAGCTTAAGAAATAAGCTCTTGAAATCAGCAAGTTCACCAATTCATTCTTTTTCCCTCTTCTTTCAGGTAAAGATTGTTTGGTAAACTGTGGCCAATCACTTCAGCAATCACCTACAGATGTTAGATATTGCTGAAGGAGTCATGAACGAGATCTAGGCTGGTTCTCAGACATCAGTTCAGCCTCTGTGTCTGGACAAAGGTAAAGCAGCTGTGTTGAAGATGTTTCAGCTCTTGGGAACATTACAGTAAATTCTCTGAGGCACTGATAAGTTGCCTGAGGATCTTCAAGTGAAGGTGGATGGATTTGTATCTGGAGGGTCTACTGGTTCTGATGTGAGAGGATCAGAGAAATTATTCTGTGGTGATTACCCGCTGCAAGGCCTCTCTCTGGCAGAACTCCACTATGCTTTATTGTGTTTTAAGTTAAAAGCGTATTTGCCGAGGGAAAATGAAGCAGTTGGGCAAATAATAGCGTAGAAGCAAACTGCATTCCCGGAGCGCAGGCAGTACGTTTAGCTGTCCCAGCAATCAGCAACGCTGTTCTCAAGTTTACTAAAATCACAGATAACGGCTACTGAGCTGCAGGTCAAAGCAGAGAGCTTAATTCCTTGCTAGTCCTTGACAGCAAGACTGCTGTAACTACAGCAGCAAATCCCCCAGAAGCAAACTTAAAACTTTCAGAATCTTTCTGCTGGGCTCCTACCATAGCAATAAAAATACTAAGAATACATCACTATTTCCAAAATGCTCTTTTCACCGTAACTGTCCTCATATTCTATTAAATCAAACAATTCTATTTTGAACAAAGTAGTATTTATTATGAAACTTTTTAATAACTACTCTTAAAATACTAAAAATAAAATAGCAGTAATTAATCTTTATTTAAATGGTAATTTAATGTGTTAAGAGCCCAAAATGAAACTAGTCATTAGCTCAATAGTAAAGACTGCCAGAAGCTTCATTACTGATTAATAATGGAGAACACAGTGTACTGAACAGCTTCCCCTAATCCCAGAAGCAACTAGGAACTGAACTGCAAAAACTTTCAGTCCTAATAAATTGATTAAGCAGTATAATTTTCTTTATAGTTATAACTACTGGATATAGTGTAGCTAAGCTTTCATTCTAATCTATGTTGATCAAATCTCTATTTTAAAAACAATGTGTTATATATGTTATGAAGACTTCTGTTCTGTAAACAGGTTAAAAACCCTGTAACTTACCCTTCCATAAGGTGACTATTAAGTATGTTGGGGCAATGGATCTAGTCACTTTTAATAAACACAAAAATTCTATGATAAATATTTTGCTTTAATAGCTTTATTGTTAGTAAAAGAATACTAACAATATTTAATGTAAATAGATTTAAGACTGCCAGTTAATTCCAGCTGATGTCAATACTTTACCTTGCTGATCAGATTGTCACTTACAGAAACCTTTTTTGTTTCATCCAGTTTCCAAGAGATTAATAAAGACAACCACTTAAGACCCAAAGAAAGCTGCAAATCACTGAATTGCTTCGAAGTTCTTTGAATGAAAACAGAAGTATGTGACAGTAGCTACTACTACTAACATACCTATTTAAGTGGGAAAAGATACAAAAAGTAAGCATTTATGGTGAAACTGTTCTACAACACCTTTGAACAGACACTAGAATTAAACAATAATTTAGAATAATTTCATTTAGAAACAAAATAAAATTATTAAGAGGAACTATCCCCTATGAAATCAATTCCTTCAATATAACCTTAAAGAACAGTCCCCTGGAAATAAAATGAGAATTCATTGCCACAGCAAGTTTGACTTTCAAATCATTAATTAATTTAGTACCGTCATCAGCTAACTGAAATAGCCATCATTTTTATAAGCCATCAAACTTACTGAAAGTCACTGAACATTACCCTAGTACAAAAGCAATCACAAACACTAGGTGATAACTTAAAAGTTCTGTATCATGAACTCTGTTCAAAGTAGCAACATACAAGGTCTTGCAGTATCTATGAACTGGCACATTACTGAAAAATTCCAGGCAAATCCCTCTAGCCAGGAAAATACTCTTTTTTCCATTTCTTCTAATCTATCTGCTACCAGATACAGGATTCCAAAGCTTGAGGAGCTTCACATTTCTTTCGTATAATGAAGTACAGAGATCCAACATCTATCAAGCACTACTGCTGATACCACAGAAAGCAAGTCAGGAGGAAGAAAAAAATCAGGTAATTTTGGTTAATCTTACCAGTTCATCTATGTCTCAGAAACATTATAAATATTAATATATAAATATTAATGAATTATTGCATATGAGAATGCAGACAGACATAGAAAAATCATCCTAGAAGAGATGTTAGCATTTCAAAATGTCTTCCCAGACTTGCCATCTACAGACTTCATCATCAAAGACACTGGTGCAATTATCTCCTGCACAGTTCTGGAAAATCAAGCTTGTTTGCTTTTGGGAAGGGATACTTTGACAAGGAGTTTCTCTCTTTGCAGTTTTGTAAATGCACACAAATTGAAACATGAATTTGTGAGTACTAGCATGGCAGTTTATCTGTTTACTATGAATATTTCAAAGACCTGGTAACATTCCTATTTGTCCAACAGAAAGTGCACTAAAATGCATTGGAAGTACTGCTGTATAGTGGTTCACTTTGAGTAATAAATCCACACCGACAGAGGAGTGTGTAGTGGTTTGGGGCATTCCTTAATGCACACATTTGGCAAGAAATGCCGTATCTTAATCGAATACATAATACTTGGGATGTTTGCAAATGAACACGAGGGGGTAATTTATATAATGAGAGACCAATCCATCACACAGTGAGCAAAAGCGTATCTGAACTAAAAGGTTACAAAGACTCTGCCTTATTCCAGGACCAAGTGTGGTTCACAGGTCTTTTAACTGGTGGAATCATTAGCAACTGCATATGAAAGATCTGAGGAACTGCTGGGGGAAGAATGAAAGAAACTTGTATGAATAGTTACAAAAGACCACCGTATACATCCAGAGTACATACATTTCTTTTTGCAGCACCAACTCTTAAGGTGAATTATTACTCTCCATTTTTGGAGCTGAAGATCTCTAAGCAGGTATAACCCCATCACTCTATACCAATTCCTCCTGCTGTCATGCAGTCAACATCTTTCTAGAACCTCCAAGCAATCAGATAGGAGCCTCAATCAAAAAAGTGTATTGTTTTTGTTAACTGCACGCCATTTCCCAATTGCAGCTAATAATACAAGCCACAGAAGAGATGATCGAGACAAATTATCTTAACATTTCGGGATTATTCAAGCATGTCTATGTAATCTACAGTAATTTAGTGGATAATAAGCTTCATTTTTCCTAGGTAGTAACTGAAAGTTATTTTAAATACCCACATTACCTGTTCTGTGGCAAACTCAACATTTAGGATGAGACTACACCAGCAATACATTACCAGAAAGTCTAACAACCACCTACTTAAATTAAATGTATGTCAGATATTTATCAAGCATTGTACCATATGTAAGGTAAGAACAGCAAACAGAACAGAAAACGTTGTTATGCTCCTATCTTGAATATTGTGCCATTTCTTACCTTTAAAAAGGCAATACTAGAAATACAGAAGGGTACAAAGAACAGAAGTAGTGTTGATTGGAGATACTGAATGGCCAGATACAGGGAGCAATTAAATAGTTTTTGTAGTCTAGAAGATGCAACACTGGTGTAATATGGAAGAGAAGATGCAAGTCAGGAATAGAGAATGACTGCTCACCATTTCTCCTCACATAAGGCCCAGGTTGAATCAAAATTAATTATCAGGCAATAGGTTTAACAGAAATAAAATACTACCTTAACTCACAGTGATAGTACGGCTTTCTGTGTTGAAAATTTAGTGGAAAATCCCTTAGGCACATTCAGGGAGGAAGGTTCAACTGAGTCTATTAAGCACCAGGATGCAGATACAACTTCCAGCAGAGAAGGCCCTGCATGCAAATTGCAGGAAACTGGCCACATACTTTGTATTTATCCTGTTTTTGCACTCTCTCCCTAAGCATTTGCTAGCGATATGATACTCAGTCCTGCAGTTTGATCCTGCACAGTGTCTGTTTTGCAGCTGTCCTGTGAGCAGAAGGGCCTCTCACTGGCTGCAAGTGACAGGAGTACCACTGCTGATGGCAAGCGGCTGGAAACAAGTGCAGCATATGCCTCTTCTCTCTTAGTGAACTTACAAACACTTCCCAGCCATGGGGAAAACCTCCCCATTTTGCTGCTTATTATTAGAAGTGGATGGGGCAGGTGAAGGCAGGAATGGGGAGAACAATATGTGAGAACTTTTATAAAGCATTTAAACAAGCACTATTCTGAAGAGTTATCACCAAAAACATACAAGCTTATTTGTGATGAAACTTCTGGCAAGACATTTCATGTAAGACACATTTAAATTGTTTGGTTATTAGACAAACCGAATAATAGACATGTAGGAACTGGGGAGAGGAGAGAAAGGGAAGAGGAAAAGCATGCATCTGTTATTTTAACGCAATTTTAAAACAGTACTAAGGTTTAAGCTACAAAAAGCAAGTATTTGCTAGATATGGTTGGGAATACAGTTTTTTAGTAATGTAATTAGGGATGGCAAAGGAACGCATCTGAGTTTTAGAAATTAAGTTTCATTTTGATGTAAAATAAAACCAAGGCTTTTAAAATTCTGAGAGGCACAAGCGTGTGAGGGAACACGATAGAGGGAACAATGCTGCCAAGAGTGGAGAATATGTAGTAATTACAGGTATCATCTGGGACATGGGAACATTTCAGCATTCTAAAACAGATACCACATTCCCACATCCCAGTGTAATGACTGACATGCTAATGCCTCCCCCTCTTTGTCCTAAGAAAAATCCCAATGAAACTCATCAAAATTAGTCCATATATTCTTGCAAAACATTTTTGTTTGCAAGTGACATGACAATAACTAATTAGCAACTGGCAATTAGAAACATGAAACTATTACAGTTCAACTGAAAGAAAAGAAACAATAAGTCATAAAAGACAAATTGTTTTCCACCAATTGTATGAGTCTTTCATAATAAATGTAATAATACTGGGAAAACAATCTGTGCTTTTTACTGCAGTGTCTTCCCTGCCAAGGATCACTTAAAGAATTACAGAGTTCCAAAAGTGGCTTTGTTTTGAAATGTCACTGACAAGGTAACCTAAAAAGAAAATTTTCCTTTTGATAATTAAACCAGAGTCAAAATTAATCAAAGGATGATAGGAAAAACGAAACTTCTTTGACAAGTACACAGATGTAACTAGAAGCAAACCCAGAATATGGTATCACCAAAATAGCACTATTTCCCATTATTTTTCCTGAAGTTGTACTGATAACCTGAAGTTCTATAAATCAAGACTTAAATCATACAGAAGTGAAATAATTTAAATAGCCACATCCCCCCCAGCTTATTGATCATACCTTAATTTGTGCAAAAGGTCTGTCAAAGTTTCCAACGTAAAGAAGACCAACATTTTGGGTGAGTAGCCTAAAAAAAAAAAAAAGAAAAAAAACCTTTTGAGATATCACTTTACATCCGTAAGTTTTTCTGCATGGCCAGTAGTTGTTACTGAACCCTAGCAGGGTAACAAGCTTCATTACAACAGCAAAAGCTACCTTCGCAAATCTGATTATACAATTCTATTTGAACTACTGCAAAAAAGGAAAGACGTGCATTAAAGATGGATGCACACTGGTAATTTTTGTTTATGGTGCAAGCAGCTCTTCAACAAAATCATTTCACAGGCTTCTTTATGATGGATGTCACTCAGTAACATGGAAGAATGGAAGGTATGTGCCTTTTCTATTTATTAGAGACCATTAGAGACACAGGGACAGCAAGAGAAAAGACTAGCAAACACACATTCAGAGCAGCAGGCCTAAGAGTTACAACAGATTACGGCAAATAAAAGTGCGCACAAGCAATACAAAAATGACATCATAGAAGTAGTAGACAAATAAAAAGAATCCCTGCAATATTATCTAATGGCTTCCTACATAAAAAGAGCCCCAGATGCAGTTTGTGCCTGCTGTTCTCTTCAACTCTTTACAAAGTCATTGCATACAGCACCAAGATCCAGAGGGACAGTGGGATAAGTTGACTCAAATGACTGCTGGTGCTTCTGGAAACGCATTAGTTTGATTTCTGCAGATACTGTGCAAGTCAGTATTATTACTACACAAACTCCAAATCCCAGAGGAGCATTAGGGTGCTGCTGCTATGAACAGGCAGACAAGAACATCACTGGCCAGCAAAACGGGTAGGAGAGCACTGTGCTGCTGAAACTGGACAATCACGATGTTCTTCTTCCTAAGCAGCAGCAGAACTGTCATTCCCTCTACTTTACAGGCCTCAAAAGCATTACCCTGAAATAAGGGTGCCCCATAATAAGAACAACTTTCTGATGCGAAACCCTTGAAAGAGTTTCTGCTTTGATTAAAAGGGACATTCAAATACCATCATACTCTTCAGTAGCTCCAAGTTTTCATTAAGTGTTTGCTATTTTATATTTTCCTTCAATTTTATATCTCATTCCCTTTAGTAATAAGGCCTCACATATTAATTAAATTAAATAACCAGAAATAAGTACGAATGTAGGCATTATGCTGCTTAAGTCTGACACTGAGCTGTCTCTTTCTTATGTTTTTAAGCATCTCTATACTTTTAATTCATACCGAGTTACTTTTTTTTTTTATATATATATAAACCAGCTGTGATTTTCCTCTAGTTTCTCACCATCACCAGGCCTGTTTTCACAGACAAAAGAAAGCAGGAACTTAGATGGCAGCAAATTGTTTTGACCCCACAGAATGTACACATCTTAGTATGATTTTGATTCTTCCCAGTTCTGACCACAATATGATATATATGACCTTAAACTGGTTCACCACCAGCAGGAACTGGTGGAACTCCGCAAAATGACAAAGTCAAAACATTCACATATATAAAACAGTTAAAAGTTAGAAGTGGTGTTGCACTGTGTATCGTCTTCAAAAAATCCTTCTGTAATTAGATATGGTATACAGAAATTTCCTGGGCAGTGACAGAAATACCCAAAGGAAGGAAAGACCAGTAAGGATCAGAGCAAATCAGTCACAGTACGGACAGGCAAGGAGCTGCCTCCCTTTGCCCACCAGTGTGCCGGACTCTGTTGGGAAGACTGTCCTTGTTTCGCATTGGTTCTGCAGTATATGGAAGTCAGGATAAACCTGTCAAACTCATTTTCAGTCACAATGAGTCAAATCTATTCAGAAGTCAGGTGTCTGGACTTGGAGAAGCCAGCATATTGATCAAACCTTCTCCCAGGACTACAAAGCAAACTTGGAAAATATTTAATGGTTTTCTAAATGAAAAGAAACATATTGGAAATAATTAGTGAAAAAAGTTAAAAGAGAATCTGTAAAAAGGATTCAGGGTATGTCACCATATTTGAGAGAAGGCACCTTAATGCAAAAAAAGTATTCTTAAAAAGAACTGCACATAATTTTTGTAAGGCAGAAAAGAAAAAAAAAATCCACTAGCTGTATTTCTAGTAAGGGACCTAAAAATAAAGACATACAGTGTGATTATTCCCACGTGGTTATTCTTCACATTGTTTTCTTTACCGGATAGAAATGCAGGATCATTAAAAGTCTGAGACTTTAGGATGGCTTTAGTTAGAAGTAGCAAACACCTAGGGAACCTTAAGCCTGGTCTTTCCAGAAGACCACACAGCTGCCTACACTGTTTAACTTGCTATCACTGATGTACACCCAAAACTTGCAGATGAACTGCAAGACTCTGCTTCCTTAGTAAGACTGACACAGTACAAGCTTATTACTATTTATTCATCTTTCACTGCCTTGGCTGAAAAGTATTATAATTTTTTTATTTGTATTCACATGGCACTTCAAAAAGGCAATGTTAATTCAATGCAATATTAGCAAAATTTTTAGGGGACAGAAAGCTGTTTGTAACTTCCCCTTTCTTAAAGAAAATGTTGCATTCTTTGTTTCTCTAGTTTTCACATTCCTCTCAAGTTCTGAAGTTCAAATTATATCACCAACACGCAACACCAGTCAGTTTTCCACGTAAGCACTCAATGAGGTTGAAATAAGCATCCCAATATGATCGTAATTTAATGTCCTGAAACACTCTTGGTTTTCTGCCCCTAAATGGTCTGAGCAATTAAAAACCTCTGAATCTCATGACTAATATAAACTCTTTTACTTTAGGGTCTTTCTTACCAGCATTATCTCCACATTTCAGAGACTGAGCTCACACAGAAGAGTCTGGAGAGGTAAACAGACTGTGGCAAGAGTCACAGCTGAGGCTCTGGATAGGCCAAGCTACTGCAAGAGTGTTACTGCTCCCTCAGCAGCCACCAGTGGCCATACCAAAAAAATGTGTGCCATCAGGGAAAGGGGTGAGATGGAGGACTATATGTCAATCTCCATCTCACCCACAGGAACTCAGCATGACTGACCTCTAAATTACCATCAAGAGGTACTCCTCAACAATCAGAAAGTTCAAATTATACACAGCCATTCTTGTAGTTCTTTACCACAACACAAGGCTGCATTTTCAAGTACTGAAAATTAACTTTATACCATAAACTTCAACATGTCCGAACTGATACAAATATTCTCTCCTAATGCTCTCAACTAACTACCCTTTGCCTGTGAAGACTTCCCAATGGTAGGCAGGTTTGGTTATAAGCACTTCTATGTTTCCTATGCCAATGCTCTCTTTTAAAATGTCAGTCTTCTATTTCTTACCTAATTTCACATTTGCACAGTTCTATTCTCAAAACACCATCAGTGGTACTCCACACCTAACCCTGCTAACAGCTGGACATCACCTGTAATTGGCCAAGATCAGTACCAGCCTATGAAACACTGGTTACAGTTTCAGAGCACAATTGTCATCTTTGAATTTCACATTCAAATGATCACCTTAAAATTATGAGAAACAATCGTCAAAAATGCAAATGCCTCCTGTCACTTCAATACATATCTTTACTTTTACTTGAAAATATGTAGCAATATACAAAGTTGCCTCAACTAATCATATTTAGCTTACAGATTGCCGTGTATTTTATTTGTAGTCTCTTCCATTTAATACATTATCAACATAACTCCCATTTTTTTCTGTAAGTAGAAGAAACATCACTCCAAGAAGCAGTGGTTCTTTAAGATGTGCTGCCCATACATAACATTACACTCCCCACATTCCTGTCCTATACACTCAAGTGAGCAGACTTCTAGCCCAAGGTACCTATTCAGGCTGTATTTTTATGTTCCATGCAAACAGTGTAAAAAACCAAAAGTTGTCAGGAAAAACCATTTCTGACTTTTGCCAATATAATGGCAAGGTCTTAAAGGCCTTTCCAGTACCAAGAAAATGCTGCCATATAGTTACCACCAAATCCCCTATTTTCTGCCTTCAGAATCCTAGATTTGGCCTTTTGTGGGATGCAAAACCTACCCAATGTTTTCAAAATCCAAACTGCAGGAGCCAGGCACTGCTGCTTGTGGGGGAAGCTGACTGTAGGAGTGGCACAGTCAGGCACGGCGATCCAAAAAACATGGTGTGAGGGGGGTAAATGCAAATAAATACAGAACAGGATTAAGAAAGGAAACCTGGAATAAGGCAGCATGAGATGGCAGGGAATGTGGAACGCAAGAGGGATGAGAGAGGTATAAAGGAGTGACAAAGCAGTCCTCTGGGCTGGAAAGCATTGGGGCATAGCTCTGGGCTGGAGAAGACCAGTGGATTAGGGCTATGGGAGCAGCAGAGATTGATTTACCGCAGAACTCACCCTCCCCAAGCACAGCTGACATTGCTTTGGGGGCTGGGACAGTCTCAATACCTTTGCCCCCTTCCTACCACCTGTGGCCATGGAAGTGGAGCAGCTCCTGGCTATGGACTTTATGAGGGCAGCACATTTCAAAGAAGGCTGATCATTCTCCTTTTCCACACGTGGTCTGTTCCCAGTAACTCACTAACAGCTGTCTGTTAAGATGAAGGTGAGTATTTCAAGATATTCTCAAGAAAGATTCAGGCACAGCTCACCAACATATCAATGCTCCAGCCATTACATAGTACTTTGTGAAGGCAGAAAGCAGGCGTCAAATAGTTCCTCTGTATCTTGTTGGGAGGTACACCTTAAGGACACCACTTCAGCTAGACCTGAACCCCAAACGCTGACACCTTCAGACACCAAGGGCTGCCTTGCAAGTCCACTCGGGCTATCAAACAGGGCCGTGCAAACTGTGAAGCTGAAAACATAACTTCTGACCGGTTCATACACAAAACGCTTGGGAGTCTCCCTCTAGGCGATATGGACCCTAGTGCTGCTGTGCAGACTATGGAAGGAGGTTTCCAGAAAGGAGCATGCAGAGAAATAAAGGAGCAGGGTGGAGCCAGGAGCCGCTACCTCTCACAGGAGCAAGTTACTGCAGATTAGCTCAACGCGGTAACTTGCTCCTGTGCGAGGCAGAAGCTCCTGCGCTTGTTCTGTTGCAAGACCGGTGGCATATCGTGCAGGAACACAGACTGACACTTGCAGCTCTAGGCAGCAGCACAGAGGTCAGACAGGCTGAGAAAGCAGGGAGTATGGAATGAAAAAATGCAATGTGTGCAGTAGAAGGGCTGAAAAGAGGTAAGGAAAATGGCATTGGAAAGGTGGAATGCGTCGAAGGAAAACGATGACCAATGAACAGGCATACGGGCTCGAGTTGTCCGGTGTTTTGTAGACAGCAGGAGGCATGCAGAGCTGCCTACAGCAATGCTTCAGTTATTCACTACCCCTCTGAAACAGAACGTGTAACTTCTTTCTTAAATTTCCACAAGAACGCTCACCAAAATCCCAGAACTGATGACAATTTATCAAATAGGATCTTGTGGTATCTATATTAGGCCATCCTAAATTTTATCTTGACATACATCATAGTTGAAGAATAGTTCATCACTCCACATAAGTCAAAGACTCTGTATTTCTGGTTTTATCCTTGACTGTTGCCTGCTTCTTTCACTAGCTCTTGCAACCACCAAAAAACCTGATTCCAGATGAGTTTGTGATTAAAGAGCTCGCTAAGTGCTACAGCCTGCCACCAAAACTTTGTTAGATGTAACAAGACTTTACATGGCATAACCAGAAAAGTATTTGAGTGCATGCATGACTGCAGAAACTTCCAAAACTCAGCCTGACAGCTGTGTGTATCTGTCTGTACTTCTAACGATGGTGTAGATGGAATTGACTGCTTTCAGCAAAGGACAAGGGGCAGCTCCTGCTGTGGTCTGTTCTCCTACCTGAAAGGAATCCAGATCGGACAGGGGTTTTTTTTTGTTGATCTGAATAGTGGACTGATACCTGAAACACCCTTGGTGTCTGCATGGAAGGGATTTCACCTTAGCAGATATGATTAAACAGGAATACCAATTCCACTGATGAGACAATGGGATTAAGATGCATGGAATACTTCTATTTTACAGTCAGAAGCAGCAACAAATAGCTACGAAGGGGCTGGGATCTGATCTAACAACTTCATGCTTCATATGCTGCAGAAAGACATTTGCAGTCTTTGCAGAGGTTGTCGGCGAAAAGATTTCGATCCTGAGAAGACATGTATCAAGAATGGAACAGATGTGAAACAAAACTGAAAAAAAAAAAAAGTATCCTGACACTCCGCGGGGCTACTGACCCTTCTGCAGATCCGTATCTTTATTGCTAAGAACATGTCAGCATGTGCATTAGTGGACAATTATGGCCCAAAATGGAAAACAACCTGCTTAAAATACAAATTGGACAGTCAGATAAAATTTTTGGAAAATCGCTGTGATCACACTCACATTCCAAACTCCCATATTTAAAATAACTATATAATAGGGATTAATATTAGTTATGGTCTGAATGTCTTTACATTTAATTTTAAAATATACCTTTTGTGTGATAGGCATATACAAAGAATTCCACTGTTATGCACTATATGTGCTTTTTACTGTCTCTAAAAATCGCTCTGAATGCATTTGCAATTTTTGGCAGAAATGACTGTTATAAGTTACAAACAGAAAAGAACAACAGCCCCAGGAACAGAAGCAACATCTTTTTAAGTTCATTAACTGTATTTTCAAACATTATTTGAACAGTTTTCACATATGCCTTTGAAGATAAAGGTAACTTTTATGCATAATTTTACAAAGTTTATATGCCATTATGCAAAGAAATTATCCCAGTATGTCATTATTGCACATGATGACATGAGCACAAACAAAGCATCACGGCACAACAGAAATGACCCCATATGCACATGATGCTGCTGATGTCCTCTGAAGAATATAATAAATATTCCGTATTTATCCTGTGTTCACTTAAGCTGTAAGGGAAAACTACATTGTGCTGCAATATCTTAACCATGGAAAGAGAAGCAGTTTCTTAAGTAGTCTCTTGAACCATAACTTGGATTCTACTACAGTGACATTACAATTATAGTTTGCTTCTTGCTTAAGATAATCGTTCCCCATTGCTTTTCAACTCTAATTATGTATTTTCTAGGATTATAAAATTGAAAGAAAAAGCAAGAAGAAAATCAGAAAAGCATAAATAGAGAATTATAAAATTGATGTTAGTGTCAAAAGAATTAACTTCCTACATTCAATTTTTTTTCAAGATCATTAACTATTTCATTAATTTATTTCACAGACTAACGTAAGAGTAACATAGTGAAAATATTACACTAGGTATTATAAAAGTATATAAAAGGATCCAATACAAGTTCTGGAAAAGGTTAATACCAGTGCACAGATAATCTTGTGAACTTAAACTGACATGCATATATGATCTGCAAACAACATTTCGTTCTAAAAGTATAAAAAGCCAAAGAACTGAGAGTTCATAGAAGCAGTAGTGAACCTTGCACACAGAATACTGACAATGGTAAAGCAGGAGCTTCAAAGGCAAGAGAGGAGAGCTCTCTCCTGCTTTCTACAGCACATTTATCAAACCACTTTTTCAGGCTATGAAAATATTATAACAAAATTTTTTACTCATCAGTCAAGAAAACTTTTTGCATGGACAAATATAAGCTATTCTAGTATAATCATCATGGTAAACAGTAGGCAAATAGACCGTGTATCTGATTTAGGACATTCTTCCTCAAATTAGAGCACAAACTGAAAAAACCTATGAGAGAACTGGAAGAGATAATATGCACAGCTAGTTAGATAATAAAGATGCAAAAAAACCCTGGCTTTGAACTCAAGACAAGGGGGAAAAGGTTGGGAAGGGATACAATCAACTGTCAAAAAAGAGACTGTAAATTTTACAATGCTAAATTCATCTCTGCAATAAAAAACCCCACAGAAATGTAAGCATGACCTTTTCATTCACTGAACTCTGAATTTGCAGAATGTCCCAAGCCAAGTTAATGGTGACAGCATTTAACATAAAACTGTATTCTAAGTAATATTCACAGGGAAAAAAGCAGTGCATAGCACAAACTACAGACTTGAATTTAACGCCTTCAGCCTTCCCACAATAGCACTCCAACAGTGTGTGTTATTAGTCGTATTAATAAGCATGCTGCTTTCTGAAACACATGTAACTCAGGCAAAAATATCAACATTATGTGCTAATTGCCCTTCATAGGAAAAGCTCCTATGCACAATACTTGAGAATTTTCACTGAACTATCTCACTCCCTACAGTAAATCACTGTCTGTCATTGGCTATTCATAATAGGAATCTAGGAAGTAACTGATCCCTGAAAGACATACTTCCACTGAATAACGACACCACTGTTACATACCAAACCCAACAGAAATTACATTTAGAGAGCTCAAAACTGCAAAACAAAGTGACCTCATATTTGAGGTAATGGTCTGCAAGTGATTCTAGATCATGGTCAAAAAGAATGAACTGACCAATGTCAAGGTTTATTTTGAGATAGGGGGATTTAATTTGCATTATTTTTGAACAAGTGTTTGGCTGCTGGGGGGTTTTTTTGGGGGGTGGGGGAAGGCGTTTGTACTTGAATGCTTTCCTAGAGACAGGGAGATTTTTCAGGAAACATTCTTGCACTTTATAAATAAAGCCACAACATCAGATGTTCCCAAAAGCACTTCCTTTTGTTTGTTGCATTTATGTCTAGCGCTGATAATATTTTCATGTTTGTCCAGGCTTTGCCTTACAGGCAAATCACATAAAGAAGCATTTTGACTACAGTTACATATAACTTATCCATAGAAAGTAGAAGGGGAAAATAAGTAGAAACAAAAAGAACCCATTAAATAATCATGCCCATTCCTCCACCAATGGAATATTATTCCCTGTAGTGTAATGAGCAATTTGGCCAGGCTGGCCATAAATTACCTGAAAAATGAGGCTGCTTGCCTTTTCCTTTGGGAGACTATTACGTAGTCTGAGAGATTTCACTATTAGAATCTATTTCTGATAGTAAATGTCAATTTTTCTTTCTGAATATCATCCCTTTCATCTCACTGAAATATAGGCCAGGAGTTAGGAACAAGTCCTAATTTGCTGAAAGACCTACCTGACACAGGCTGTGCTGCAACTCTGCCCAGGTTTATCCACATATGACAAAGCAAGAGCACTCACGCAGTCCTCCAGCAGGCTCACTGTAAATCCACGTTCTAGTCTAGGACCCCATAGGGTCCTTTCACCTTGGCCATCTTTTAAAATATAACAGAGACTACAATACTAGCAAATTCAACACCCAGAATTAAGTGAAGAATTGACATCACAACGTGAAGCTTTATACCAGGAGACTTCAATAAAATAAGTCTAACTACAGATATTTTAAAGTCAAAACAAAGAGTGTCATGGGAGCTACTTAAGAAAAACAGATTTCTAACAGCAAATAAGATATAGAAGAAATAAATGAGATAATGGAAAAAAACCTCAAGTATACTCAAGTACAAAACTGGTAAAAAAAATTCAGTAGATTCACTTGATTATGTGGAAATACAAGGAGCAACTAAGGAAGACAGGGAGACTGCTGAAAAGCTAATGGATTCATTTGTACCCACTGAAAAAATAAAGGCACCTAGTCAGGAACACTTGTTTTCAGTTACCAAAATGAAATGCCTGCAGAAATAGAGGCACTAATAAATCACCAAACCCTGATGCAACATATCCAAGATTTCTGACGTTTCTCAATATGGAGGGTCTGAATTGCTATTAAAAAAAACCCATGTCAATCTTTAACACCCAAATAGGGTAATTTCTGCAAACTTTTCAGAGTCCTAACCCTTAGCGCAGCACTGTTCAGCATGTCTACCTTGGCCACGCATGGGAGTCCTACTTAGGAGGTTGCACATCCCCTGCATTCACACTGTGGCTGCATCTGCCTCTCTTTTGATCATTTTAATGAAAGAGTGCTTAAAAAGGAGTGGGGGACAGGAGAGGCACCACACTGACATAATCGATTCAGACTGCCAAAAGGCTTCTGTTACAGTCTTCCACAGCAATTTATTTTTTAAAAAATAAAACTAGGCAGTAAGTACTTTTATATGGAAAAGGCTACTTACTGTTATGGATCAAACGTGATTAAGAGACTAGGCAAACAGAATAAATGGCCAGTTTTCATCTTGGCAAAGGCCAAGTGACTATTCGATTTATGTAACAGAGTGTTTAATGTATTTATTAGTAATCTGAAAAAGTCATGAACAGAGAAAGTCTGCTGATGAAGCAAGTACGAAGCAAAGGCTGGCAACTTTAGCTAGATTACAAAGTTCATCACTTTGAAGGGAAGCTGATGCCATATTTACAATCACCCTTACAACCATAGCATTACTCTCCCAGATATGTGCTCCTCTGTGTATGAATTAGGGAAAGGTACTTATCCATTTAATTAATGAATGTATCATAATGTATATGAACCTGGCAACTAGAACTCTGCTATTTCCTAACATTCAAAAGCTTGACTATGAAGCTCATTGAACTTTCTGTCCACATAAGGTTTTGTCATTCCTTTGTCTTTGGTCTTTCTATTTTTAAAATAAATAAATAAAAAAACCCAAAACCACCAAACTTCTGTCCCACACAACTATTCCAAATCATCAGAGCAGAGTTGGATATTGAAATATTCAGCAATTTTAAACACAGGTTGTTACTGCTGAAAAACCATGACAAAGAATTGGCAGGAAAGCTGTGATGGGGTGGTCTCATCTGGCTGTAATCTCCCCCATTCTGCCCTTCATTTGTCAGCACAGCTGCTCCAACAGTTTTCTGCTTTTCCCAGTGCCCTGCATGCTGCACCAGTCGTGGCAGGACCTCACAGCAGTCCCAGACTTTGGCAGCTAACACTTCCAAGTAAAAGAAACAGGCCACTCTGCAGGTTGGCCAAATTTAGAGAGAATTCCTCTGCAATACGAAAAAGGCACTTCTGTATCCCATGGAGGTGACTCTACCATATATCAAAAATCTGATGAATTATGAATTGAAAAGCTTTTCAGAGAAAAAACTGTAAACGACTCTGAAAGCACAGCAAAAGGCATCCTGTGTAAATCAGTTGGTACCGGTATCCTTTTGACAATGCAGGGCAAACCACAGATTGATCAGGTGTTCCATATTTCATTTCTCATAACAAAAGAACAAGGGGTGATTGAATTATACTGATTGAGGGAGAATTCAAATCTGATAAATACTTCACCTCAAAACACTTAATTAGATTGGAGCTCATTGACGCTGCCCTGGTGTGCAAGAAAAACAGGAGCTGAACATGCAGGTGCATAATAAAAATATCTAGAAGACTAACAACAGTAAAGAATATAAAATTCACTTGTCTACATGGATCAGAGATATAATCAGTATGAAAATTCCCACCTTCTTATAAAAGATCCACCATGGGAAGGCATCATGAAAGAGCACTCTTAGCCATATGCATGGTGGGCCACTCCAACGTATTTCTTTTTCTTCCCATTTCCCCACACCACTTTAATGATTTATTAAAAATAAACAGTTAATTAATCATGCACAACCACAGAAATTATTGAATTACAGTCTACAAACCATTTCGGTATGGGCTCCTGGGGATCTATGCAGATTGCAATCCTGAAGTGAAGCCTGTGACAAACAACAAATTGTTTGTCTGGAATTAGGAGCGATACACACCCAGCTACCACCAACCCAGAAAAAAGTGCCACCAGCAGAATGCATGAATACCCGTCTCCTATGAACAAACCTACCACCCAAGGCAGGAAGGCTGTCAGAGACTTCATGAACTCTGCTGAATGATTCACTGTTATTTCAGAAACCTGCACGGATGGTGCAAGATTTAGCTCCTCAGTTCATTATAAAATTAAGTCCCTCAGCGCATTCATTACATGAACTTTTAAATGAAATTTCTTTTACAGAAATTATTCAGGTAGTAATAAACACAGAATTAAGTATTCTGCATTCTGAAGTACTGAGAAATGCAGCTGAAGTACTTTCCTGAGTGTGACAAAAGAAAGGAGAATTACCTTTTAATACCAACACTGTAATACCGATTATTGCACCTGTAATCTAGAAGGCATTTGCAGTAAAGCTGCCCTGTCTTTCAGGTGTATGAGTCTGCTCAAAAAAATTCCATATCCTTACCCATAAGGCTCCTTCGTCTGTAAGGGAAATCACTGCTCTGCTGTCAGGGTGCTCTGCCTCACTTTAGAAGTGCCACATCTCCTCCAGTAATCCCTTTCTCCATTCCTCTTTCTCTCCTTTACTTCTGACTTTTAACACTCAGCCGCCCCTTGGTTGTTTGGTACAGGCTTTTCAAGATGACTATCTCCCTCCAATACATTGCCCCTCTTCCCTCTTCCTCTTTCTCCAAACTTTAGCCCATTCATCCCAATTCCCAAATGCGGAGAGGGGAAGCATGCTTTCCTTGGAGCGGCGAGGAAGGGAGTGGGAATGCGCTTGGCTGATGGCAGCTTGGACAGTGCTAAGAAACAGAGGACAACCAGCAAACAGATTAGGAACAAAAATACCTTCTGAGATGCCTCTGCTCCACACACAGCGTCCACTTCACAGCAACAGCTCCCAGGTTGAGAACTACTGTTGCAGTTCCTCCTGAGCAGCCAGGATCTCCACAGCAATACGAACCTGATGCAGCTACTAAAAGCACACGGGCACTAGCCAGGCTCTGTTCTTCCCAGGCACTTGGATTACAGTCACATCTGAGTTCACAAACACCCCAAGAAATCCCATGCAGCCAGACCCATTTGCTTGCCTGCACAAGGGCTGAGGAATAGGACCAGGAACCATCATCATCTTAGGGAGCTGCTGCTACAAAATTTTAGGTGTGATATAACAATTTTGCAAGCTCTTCATACGCTATCGGTATTTCTAGTCTCTTCTTTTCCAGTGCCAGCTTTTCAGACTTTGCTTGAAATTACTAACCTATTTTGTGACACGCTCTCTAAAAAGAGGCCCCGGGTGATGAGTAACTTGCAAAAATGTATCTTTCCTATATACTGTGGGAAAAAAATAATTGAATTCTTCATAAAAATTGCTGTATTATTATCACAGAAAGAGGGCATCTTTCCATTTACTGTCCTGAATGATGAATTTTTATTATGTAGGGCACAAGTGAAAGCACAATTATGATTAAATGCTAACCGCATAGGACAAAAAATTAGTTACTTCCAGTCCCTGGCTGATAACTACTGATTTAACTGGTATCAGGATGACCTGCTCTGTCTCTTCTTACTATTTCTGAGAAGATTTATGTAACGTAAATTATTAAGATTAATTAACAAAGGTACAGAAAAGCAGGGTTTTTTTTCCTTTATGCAATATGCCTCCAAGACATCATTTCTTACTGCAAGCAATTTTGCATGTCCTTTTGGACTACAATTTACCCTTGCCAAAAAAAGCCTGCTAAAAATATTAGTGCAACATGGTTCAGTATATTTTGATTTTCCAAGAGGAAGATCCTCATGGCGGTATTATAAGCTACCTGCAAGGATAATAAGCCTTTTTAGGTAATACAGTTAACTGCAATTAATTACAGGTATTACATAAAAAAAAATAATTCACATTGTTCATTATGAACACTGTGAACTTAATTCAGGTCTGATTTAAGGTAAGAAGACAAAGTCTCTAGGAAAAAGTAGTCTGTGTTCTTGGACAATGTGATATAGCCAGGAAAAACAAGGACTGGAGCATGCAAGTTAATCTCGAGTATGAAGAAAGACTTTCATGTCTCAAAATGTGACTATTTTGAAAATATATATATGATAGGCATAACAAAATAACATAAGCTATTACGTTTTCCTATATACCCAGTCTTAGCTACATCTTCAGACCATCAGAGAGAGAAACTAAGTCAGCATACAGGAATGCAATTTCAGCTACTTCATGGAAATCTTACGCATTTTAACCAGGAATTTAATCACTTTGGAGTAGAAACTGACAGCAAATATAAAATAATCACCTTTACTTGGAAACCAACCCCGAAGACTCACATGCAAATACAGGTGAGTGAAGGAAAGGAGAACGAATAAAACTTTAGCAGGAACACAAAATTGAGTCCATCTGGGAACAGTATCACAGAAGATGAGAAGACACAGAAAGAAAAGGGCAAACTCGTAGAGTACATATTCCCGTAACAGATGATGGGAAACCTACATTTTAAGACATCCCCGCTGTCAAGTTTTACACCAGCTAGGAAACCCAACAACAAAGTGTTTCATATCTTCTTTTACAACCTGGTTTCTTAAGAGAAGTGCAATTTAGGAGTGGTCAAACTTATTCTGCTTACTTAGCTACTACAAATCTGTGCTCTGGACCTACCTGTCCCCGCACAAGCAATGCACAGCCCCTGGGATTGACTCTTTTTGAAGGAATTAAATTTCTTTTGGATGCTAGGCTATAACCTTAACATTCCTCTGCTATATTTTACATGTGAAGACTAGTGACAATGTGATTATTTTGACAGTTCCTACAATTCTACTTTTTTTTTTATCTAATATATTTAATTTCAAACCCAGAATATTACTTTAATTTTTCACGTCCAGCACTTACACTGGAAGAAGACTTATCCATAATTGATTTAAAATGCACAGAAAAAGAATTAACTCTAGTTTTACCTTATATGCTCACACTTACCTTCCTGAACCAGTAAAAGAACATCTATCAGACAACAATTAATACAAATGCTGCAAAATCAAGTTTTAATTGTTCCTTCAGAGAAATCCTTTATCTGTTTAAAAATTAAACAGGCAATTCCTTTCTTTGAAACTACTTGTGACACCATCTTGTTATTATGGCAAAGAAAATTTATTATCAGACAGCAAACAGGCATTCATTGAGGTATCAATCACCCAAAGCCAAGATAAAATGTAATTATTGTATTTGACATTTGAAAACTAAAACAAAGGAAAAGAGAATTATTTTCCTTAGGACCAGAATGCAGGAAGAATAGTTTTTAGACAAGCTAGAGAATTCTTGTTCATTAAGTTGTTATGAAGACCAGGCTAAAGAAGTCTGAGTGAGGAAAGCAGGTGCAACCACATACTTGAGAGCTTGTGAAAGTTGCAGAATTACTTCTTACCCAACTTTCTCTAGCTTGCACACATGGCACAAACAGATTTTCTGCAACTGTCCCAATATCCCAGCCAGTTCTGTAGATCTAAGCCAGTCTGTTTTCACTGCTGTTGAAACAATGGTTATTCTCCTCACTATACATTATCCTTTCTCCATTCATCAGTTTTTAATAAAAGCCACCTTCGTCTAAGCTTATCAGTGGTCTTACCTTTGATAGAAGACTGGTTGGTATCTACATAACCTCAAGAGTTTGGGGTAGGGGGAGTGTGGTGGTTTTGTTGTTGTTTTTTTTTTTTAAAGTACAGCAAGCTTGAAGTAGAAAGCTGTCCTAGTTACCAGTAAGTAAATAACCAATTATCTAAAACAAGGGTAGAGAAAGCAGCTCTCTAGAATTAAGGTTTCCTCCACCCCACTTCTTCCCCAAACTCATCCTTTCTCACTGCTAATATCATTTCATAACTTCTGTATTTCTGTCTTTGCAGGTCCCCTTGGTAATTAAACTTCAGGATAAGGCTTTGTCAAAAAAACCAAACAAAATGCCAGCTTCTCCGGTGACAGAATTGCTGTTTCAGAGCTTCAGAAACCCTTTTTTTTTTTTTAAGTTATTTTTAAGTTAAAAAAACTATTTGTGATCCTGGAGCTATTACATCAGAAGAATTAAATTTTAAGTTATCACCACATTCTTGCTCTTTTGTCATATCTGTCTCTTTTTCTGTCAGAAAAGATCTTCTATGCACTTTGTATCTTGCAAGAAATTCATACAAATTCAAATTTAGTGAATCAAAGGAGTAATTTAGGTTAAGCAATAATAGAGATATATCTTCCGCATTAAACGAGTACATGACTACATTGCACTGTTTAAGTATTCACTTGGTAAAAAACTGCAACAGAGAAGCGACTGCAAAGTCTACATCTATAGTATCTTTATGTTCTGGATTTCTGGATTGTTTAAAAAATCTTTCTGTATGCAACTTTAATTTAAAAAGAATCATCAGTTTCATAACACAGCTTTCAGCAACAAACACAAACATTTGGACCAAATGCTATATAAAATCCATTGGGAAATGAATGATCCTCAGTCTATACAACAGAAAGCAACAGTACAGACAATGCTGTACAATTTCAGTATTAGTTCTTTTCTGCACTAGTGAGGGTTCATCCCTCTTCCTCAGGCTTGTCTAGTAAATTTGTCAACAATGTCAGTTTTTAAGTAATTGGTATAGGCTATGCCATGCTTTAAATCAATTTATTTTTAATCAAATTAAAGTGTTTTACAAGTGTAAAACACTGGACACTCCTCTTGCCACAGACTAGATATAGGTGTGCCTTTTGCTGATACAGGCTCTATCAAACCACAAAAATTTGACAGCCAAATAACATCAAAGAATCTTAATTTTTTATCTGAAAAAGGCAAGATATCATCTTCAGAAGACACTTGGAAAATTCCTCCATAGTACATGTCTCTGAATATTACAAAGAAACAACTGGCATACAATACATGTAAAAAATTTTAAGTTGTGCCACAGCTTCCTCTTATTTTTAATGTAAAAGACAAACTAAGGTAAACAACAGAGAGATTATCGCCGTTTGTGCAGAAACCATTCATCATATCCTATTATAAGGCTGAGTAAAAGAGGAAAATGACCAGTTTTGATTATCTGGTTTTAGTGACATAATTCAAATAACTGAAGCTTAATACTTCTGCTGTTAAAACAAGCTGCATTTATGACCTCAGTTGGAAGAAAGCATTTGCATGCCATAACACTGTCTCTTCTAAAACCAAAACATTATTCTAGTTTATCATGATAAGAAATTCATCTTTCAAAACACAATTTCCTTAACACAGAAGGAATGTGTGAAGATTTTTATCGAAGTGAGTACTGTGCAGAAACTAAGCACAAACATCTTGCTCAGTGAGGCTTGGGAGTCATTTCTGCTTCTCTTCTTAGAATCATAGAATCGTTTAGGTTGGAAAAGACCTTTAAGATCATCAAGTCCAGCCATGGACTAAACCATGTCATGAAGTGCCTTGCCTACGTGCTTTTTTAATACCTCCAGGGATGGTGACTCCACCACTTCCCTGGGCAGCCTGTTCCAATGCCTAATGACCCTTTCAGTACAGAAATTTTTCCTAATACCCAATCTAAACCTCCCCTACTGCAACTTGAGGCCATTTCCTCTCATTCTATTACCAGCCACATGACAGAGGAGACCAGCACCCACCTCACTAAAACCTTCTTTCAGGTCTCCCCTCAGCCTCCTTCTCTCCAAACTAAACAACCCCAGTTCCCTCAGCCGCTCCTCAGAAGACTTGTGCTCCAGGCCCCTCACCAGCTCCGTTGCCCTTCTCTGGACACGCTCCAGCACCTCAATGTCTTTCCTGTAGCGAGAGGCCCAAAACTGAACAGAGTACTCAAGGTGCGGCCTCACCGGTGCTGAGTACAGGGGGACGATCACTTCCCTGCTCCTGCTGGCCACACTCTTTCTGATACAGGCCAGGATGCCGTTGGCCTTCTTGGCCACCTGGGCACACTGCTGGCTCATATTCAACCGACTGTCAACCAGCAACCCCAGGTCCTTTTCCACCGGGCAGCTTTCCAGCCACTCTTCCCCAAGCCTGTAGCATTGCATTGGGCTCTTGTGACCAAAGTGCAGGACCCGACACTTGGCCTTGTTGAACCTCATACAATTGGCCTCAGCCCGGTGATCCAGCCTGTCCAGATCCCTCTGTAGAGCCTTCCTACCCTCCAGCAAATCAACCCTCCCTCCCAACTTGGTGTTATCCGTAAACTTACTGAGGGTGCACTCAATATTCTCATCCAGATCATTGATGAGGATATTAAAGAGAACTGGCCCCAGTACTGAGCCCTGGGGAACACCACTTGTGACCCACCGCCAACTGGATTTAACTCCATTCACCACAACCCTCTGGGCTCATCCATCCTGCTAGTTTTTTACCCAGTGAAGAATATACTTGTCTAAACCACGTGCCGCCAGCTTCTCAAGGAGTGAGAAGGAGAGCAGAACAAACAACAGAGATTCCTGAATCAGAACTGTGTACAGATCATTATCACCACAAACTAGGAAGTCAGAAATGTTATTAATACATTAATGTCCATCATGAACCTTCCCTTCTGGAGGGGAGAGAATACTTCAGAGCCTTCATTAGGAGGTATCCAATTCACTTTTGAGTCCATCTATCCTGCTCTACTCCCCAAATCCAGTGATCTCCTACCATTTAATATCCACTGTCAAGCAGAATTTTGTACTCCTGAGTAAAAAGATTAAAAACTTGAGCACTTGAGATTTGATGCTTTAACATTCACCAAAAGAGTGAAGTGCTTTTATAAACATCTGTGATGGATGATGGTTTTGATATGCAGACTTGAAGGAGAAAAAAAAATAAAATAATGAAGTTCACTATCCAGTTTCCTCATTCCAATCTTCCCTATCTTGTAATTAGAGATATACACAGTTTCATTTATAATCCACTGATAAGTATTTGCTCACAGTGCAATCTTTCAATAATTTGTGAAAAAAGGCTTTCTTTTTAAGTATGAAAATAGCCAAAGATTATAGCTTTGAAAATATTTAATTGTTATAAGGGGGAAAAATGCCATCTGCTGGGTATAGCTGAGGACTGTCTTTTTCTTACTAACACACCATGCTGCCCTGAGGTAGTTTTCTCTTCAGTTCAGAATTCATTCTTCTGATCTTGAAAACTGATAAAGATATATACATTGCTTTTGGGGAGTATGTAATAGTGACCTCATTAGAACTGTGTAACATAAAATTTCTTACCATCATATCTCTCAGTGATCAGGAGGTCTGACAATAGATAGGATGACTAGCTTATGAACAATGATGCTTTTAGTCTTTCAAGAACATCAGAATTGTCTCTAAACCCTCCAATACTTCACATGGTTTTGTATCTCCACATATATAAATTTTGCAGTTAGGCAATTAAAAAATCATTCAGACTATACATACAAAGCAGAGCAACAAGCTGGCATTTGTTTCGCTATTAGACATACACAACTTTTCTACCATTTATGAGCCAGTGATGGAACACTGGCTGGTGGAGTACAGATGCAGAACCAGTTAGTTACCTAGCTTAAAACCATGAAACCAAGGCATTGAAAACCACATTGCTTAAGCAGGAAACATAACAAAAAGAAGTAGTCGAGAATGTCCAGTTAAGAAATATACTTATCTGAAAACAGCTAAAAATTGGAAATAGCAAAGTCTGATTTAATAAAATGGATAATCTTTAAAATTGAGAACTATAACAAAAGGAAGATAGGGTTCCCCCACGTAAACGTGAGAAGGAAAAGAGAAGAGTTGTTTTGATTCATAACAGCCAAGGGAATTCTTTTACATTTTTGTGATTTTAATTTTACAACACAAAGCAGCAGCTGTCACCTGTGTGTGTATACACACACATATGCATTTAGGCATGTATATTTATAAATTAAAAAAAAAAAATCTGATTCATTTCATATGAAGCTGAAGCAGCTTACAACCTTGGAAATATGGGTTTCACAGTTAAAATAAAGGTTTCTTGCTCGCATATACAATGATGCTACGAATGAAGTAGGTCCTGTGAATGAACATATCTTCCATGTGTTTAAGATAAAAGCCTTAAAATTGATTTCAGAATAGAATTCAGCACAAAACCATGTTTGTACTTCACATTCACTGTCATAAGACTGTTTTGTAAAAAGCAAGCAAGTATAAGAAGCGTGTGAAAATAAGGAATTTTGGCCTTTTTAAGATCCTCTAGTAGGATGACATGCTTACATCTGTTGTCAGATGGAACCAAATCTCTACTGAAAACTATTAAAGGCTTTTTACAAAGCACTAGATATCCCTTGTCAAAGCGTAGTATGCACACAAGCTCCATATCCAGTAGTTACTGATCTTTTCCTTACTGCTTAGGTAAGCAACAACATTGATTCTTCATTAACATTGACTCATCAGGCCTTGATTATGTAAATTGGTCTCCCACAGACAGATACATGCACCTATAGCCTCACTGATTTTAATGTGTTTCTACAACTGGATAAGCATATTTTCCCAGATAAAAACTACAAGCTGCGTGTTAGCCGAAAAGATGGCAAGTGTGCATTACCAAGTCTGTGGCAGATCCTAAATCATTAAAGTAACAGAGATTAAAAATCCAATTTATTTCCTCAGAATGCAAATGTCCCTTAAAATGCTAATTTTTATAAACTCATCTTTTTTTTTTAATCAATCATCACAACTTGAATCCCTACAAAACCAGACATATGGGATAATTATTCTAAAAAAATAATTATGTAAGTTTCTTTTCTAATGTCTCTGAGGTTGTAAGATAAGCGCATGTACCAAGAGTTTCTCTTCGCTATCAAATTGGGAAGGTGAAACTGCTGATAATCTCCCAGTGTTTTAGAAGCACACAGTTGCATGCATGACATATTGATAACACCGTCATGGCAGAAATGCAAACAACCTGCATCAGCGTAATTTATTTTGTTGACATGTTTTGCTGATTCCAAAGTACTTGTGAATTCAGGAAGACACAAAAAGCTGGGCTTCTAACTCCTAAACCAATTTCAAAACATTCCGATGGTATCAAAGCAAACCTTAATTTATTCATTATTTAGTACTCATCTGTTCTTTTATGATTTGTGAGTTTGGTATTATCAGAAAATTAAATAATAAAATGTTCAGAATAAGACCAGTGAAGAGTACAAAACAAGTACAATATCTCTGGCTGTCCAGCCTGTTTGTTCTACTGCCATGGTGATAATTTTTTTCCCCTCTTAGTTTGCTTTATTCTTCTTTGAAATACACCACAGCATGCAAAGAAGTCATCTGACCTGAGGTTTTTTTCCTTAAATACATGTTTCTTTAATTCCAAACACCATGGAAAAATACTTAGTTTTCAGATCCGTAAAAATTCTATACTAACGCTCTTTTCCAAACACGGTTTTAAATGTACCAATCTGTAAACTCAAGAAATAAGACAATAAAATCTTATTAAGCATCAAATTTAAAAAACCCAAACAACTGAATAATAATGCATACTGTACTTAATTAATAGAGGAAAAAAATATTCTGCATTATCATTTACGGCATACTCACAAAAACTAGAAAATAACCCTTGTCTGAAGGAGACCAAAGTTACTACAGGAAAAAATGTAGTAGGATGTTAAAGAATATTCTCTAATAACTCCTATAATTTAAAAAAATAATTCATATTGGTGCAAAAGGAAAATATGCTCACAACTGAGTTTCAGTAAGTCTCAGAGCAGCATATCTATTGTTCAAGCTATAGCAAAAGGAAGATGAACATTTTCCCTACTTAAATTACACAATTTAAAAACTGTCTATCTGGCAAACCTTTACAGCATATAACAAAGAACAATGTCAAATTCCGCTTCATAAAAAATGCATGTTATTTTACCTTGCAACTCACAAATCTTCTCTAAAAGGACAATACCACAATTTTTAAATTAAATATAGGTACAGTAAATATTCTGAAAAATCCCTATTTACAGTAAAGAAAGCATGAAGAAAGAAAAACAAAAATGCTTTAAAATATTTATTAGTTAAATGTCTAACAGTTCCACATTATTTGCAAACTATTTAACACCTGATCTGCAGGTAATCTTAGAATAACTCTGATTGGAAAGGACCTTTGCATGTTATCTGCCTCATGCTCAAGAAAGGGTCAGCTTCCAAGTTGTATCAGGTTGCTCACAGCCATATCCAGTTAACTTCTCAATACCTCCAAAGATGGAGACTCCACAACTTCCCAGCCTACTCCAGTGTTTGACCTTTCTCACACTATTTCTCCTCCTGTCCTTTTATAATTTGTGTCCTTTGCTTTCCATTCTTTCAACATGCATCTCTGAGCAGCCTGGCTCCATCTTCTCTACAACCTGCCGTTAGGGAATAGTAAACAGCAATGTAGTATTATGTAGACTTCTCTTCTTAGGACAGAGGAAACCCAGTTCTCAGCCTCTCCTTGTATGTCGTGTTCTCCTATCCCCTCACTGTCTTGGTGGCTCTCCGCTGGACTTGCTCCAGTGCATCAAGGTCGTTCTCATACTGGGGAGCCCAGAACTAGACACGGTACTCCAGATGCAGTCTCACAGATGCTGAATAGAGGCAAAGAACCATCTGCTCCACCTGCAGCCCATTTATCAGTTGGCCCTCTTTGCTTCCTAGCTGTTGCCCCAATATCAAAGTTTTGCCCTCCAGTCCCTAATTTGAACTTCCTCACCTGCTGGAAGTAATTCATTTCCCTGCACTCTGCCATGAGGTTCAGGGACCACAGAAGCCTGAGAGCAGACTGTGCCAGTCAAGACCAAAGCAAAGGCAGCAGTGTGTACCCTCAGCCCTTCCTGTATCTTTTGTCACTATGTCTAGTGCTGCATCAGCAGCACACTATTTTCCTTAGTCTTCCTTTCATTACCAAGATAACTATAGAAGTCCTTGACTTACCTTCACCTCCAGCTGAGTTTTGGCTTTCCTAATTCCTTCTCTCTACACCCAAACACTGTTTTTATGTTCTCCAGGGAGGCTTGTCAGTGTTTACATCTTTCACACACTTCATTGTTTGGGTGAGTTGACTCTGGAATTTCCCATTCAAGCAAGCTGGCTGTCTGCCGTACCTGCTTGTCTTCCTGCACACAGGAAGAATATGTCCTTGTGCATTTTGAAGAGGCGATCCTTGAAGATCAACCAGGTCTCCTGGGCCTCTCTGCGCTTTAGGGGACCTGTCATGGCATACTACCTACCTGTTCCTTGAAAAAGCCAAAGCCAGCCATCCTGAAGCCCAACACCATTTCTCCACTGCCTGCTTCTCTCACTCCTCTCAGATTCTACCACCTTACAGTTGTTTAGCTGGGGATGGCATCAGCCCTCAATTTCCATATTCACTAGTAGCAAGAAATCTCAGCTACCTGGCCAAATAGGAATAAAATATCTATCCAAATGTAAAATAGGACAGACAAGTGCATGGGAGATAAATTTGAGAGGCATATGGTATTTGGGAGCTTTTCTTGATCTCACTTACAGATAGAAATGGATCTTTAGCGGAGTGGATAATCATTATGATAGCTGACACAAGCAACTGGAAAGACTACTTTAAGGTGGCAGCTAGTTCAAGAAAAAGGAACAGGGTCTATAAAACATACCAGGCTACATTTACATTCCATTTTGCAAGCATATAGATAATTTTAGGATGGTATGAGGCAAAGCTTTTAAAAATCTGCAGAAATTAGTATCTAAAGTAGAATAATTATCTGACAGATGGAGATTGCCCAAGGCTGCCACTTGAACATATAAAAAGATGAGGCTGAGTTAGTTTTTGAAATCCAACATCAGAAATTCCAAGAGCATCCTGAGTATTAGTTGTAGAAGGTAAAACATTATGTTCAGTGTACCAGAGCATAAATAGAGGTTTGATTCAAAGCCTTACTTTGAAAATAGTTTTTAAAAACTGAAGGGTTACAAAAAGATTTTAAATATCCCCATATAAGCAATATAGCATAAATCCAGCATAATACCTAGGTAAAATATCTATCTACTAGTTCCCATCACAATGCCAATGGTGGCAGTTGAACACGCATATTTCTACCACGGTAATATTTGTGCTTCCCCTCCCTGTGCCACCACACTGTTCTTTCTACACATAACATCCTCTCTCGATCACTTAGTACAACCCTGCCCCCACATTTCCTCAGAACTAGTAAGACCTACTCTGGTAACAAGTGAATGCCTGAAGGTAATAGTTAAACAAATTACTCCTTTACTTTCATTTGCAACTCTCATGATTCCATAAAAAGTAAGCAACTTCAAAGCACGTGTTTCCTTTAACAACAGTACAACCATAAATGCTGTTAATATATTCAAACCTGCACTCCTCCTGCTGTCATCCCAACACTGTGCATCTTTGCATCTATTTGCAACATCTTGTCCTTATTTGTTGCATAATTGCTGTGCGACATCATCTGCATTCTGCCTCATAACTCCACTGTACTCACCAGCAATGCAGCCTCAATCTTGACTGTGATCTTTAGAGGCTACAGGAGTATAGGATTATTATTTTTATCACCAGGGTACTATTTGTAAAGCTCTCTTCTGTGACAGATGGCACACATAAGAAGGAGTTTGTGCTCTTAGACAATGGACATTCCGCAAACAGGTGAGAAGGCAAAGAGCTCACAGCCCAAAATGACAATTTCTGAATCACATAAAAGGGGGAATGGAAAGAGAAGAGGGAGCAACAAAACATGGGCCAAACAAACTACCATGTCAGTTCTGCAGATCTTAGCTGATTCAATTAACTTTCATGATTTTTCAGCCAGTTACCAATTTTTTTCTTCAAAGCAGAAGAGTGAGGAAGACTAGCTTATAAAAAGAGCAAGCCACCCTGTGACAGACAACACAGGTATATGAGAACAAATCAAGAACATCACGGTTATTTTGAACCAGCTGCAGCTTTCCTCCCCTCCCCAAACCCCCTCTGAAGCTCTTTCTAATTTACAGGACAAAAAGGACAACATCAAATCTAACAAAAGGAAAACAGTTACTTGCCTGTAGTCATGATATCTCTACCTGGTTGTTGATTTTTTAATTACCAGTGTATCCAAGATTTTAAGCCCCTGCTGTCAAGATGTGAAGCCCCCGCTGTCCTTGAATGTATTGTACTTTATCTTCCACTTTCTATTTCTTGACAATGCCCAAGCTAAACAGAACTTTGCCTAAACACTATTTGTTTGGTTTTTCTCCACATGGTCTACTTAATCATGGATATAATAAAAAAACAATATAGACTTGCTACTAACAAAGAGTTCATGTCTATTTCAGATCACTGACTTATTTTTAAAGAAAGAAGCCTTTATTACTATTTCTCTCTTAGAAGGTGAGTAAAATTCTTGATTCTTTCCAATACTTCAAGGTTCTATATAAAATTTATATTATTCTGTGTTTTTAAATGGTATCAAATTGACCCAGTAACACATTCATTCAAAGCCAATAAAACCAAAGTCTTGCTTGTAATTTGGTTTTAGCATGTCTGATTCAGATAAAATTAAGGGACTTACACAGGCTAATGAAAAACTGCAAAAGGAAGCATGGACATTTAAGAAATTCTGGTTTTGAAAGCTACCACAAATCTGTCACTATGTAGACATTTTCAGTTGATATTTGTGACATTTAAATAAGGCTCAGAGTTGGTTTGGGGTTTTTATTTTTTTAAGAAATATTCTTAGAGTCAGACATTTCGGGTAAGAGCATCTCTACTGTTTAAATACAGTCTTCTCTAATATAACTGAGATACTGCACACAGCTATTAAATATCCTGCACATTCTCTTCTGATAAGATCATTTAACTTGTACGTCATTTGAAAATACAGCTGATGTGCTTAAGTCCCTATTATTTTATTTTCTATGAGCATCATTGTAATTTAGGAAAAATATAAGATACTATTGTATGATCAAAGGGCTCCACTTCACATTGCTGTTGTGAGACCATTATCTTAGTAAACCTGAAATGATAGAGAAGTTCCGGGAAGTGGGTCTACCTTTTTAAAGCACATGTAATGTGAGGGCTTTTCAGTTCAACTGATGTGATTCACCAGATATAAACAACAAAGTACTCTCTTGTTTAGCTGATTTAATAAGTTGTTGCTTGTTGTTTTGGTTTGGTTTTTTAAATATTGATGTGATGAGAAGAGATTGAGAGTGGAATTCTTGCAAACACAACATAAAGAGAGTTAATCTAACCATCATCCTGATGCTTGGACAGGGTGGACTATGACAATACACAGGGGACAATTACCATGGCTCAGCTGATAAGCTGTAACTCACTAAGGTGCAATAATGCAATTTCTTTCAAATACGTGCACTGAACAGGAGTGTCAGGATTAGGTCACTGAGGTTGCAGAAACCCTGCCTTTCTTTGGGATGCAATAGTATTTTTTTTCTTCATGTTTATTCTTTATTATGCAGTCTACATCTTTATAGGAAAGCTTATTCTAAAAGTACTTCATAGATCATAAACCCAATGCTTCTCTTTAATTCGATGGCAAAACTCCCTCTGATATCAATAGTGAAATAACTGAACCCTAGATAAAAACAACTGGTCATTCATCCATAACTGAACTACATCTGGAGTGAAACACAGCAGCTATTTTGCAGTTAACATTACTACTGCAGACTCATCTATGGATGGAAATGCACAACTAAAAACACAGGGGAATTTTAGATAGATGGAAAATAATCATACTAAAATCTGGCAAACTCCCTAGAGGTAACTCCTTTATTCATATGAAAAATGCACAAGATTGTTTACAATTGTTCAGGATCTCAATTACATATGCTATCCAAAAGACATGTCCAACAGCTGACAGTGCTCTAATCTCATACTACTGAATAAATAATGCTCCTATGCGCTTTTTTCACTATTTAAGTGAACAGGGAACTATAAATATGAGGGGCTGCATGGCTGGAGTTTTGCGATACAGGTTCAGCCTGTATCACTACTGGCTAGGCTGTAAAATGTGACAAGATCACACACACTTGTAGCACAGCTTTAGAGATGTCTGCATGTCAGGATTTAAAGATAAGCCCGTAAATCAGAACAGAGCACTTGGGAAATTACAGACAATCCCCATTCTCATTGTTTCAAGCTGTCAAATATTTGAGATCAATACTTTGACTTTGGTTCCTCATTTGTCAGTAACATATTTGTCAATATTATTTATGGAAATAGATAGAGATAATACAAAGCCATACCTTCTATTTGTGGAAATATTATTGCTTAAATGTGTCAAAACAACACACAAATTCTGTAAGAGTACTTTAACCACATCTGTATTACTCTGCTATCAAATGCATGCCAGATTTCTTTTTGGATTACTGAAGAAGAAGAAGAAAACTTTTTTTACCTAAAAGGTTGAAACCAATATCAATCAATGCTTGCCTTTAATCTCGGCGCGGGGGTGGGGGGAGGGGGGGGGTCAGGCAGGAAACCTAATGCTGTAATGTTAGAATTGCCAGTAGCAAGACATTCGGTTCATCAAAACAGAATTTTTAGTTATATCACAAATCAACCATTTTAATATGGTAGTGCTCAGAACTCAGGAACTGCCTTTTTAGTCTAAAATTAAAGATGCTTCTTTTAAAATTCTAGTAAACAACTTCAAATACAGTATTATTCTGATGTTTCCTTAAATGAGTTCAGATTTTACCAAGTGATAAATTGAATAATCAAATTAACAACTACAGCAGTTAAACCTGGAATATTTCATTCATTGTTTGTGTTTAACTGGGCAGAAGCTACTGTTTCATAGGTCATTACTTAACATAAATACCTCTCTCCCAACAATGGCAAATTATTATTTTCCACCCAGTACTTCATTAACTTTTCTTTTTGTTGGATGAATGCACTTCTGTTACTAATAGCAGTCAACCGTTATGTGAGATGAAGTAAAACATATCTGGAAGAACTGTACTTTATTTATCACGTCAAATTTCTAGGATTATTTTTTTCTTATGCATGTGAGAGGAACATAAACGTTAACATATTTAAGTATTACAGTATTTACAGACTGACTCAGATAATTATTTCCACAATATGAGCAATGTATTTATTTTCACATAGCTGGAATATGGTAGAGCTTTTCTAAATGTTAGAAAGTGTTACCAATTCCAGAATGGATCAGCCATTCTTTAATAACTTGCTACTAACTGCCCAACATTTTAGAAATTGTTTTTTGCGGGCTCATATTTTATAGCCTTTTCATGTTCCGATCAGATAATCTATGATGTAATACATTAAATATAACAGAACTGACAATTTTGTAGTTGGATCAGTGATAACTAACCAAGCAAATACTCCTTTTTTAATGTGGAATGAAAGATCTGTTGTGTTTTGCTTCTGAATCACAGGCTACTACTATGTATTTACAAAATCCAGCAGAAGTCATAAAAACACTGTAATAAAAATAACCTTCCTATCAAATTATGGGTAATTTGTAAATATTTTTTTACAGAAATCTTTTGTATTACACTGTTCTGTGATTTAAATAAAAGCCAAACAAACCTGAAATGTTTGTAAGGAGCTGATTATCTGAAGTCAAACTTAAAATATTCCTGTATATTCTCTGAAATAGCTATGTTGTTATTGAGGATTTAATATTGCATTTTCAAACAAAAAAATCTGAACAGATAATTCTGATGTCATGAAATGCTCAGAAGTTAGCAGTTGAGTATATTTTGCAGAATAAACCCCATATCTTTAAGGTACTCTCTATTCACCAAATACATTCATTAACTTGATATGCAAATGTCTAAAAGTCAGATGGACCATTATTAGCTTTCTGGAATACATAAGCAATATATTAATTAATTGTTTGATCATATTGAATTGCCTGTGGCACCAAAAAAAAGAAAAGCTAAACATCAGTATTTCAAACTGTCAGTTGAAATAAGTCCCAGATGTTAAAACATTAAGCAACCTAGAAATTAATTAAATTTGTTTTAAACAAAATCTTTTTCAAGGCAAGCTTTAATCTAGTGACTCAATCTTCCCCTTCCCCTCCCTGGCACAACTCAACATGGAAATTTGCCCCTCTTTAATATGTGCAATGACTGAACTAGGCAAATAGTATGTAGAACTGATGTAATGTAAAGATTTACATGTCTTCTGCCATTAGAACTCACTGTTTTTGATAAAGATTTTAATGGTTTTCAAGATAATACCAAAGAATACCTGTCAAGTAAAAAAGTTTTGTTTTTCTCTAAGAAAACAAGTGCTGTTTGTCATTGTGCAGAATCCTAAAATAGAAGAAAGCTTAGGTTGTATTATGTTGCATAAAACCAATGGAAACTAGTTATTTTATGTAAGAACTTAAGCTAATGCAGCCTGCCTACTTTCTAAAAAAACTTAAGGGGTAGTGCCAAATCCAAACAAGACTTTTTTACTTTTTTAAGAAATTTTATGAAACTGAATTTAAGAATGAGTGGATTTACATTATAAACATCTGCCATTGTTTTCAGTACAACACTGATTACAACAGTTGCCTATATTTTCAGTGACCAAATTCTACAGAATATAGAAAGGCTTAGCCCCAGGAAGTGTCAAGAAATATCAGAGGAGAGATTTAACTGCTAAGGGACATTCACATGAGTGTTAAGCATTTTAAAAGGGAAGAGATTACATACCCCTCTCCACCAATTCTTGTTATCTTTAGACGAAAATCAACAGAGTTCAGGCTGGGTGGCTTCCATTTCAAAATATCATCACATCGACCAGGCTTGTATTTCTGAAGGAAATTAAAAAGCATTTTAATTATGCTTATTGGTTTTCACTGGTTTTAAAAGTAACAATTCAGCATTTCAGACTATATTAGCTGTCTCTAATGAATTACAATACTTAGTGACTGAAACAATGAATTCCATTACCACCGACGTAGTTGTGCTTCACTACCTTATTTGCTTCTCCCTTTAAAAACTGCTTAGCACTGTAACCAAGCCACTGCATAAAATAAAAAGCTGAGAATGGAAATAAAAATTAGCATACTTCATTCTCTCTCACTGGCTAACGGAAAATTTCATGAAAGAAAATAAGGCAGCACAGTAACAAATGAAAACACTGATAGGACATAGACAAAAGATAAAATTGTTCCAAAATGTTGAGATTATCTTAAATTTATGAAGAGTATTTTTGTTATCCATGCTGTTGGCTGACACAACATGAAAAAGCCAGTGGTCACCATACTGCCAGCTATCAGGCCCATCAGAAACATGTTTTTTCGTACCAAGGGAATTTAAGTTACGTAGAGATTAAAGATCATCATGACATACAGGACCATAAATAAGGGAACATCTGTTACTTAAGAGAAAGGGTACACACTTGAACCAAAAGTTGCAAGGAGCAATTTTCTCTTAAATTAGAGCTTTGGTTTCTCATGGTCTCTTCTATCATCTGCTTCGGTTTACTAAGCTGCCATTTTGTTCATCCTCAGCTAATACTGAGAGCCAACCTGCTAACCCTTTCCTTAATAGCTATTTTTAATGGCAATGGAGAAAATCAAAATTAACATTAATAGGGGAAAAGTAAAAAAATCCTTTGGAGATGCACAAAATGAGCATTTTTATTTGTTAGATATTTATTAATCCACAATGAGAAAATTTACACAATTTTACCTAAAAAAGCCCCAAGAATGTCCAGTGTCTTTTGGTAACACAGCAATCACTAGCATCACATTCCACCCATGCTGTGTTAAATATTTGCAAAAGGCAAAATTTACTCACGATAAACCTAACAGTTCTAGATCTAAAGTGACAAAAGCAGATGAAGAATTTTCTGTTTCCTAATGTAAGAATGGAAAGTTATTCTTTCCAAAATAAATGCAGCATATCTTGCTTATCATTTCTTGATGAAAAGATGGTGTGTGCCTTTTGCTAGATAGTAAGTAAAGGCAAGCTTCACATAACTGAAACCCAAATTAGCTCCAAACGTTTTTAGCCATAGCTCTGCTACACATAAGAAAAATAACCTACTAAAAGCTTCTTCTGGAATTTGAAAGTGGCTTGCTAGAGTGCATCTTCTCTTATTTTTTGATCATGGCCCTTAGATCATTTGAGAACGACAGCTTCAGGCATTCTGTTCTGGTTCCCACTATAAACCCGTTCCAAACATCAGTATTAGAGTGACCTGCTCAGCTTAGTATTCTAATCATGCACGGTTCTGCACTGAATTTCTCCACAATCTTCTCCTCAACATCTGAATAAAATGTAAATGATTTATCCTTGTCCTTAGGGCAACACACAGGAGCTGCTTCTGACACCTCTTATCTATGCCTGCTCCCCTTCCACATATTTTATTGTATTCCTTCCCAGCTATCTTCCAGTTGAAAATTGACCCTTGGAAAGCAACTTTCTTCAATGGTCCCTCACGTCTGGAATTCTTGCCAAATCAAACATCCTCATTTCACTCGAATCAGAAAACTGGTAAGATGCAGTGTGATAGTAAAGTTATGAAAGTATGGTTTTCTTCTTTTTTTCCTTCCCACCCTGTTTCCCCCCTTCATATGGTTTCTGTGCTGTAACATCAGCAGATATCTGAAGAAAGGTGGTTGCCTGTACGCCTTGCCAAAATGGGATTTAGAAAGATATTGTTTCAGCAATTTACAAAACCCAGAAAATCTTACAGCAGTAAAGAAATATTCCTTTAGTTGCCACCATCCTGCTACTCCCTCCCTCATTTTTCTGGTTCTTTTTCATTTGTCAGACGTATCTTAAAATTCCAAGAATCTTGCTTTAAATTCTTATAGTAATGAAATTTATCTTGCTCCTCAGTTCTTTCCTCTGCTTTCCCAAATGAAAAATCTGCTATAATGCAGTATGGTGTTAAAAACATTTAAGGACTCATGCCATACATATTAACTGATCCTAAATAGATAGAATATAGAAAGTAAGATGCTCAGTAAAGCATTTAAGCTTTTCAGATCATAATCTTTATATATAATTTTTCTATATACAGATTATGTATTTAAATGTATTCTGAATTATTTACATTCAATTTTACAGAAAGTATTTATTATTTTATTACATATTCAATTGGTTGTGTGCATTGAATGTGAGAACTATGATAAAGCTAGTTGGCACTGCAATTTCTTTTTCAGCTAACTTTTCCTGACATTTTCTTGTACTTATACCTGATATAGACTATGGAATTAAATTCTACATAACTTTTATTAATAAAATATGTCCCAGGAATAATAGGACAAAATACAGTGTTCGCAAAGACATTATCCGTCTCTCATCTGCAGTTTCTAATTTGGCCAAAGACAATTACTACTACTAGGTATTTACTACTTAGGTTAAAGAAGAACTATGGGGAACACTTCAGTTTGTGACAAACTTCTCCACAGACAGTGAAAATTTAATTTATGAAACAGCTGCTACAGCAGGTATGAAGGAACACGGGGTAGATCTGAGTAGCTGAAGTTGTTGGAACAGGTGTGGATTTTGCTGTATGGAACAGAAGATTCATCTTAATGGTTGCTCTTTGGTCTTTTAGCATGATCGAGGTCTTCAACCATACCATAAAAGTGACATTTGTCAATCATACATAAACCCTAAAATCTTGTATTAAGCCTCTGTGTGGCATGGCTTCTAATTTTTTTACTTGCAATAATCTTCCAAGCAAGATTACTGGAGTGTTTAGTATCATGGATTTATTAATATATACTCAAGTAATCAATTTCTTTTTAAGCAGTAGGTCTTATTTTTGAGACCTTATGAGCTACTAAGACTAGATCCAGTCTAATTGACTTTAGAAAATAATCTCAGATGGTTTAACATATGGCTCCAAACCACACTTATCAATCCTTTAAAAATAAGATAGAGAGGCTAATAGTCTTCAAGACAGAGGACATTTTCTCTTTTGTACAGAAATAGCCATTTCAGTCAAAAAACACCCCATATTTTGTGTCCAAAAGGTAAATTTGGACTGTTTCTGTATTCACGAGTAGTAAATATTTATAAGTAACTATTTATAAAGTGAAAGATTTTAGATTACATGTAAGGAAGACGTTCTTCACTGTGAGGGTGGTGAGGCACTGGAACAGGTTGTCCAGAGATGTTGTGGATGTCCCATCCCTGGAAGTGTTCAAGGCCAGGGTGGATGGGACTTTTGAGCAACCTGATCTAGTGGAAGGTGTACCTGCCCATGGCAGGGGGGGTTGGAACTAGGTGATCTTTAAGGTCCCTTCCAACCCAAACCATTCTATGATTCTATGGTGATATTTCCTCCCAACCATAAACAGGAGGCCTTACTTTCTGGAGTGTCCTGGTTTCAGCTGGGATAGAGATTCTCTCCCCCATCCCACTGGGTAGCGGGGAAGTGAGCAAGTGGCTCCGTGGTGCCTAGTTGCTGGCTGGGGTTAAACTGTGACATGGAGGAACAGATAATAGAATTGAAACATACATACCCTACCTCGAAAACTAGAGACCAATTTCTTCTGAGCAACGTGAGAAAATTCAAAGGCCCTTAAGGGAGGACCAAAGCCTTTTTGAGGATTGCAGATACTGTCCTATTTCTATTTACTTCTGCCTGCAACATAAACCCTGAAAGCACTAGACGCTCCTTTAGGAAATGAATTCTTATTGACATGAAAAGAATGAACCAACCTCTCTGAATCAAGGCACTGAAATCCTGAGGAAGAGCTGCATCTGATCTATGTAACAACCTAAGAATGGCCTCACTAGAGCTCTAGTGTCCTGACTCTGATAACAGAATGTGCTCAGGGAAGGTGAAAAACAGGGCAATCATATATGATATTTTCTACTACTCTCTGAGAAACTATCCATTTTCAAGCTCAGAGAATTCCTGACGTGGATGTGATTCAAACGTGATTCCTATGTATTTAGTGATTTTCAGTTTCCCCTGCATGAGCTCATCTAGCTCCCCAGTAAGACCATGTAAACCTCTACCAGCTGTAAAAGCCTGCATCACAGTGTTTCATGCACAGCCTGACTATACTGCAAGAAAAACCACCACCTTTCGTTCATTTTAAACCAGCTTTTGTTGGTTTCAAAGACTTGCACTCTTCAGGGCTCATATTAAGAGAGATGCTGAACAATCAAACCCCATTGCTTCTATGCTACTCATAGGTTCATATGCTTCTGTATGCATGCAAATACACTCAACTCAGAGGCTACTGTTTTACATGTGCAGCTACAATTTTCTTCTCCGTGTACATTACACTACGTTTATCTACATAGAAGTTTATGTGCTGTTTTATCACTCAGCCACCCAATCTTGTAAGGGCTTACTATAATTCCCCCACATTTAGCACCAGCCCTTGCTGATCCAGCAAGAAAATGTCGCTTTACAGTTAATTCCATTTTCCAACTCGCTTAAGCGCAGTACAGGTGACTCCCCTCGCTGGTGAGGATTGAACAGTACCCCATCCTTTGACTCCTGCTTTTTAACCAATTACTTATATGTGCAAGAACCTTTTCTTTTAAGTCCCACATCTGCTTTAGTTTCAACAGTTTTTTGTTAGAAACTTTGACAGAGGCTTTCTGGAAGTTTTAGTGGGGAATACCATATGCTCCTACTCAAATGATTTGTGATCTCTTGTTTGGAGAGGCATAACCTTCCTTTCAAAAAAGCATGTAATTTTCCCCAACTGTATCATGTTTACCCAGGTATGAACTACTGTATTCCTTATAATAGTTTCTAGTCCTTTGTCCAGTAGAGAGATCAAGCTTACAGGCCTTACTTCTTCCCTGATCTTCCATGACACCTGCCCCCACCCTCAGTTTTTTTAATTGGCATTGTATTTTCTACCCTCACATGCTTAGGCACCAGTGTATATATTCCACATAGGATCTACTATAGGATTTTTTTCAAACTCTTTTTCCAAGACTGACAAGTTACACCCTCCTAAAAGTCAGTAAGAAACCAACTTCACAACAGACAGGAACAACTATTCCAGTATCAGTAATGAAAAGCAATGTTTTGACAGGATATACCTTTAATTGCACTGCTGGATCCACAATTTTGACTCAAGTTTAATTGTAAAATTCATTGGCTAGCTGGCTTGCTTGAAGGGGAGTGGGGGAGGATTTGTGCTTTAAGATGGGAGTTATCTTTCTTGCCTTTACCTCTAGAACCAGCACAGTGTGAAACAAGCCTCAGCTAAACTTTTTTGTCCTATTAATAAAAAAACTGTGGAAAAATTACCTCTACCACACTTGAAGTTAGCCAAAGAGATTTTGCCTAAAAAATAATGGCAATAAAAATATACTTTTGACTATTACACTTAGTTTTGACCACTGTCAAATAACACCATTCTCACTTCACAACAGATTTGTTAACACTGAGCACCTGGTAAAGGTAACAGGTAATTTACCCATGTCTCTCCAAAACAGTTACAAAGGCTTGGATAAGCAATCAGACTTCAAAGCTCAAATTAAGAACAAGTTTTACAGCCCCCAGACTTCTTCTGTTACCACAAAAGACAGAAATTCACAGAAATTTAGCTTAACATGAGAATTCAACCAAAGGCCACATTAATAATCCCTGAGAAGACTCATTTTTGTAACAGGTGAGTCCATACACATGATACAGCAGTACTAAGTTCTTAAGTTTGAATGCGAAGTGCTAAATCAATTTCTTTAAACATGAGCTGGAGCCAAACAAGAATTCTGCTTGTTAAGTATGTGAAAACTTCACCTTAGATGAATCATTGCATACTGCAGACCTGTTCTGCCTGAAGTTATTCTATATTCTAATTCCAAAACAAAATGTGAAGCAATCTGTCTGAGATCAAACTACTCCCTAGCATTTTAAATATAGCTTTCATAGCAATGATATCCTCACTACCACCCCCCGACAAATATGCATGTACACGACTACTTCTAAAACATATCAGATCCCATATCATCTCAAATACAAAGTTCATGCTTCAGTCTGAAACCTTTCAACCTACTCTAACCACAGAAATTAAACTCCACACCAAAAATCTACGTTGGCAAATCAGAAACTCAGACAACTTTAAAGGAATGGACTAGATGACCTCCTGAAGTCCCTTCCAACCTAAATTATTCTACAAAGATGTAATCTCTCTTTGGATGCTTGTTCTTTTAGCAGCCATATTGGGTGCACTTACACTAGCATTTTAGTTTGCAAAAGTAATGTACTTTGAAAGCAAATCCCCCAGTTGTTCCTACTTAATACACATTAGTTGAGATAGCTGGACAGCTCTGGTGCATGCAAATGGAATTCCATTTAAATAAAACCAAACTTGAAGTTTCATGTCAGGGACACACCTAATGCACTTCACCCCACAATACAGACACTAGAGTCCAACGCAAAGGCTGTACCATTGCAATGCTACCTAATGCCTACCTAGCACAGAGGAACCTGAGCTGTGAAGATATGCCGCAACATCCTGAAATGCTACTTTAAAGAAATAATGGTGTCAGTGCTTTCAGGTTGGCTATGAACCCCCAGCCCCTCAAATTTTTACAACTCTGCTACTCACTCAGCATCTACCCAACTTTTTTTCTATCTCTGCATTATTCTTATTATTTATACTTATTATTATTGAAATAAAAGCCCTACCTTCTGCGGCCATTCTCTCCTGGCAGAACCCCAGCTCCTTTCTTTTCATCATTCCTTTCTTTTTCACAACCTTTCATTCCAGTCAGGGCTTCTCCCAATAGCAGTGTCAAACACCTCAGTCTTCTGGAAGATTGAGCTTGGCCAGTTAGTACTTGTCAGCCTGTGCTAGTGGACCAAGAGCTTCTCCAGCAGCAGAATAACTGGCAGAATCAAGAGGTTACTCACCTCAGGACTGTTGCATTGTACAAGAGCACTATCAATCAGTATCACCTTAGCTCAAGAAGATGACGGCCAGGGACAACAAATGTGTCAGAAGTAGCATGGCAAATATACCCCTATCATGGAGATCTTGAACTTCAGGCAAGAGCACAATAATGAACCTGCTGAATCTCATCAATTCCTAACCTCATACTCAACACCACAGGCTGAAGTGGGTCCACTCAAGCCACAGGTAGGGTTTTTTTTGTTAGAACCTGATAGGCCATTTTAGCACTGCGGGGCAAACTGATGGGTTGCTGGTCATGTTGAGCCCCAATCCCCTGCCCTGTCCCAAAAGTACTAAGTATAGTTGCCCCCTTCCTCCATAGTTGCCCATAGAGGGGGCAACTCTTTTTTCCCCTCCCTACAGGTCAAGAGAAGGGCTGGCCCCCAGAGAACAAAGTTCTGTTATCTGAACCTTTGCTGACACATTTCTTGTTAGTTGCAGATATTCCTCCCACACAGGTTTTGGTTTTGCCTAAAGCCATGTGTCTTCTCAGCATTTGCATTCAATGGGTGGTTCAGCAGAAGGATGAAAGCCTGGGCAATGGGGATGTCAGCAGCCCATAATGAGGATGAAGTTTCACTCCAAAGAGCTGCTTTCACATGGGATAGACTTTGCTGCTTAGTATTTTGTAGGAGGAAGAGCAGGGTTAGTTTCTGGGTTTGTGTTCTGGGCAGGCAGTCTGGGCTGTGTGGTGTTGTTGACTCACCATGAAGACACCCACCTGGAAGACTGAGTAACTTCAGCTGAAAGTCTAGACAAAACAAATGGTTCATTTCTCCTAGAGACTGAAAAGGAAGAGGTGGTGGGATGACCAAGAGAGAAGTTCGTGCCTCATCAAGAGGAGGAAGAGAAGGTTTCCTTGACAAGGGTGCCTTACTATCCTACAAAGCCTGATCAGCCAGCTCTAACTCCCTAACCCTTTTTAAATACCATCCTCCTGAAGTGCAGCAGCTAACACAGGCCACGTTACATTTCCCTTCCTCCACATCTTCCCTCATTCCTTCCACCTCCAAATGACAGGAAGTCAGCAAATAACCCAGCTCGCTCTTTCCTCCTAAACTGCTGCTACTTGTCAGCTGTAATTTCCCCTCAGTAAACTGGTCAGACCTAGACCTGCAAGGTATCCAGAGGGCTGCTAAGCTGGCAGCCGCAGGCACTCACCAATTCAGAAAGAAGGTTGAAAAAAGGGTCAGGGAAGATTTGTTTGAATAACTGTGCTTGCCCAAGAGATATGGCAGGTTGAGTACCACTGGGGAGTGAGGGCAGATGGGGTAGGAGGGAATGGGGTTAACCAAGACAGCTGCTGGGAATCTACTGGAGTCCTTTTTGTGTCTTTGCCACGTTGCAAATGACATTAGCATTTAACCCCACTGAAAATGCAATAAATAGCAATTAAGTATCCTTGAACATGAAATATTAATATTAAATATATTTCTTTAGTTGTCTAATAATTTTAAGTTTCAAGGAAGTTACCTTGTTATTTCATATTTTAACACCAATAAGATACCTGTCTCATTACATAAATGGTATCCTGATATTTAGGCAGACCTCCTTACCAGGATGAAAACACTAAAAGCATTTTAAAAACATTCTAGAATGCTTCAGGTTCACAAACAGTAAGAAATATTTGTTCTGTTGCAAAATCCACCCATTTCCATTACCAATATTCTTCTGTGTATTAATTATATTGTTTGCAAGCAACTTTGTATTCAACATGATGCTTAAGCTTTCACTTGAAAGGAAAAAGTTAACTACTGCAAACCTGTAATAACAACAAATCTGCTCCTCTTTCCCTCTCAAAACAATGGTTAAATGTTTTCTCTGAAGAGCTCTACTTAATTCTGAGGCCTCTTAATATCCATAGGGCAGCTGCTGCACTACCCAATCTAATAGTTTGCCTTCAGCTGTGTAAACATAAAGACAGAATGATTAGCCAAAATGTGGTTTTATTTTCTTGCACTACAGACCCTAGATCATTTTAGAGAACCAAAACAACCGATTATACTTAATCATTTCAGGCAACCGTATAGAGAGATGCGCGGAAGAAAGAGAAGTTGCTAACATTGTTGACAGATTATGTAAGTCACATCAATGGATCAAGAAACCACAAGATGAAAGGCAACCATTGACTCAATTGTATATTCATAGATTTTTAAGACTGGAAACAATTACTAGGCTCACTGAGTCAGCTGTGTTGCATACAGGACAGAGAAACTCGAACAATAATGTTTATATCAAGCTTTTCTGGTTTCAGCTGGGATAGAGTTAATTGTCTTCCTAGTAGCTGGTATAGTGCTGTGGTTTTGAGATAGGTATGAGAAGAATGTTGGTAACACACTGATGTTTTCAGTTGTTGCTAAGTAATGTTTAGTCTAAAGTCAAGGATTTTTCAGCATCTCATGCCCAGCCAGCAAGAAGGCTGGAGGGGCACAAGAAGTTGGGGGGGGACACAGCCAGGGCAGCTGACCCAAACTGGCCAAAGGGGCATTCCATACCATATGATGTCACACCCAGTATTTAAACTGGGGGGAGTTGGGCTGGGGGGAATGGGGAATTGCCACTCGGGAATTAACTGGGTGTCGATCGGCAGCTGGTAAGCGATTGCATTGTGCATCACTTGTATGTTCCAATGCTTTTATTATTACTGTTGTCATTTTATTAGTGTTGTCATTATCATTATTAGTTTCTTCTTTTCTGTTCTATTAAACCGTTCTTATCTCAACCCATGAGTTTTACTTCTTTGCCCAATTCTCTCTCCCTCATCCCACTGAGGGCGGGGAGGGGGAAGTGAGTGAGCAGCTGCGTGGTGCTTAGTTGCTGGCTGGAGTTAAACCACAACACAAGCTTATAATTCCTATTCAAACTACAATAATGTTTCTATCAACCTTATAATTCCTATTCGAATTGCAACACACCTTTATGAAAGATACCAAGTGATCAAGAAATCACAACATATATCTAGGGAGCCTACCACAGACATTTATTACACTTGTGCTTAAAAATGTATGCTTATTTCTACACTGAATCTTGTTAATGCCTTAGTTTAGACTGAAGCCCAGCTCTCCATGTAATTACTTCCCTTTTTTAAGATAAAATGACTGAGTCTCACTGCATGGATAATATTCCAGTTGGCTAATGTACACATCTTCATAGTGTAATTTCACAAAAGCCTTTAGAAAAGTAGGCAAGAGAACTTAACCTGCTACTCCAATATTCTTTTCACTGCTTATGTATACAGCAGTATACAAAAGAAAGTGTGTATGGACTTTGTATTCTTTTGCAGTGCATTGAAAGCTGTTGATAACTAGCTGAAATAACTCATTTCAGATTACTTCGCTATAAGGGTGGTGAGGCACTGGAACAGGTTGCCCAGAGAAGTTGTGGATGCCCCATTCCTGGAAGTGTTCAAGACCAGGTTGGATGGGGCTTTTGTTGGATGGGGTGGAACTAAATGATCTTCAAGGTCCCTTCAACACCAAACCATTCTATGATTCACACCTTTATTGGGGACTTAATACACTTGCTCCTAGATATACAGCCCATATTTGGCTGTATTCAAGCATGATCATAATGATGAATAAGTCATCCAGGTTGGCCTACATGACTGATCTTTTGGGAAAATAGTTAAGTCTGCTGAAAAAGTTAGAAACAGTAACACTATGAGCATAAACGCACACAAAAAAAATTCCAAACCCTATAATTAAAACTTTTCATTGTTAACATACGTCCTTAATCTGGCACAAAAAATAAGAAGAAAACAAACCCCAAACACAAGACTCTAAAACCTACTTGAGGAAATAAGTTATCCCAACAGCAGTTAATCTGCAACTCTTGGCTTCTTGAAGTATTCTGCCTTCTGTCCCTTCCTGCTTCCCTTAGCAGTTCCAACTCCTTCTGTTCCTCAAAGCACCCATACAACTTACACCCTCCCCATATTTCCCATAGACCATCACTGTCATACCCCCTGTTCTTCCCCATGTATTCTATTTTCTTTGCCTGGTAAAAAGCTAAGCAAAACGGAATATGGCACCAGAAATGCCTTGGTCATTGATGCGTAAATGTGATTAATGCTTGTTCTTGCCCTATATTGAGCAGGACACTGAGAACTGGAAGAAAGAGATACACTAGTCTGATCACAGGCCCACAACACTCCCTGGCTGAGGAGCAGAAAGTCCAGCTTTTCTTATTGAAGTCTGAGGCAAACAGGTTCTCTGAGGAGACTGCTTTGAGAGTAGTGGATTCATCCCTAACTCACATCCTTGGAGGGGAAGGCAAACTATGTTGTACATTATGGTATTTATGGAGTTTGGTGGTGATCACTGGTAATCAATGAATCAGCTTCAGAGATTATCCATCATATGCACAGGGAAAGCTACTTTGCATGTTGATGATCTAGGAAACAAAGGAGAATAAAGTCCAAGAGTAAAAGCCTCCAGGTTCAAACAGCAAAATGTGTGATTACAAAGACTGATACACAGAAAAAGTGACTAAATTAATCCATTGATCTGGAGTGGACAATGGAAAAAACCACCAGGACAATACTAAGGCCAAAAATTATCAGACAGTAAGAGAAAAATATTATTGTTTACTCCTGCATTAAAACACCATAAATGGTTGTTATTTAAAATACATCAGAGCTGGCCAAACTGATTACCTATCACACACCAAAATCTGTATAGAGGTCAAGATCTGCCAAATACATTCCACATACCTCAGAGTCAGAAAGTGAACTCTTAGAAATTCTCTAACTGGGGTCTGAGCATGTGATGGGTCCCTGGGCATCCCACAGACACTGGCCACACTAGTTTTCACCTGGCTCCACTATTTAAGTAGCTAGAAGTAACCATCACTGTCCCTATCATCACTGTCGTCCCGTCCTGCCCTTGTCCAGCATCTCCTTTCTAGGACAACCATTGTACTGTTCACAAAGTACCACTTGGCCATCCACTGTGTACATCCAAAGACTCCCAAGCAGCTTCACAAAGAAACAGCTGAATCGCAAAAGAAAAAACCAGCCTCATTAAAATCAAGTTCTACACCACAATTCTGCAGCTTAGAAAATATTATTTAGCCTTATAAGAGCTAATGGGACTAACGTGAGCTAACCATGATTGTTAAGGATAAGAACTTTTCAAACCGTTTCCAATTAGAAAAGTAACTGTGACTGCTCCTGTGAGAAAGCATTTTTCCTACAAATAGTTTGGAGAAATTCAAGTCTTATTAACAAAATGTCTGATACCTGTGAACCCAGTTGAGACAACTTATTTAGATTTCTAGAATGCCTTTTCTAAGAAAAAACCTCATGTTTTTGACCACATAGGAAAAATTATTTATATACAGGGCTTTCAAGCCTACAAAACTGTATTAAGCAGTTGCCATTGAACTGAATGTTTAAGTGCTCATTATTTCTGAAGGTTGAGAAACATACTCGGGTGCTTAAAATATGCATTTAGGAGCAGCACAAAATTATTATAAGAAGGCAGCAAAACAATGCTAAAGCTGAGGTATAAACTATATTGGCTGATCAAGTTTGAAGAGTCTGAAAAATTCAGAGGTATCTACGAGATTTCTATCAATGAATGCAATAGATGAAATTTTGACAAATGCAGGTCAGCAAGAGAAAGATGTGTTGAATTTAACTTGACTGTACAGATTCCACTAAGAAAATATGCTTTAATGAAATCTCTTCAATGGCACTCAGTGTCTCAAAGATGATTAGAATTCCTTTATTCTTTAGAAAAACAAATCAAATGAACCCACTACTGATTTCTTTCCTGTAGATGTTTGCATAATTTCTGTATAACTCTTGAAATTTCAATGCAGGCAGTTTTTTTATAAATATGAGTCAATTGCCCCTG
>VYZV01032008.1:59651-75901 GCA_013401275.1 Pandion haliaetus | reverse complement strand
GCAAACTCACTGTTTACACATTCCGGTTTTTGTATTTTAATTTTTTTAAGTCATTGGATTCCAGCCTGTGATCCATATGACAGTGCTCTAGTTACTCAAGAATGCTTCTCACCCTGCCTTTTAGTTCAGCGTCGCCATCTATCTGAAGGATGTGCCAATGAGGATACCGTTGGCAGTCCTGCCAGAAACAACACTAGTTCCTGCTAACAGCTTTATGTTGTACGTTCCAGGTGGCCAACCCACCAAAGGAAACAATTTTGTTTAACAAAGGTGGAGAGGCTTTGCCCTTTTGTAGTATCAGATACAGAGAAAGAAATGTGAGTTGAATGTTATCTATGTATGAAAAAAGGGGGAATAGAGGAGGGAAAGAAAATGGAAGAAGAGGGTGTAGAGAAAAGATGGTTTAACTAACAAGCATAGTCTGAGAAAGAGCTTGTTTGCCCAACCTGTGTCTGAAAACACTTGGAAAGTGGTCCAGGGCCCCAGGCTCGTGTCAACAGCTGGAGTATTCCCAGATCTGTATCAATAGCTGATTAAATGAGAAAGGGAACTGTTCTGCAGCCTAAAATAAGGTTATTCCAAACCTGTAACGTTTGTAATGAACTTTGTATTCATTTTACTTACTCTTAAATTTCATCATCACAAACTGGGATTCAAGAGTGCATCTCTGAAAGTTCTAGTGCTCTCGGTCTTAAGGTGGAAAATAACCATTGCCTTTCTGTAAGAGACTCTCTAACCTAGTTTCTGAGTTCATCGTCAGCTGGAGCAGCGGACAAGTTTCACTTCAGCCACGTTACTCAGTTGTCTAGGGTACTGGCAACACTTCCTTCTAGTCTTTAACAGTTCAGGCTTTTTGGAAACATAGATGGGGTTCATGCTGCTCCTCTTTCCCCGAGTTGAAGAATTGCTCTTAATTGTAGTGGGTGGGGACAATTTACAGGCAACATGATAATAAAGGATATAGCACTTTTCAGCAGTCTGGCAAGCTTAGTAGAAACAATGACATATCTTTTCTTCAGCAAGGAGGTGATACTCCTATAGCGTGAGCAATTACACAGAATCTGTATCCCTTGCCTACTGCATGGAGCTGCTAACCTATCCGCATGCTGTAGGAAATGAGGTTGGCTTTGCTTTAACACTGTTGCGAGTGAGTCCTGCAGACAGGTGATTTTTTGCTCAGCTATCATCCCTTCTCCATTAATACTTATTATTGAGACTCTGCCTCATTGGCCACTGTGATTGTTTCCAGTATACCACCAGAAAAGTGTGGAAAAGACCCCGTGAGTCCAACTTTAAACCCTGACTCTCCTGTAAGCATCTTACAAATGTGTACCTTGCATTCCAGTTCCTTGTCCTCATGTTCCGCCCACATATGTTACTGGTACCTGTTACTACCCAGAGTTACAAGAAATAGTGGGTACGTCTGCCTCAGTTCCATCTTAGATCTGTGTAGTGGGCCACAGGCACAGGCTGGAGATTCTTACTTCGATCATCTTTATGGCTCAGTCCTCTGACCTAGCTGATTTTGTGGTGAGGGAGAGATCCCATCACACTTGTACCTTGAGTGCCTCCTGTTACAACTCTTCTTCCACTACCATCAGAACTTCATGCTGGAGTTCTGTCTGTATTTTCCCCACAGTGTCCTGGCCACTACAGCCAGCATCAGTTGGCTCGGGCAGGATATGTCTTGTGACAGAGATCACATGCCCTCATAGCAGGCTTCTGTCTCCCCATCCCAACAGAATTAGTTCTCCCATCACCACAGTCAATGAAGCCTTGCTTCTGATTCACAGGAGAAGTCTGAGTTAACTCAGACAATGCTGTTAGTGTTTGTGTAACAAAAACATTCTGAAAGTTGGCTAGAGGTTGGGCCTTTTACAAGGCCTTTTTTTCAGGAAAAGACAGTGTTCCTTCACTGTCATTGGAGTTCCCAGCAGCCATAGGCATTGAAGCTCACCTTGGAGCTCCTCTAGGCAGTTCAGTAGCATTGCCTACATTCAAAGAGGTTGTGCCCTATTCCAGGTTTAGTGGTAGCTTCGTAGCAATAAATTTCATGCAATACCTCATAAAAAAGGCAGGTGGGAAGCACACTTCCCAAAGACCAGTTGTAGATGCATGTATAGCAACTGATTAACTTCATTTTTAAAAAGATGAACCTCCATTGTTGCCCTCTCCTGTAGTAACCTTTCTGCATCACAGGGTTTTTGGCAGCAAAATCATCTCATGCTTGATGGCGTCTAACATTTTTTGTGTGTAATTCTTTTTTTTTTAATGTTACAGAATACAAGATGGCAGATTTTTCTTAACAGGGTCAAATGATGTATCGTCTCTTTTTGGAGTGATAACAGTAAACTTAAGATCAAGCAACCTATATAAAGAGCTCAGAATGTTCCTTGCATCTACATAGTATCTTCTTTTTCCTGAACTTCACTTGTATTGCAATTCCCATCTCCTTAATTTTGTTAGACTCCTCTGAAACTCAAGAATTCTCTGGTCTTGGGCAAGACCAGAAATTAACTAACCTATATAATTTTGTAGCACTTGCAATTTTTTGCCAGTTTACTACTTTTTCCAGAGAAGTGACATGCTTATTAAACAGCAGAGGCCTCAGTGTAGAGGCAGTCTGCTAATCCCCACTCTCATCTGAAAGTTGACCTCCCCGTCCCACTGTCACAGAAAGCTGATCGTAAAGGGAAAGCCTACATGTTTACAAGGACATTCCAGTATTTTGAGATAAAGATTTCTTGATTTGATTTGTTCTGTCAGACTGAGAACCAAATTTCTCTTGCACATTCAGAGACTGGAGCACACCACTCATGGGACTTTAAAAGAAGACAAGATATCCACACCACAGTAAACAGAAAGGCTTGCTTCCCAGCAACCCTGTGCTACTAGTTCTGTAAAAATTCTGTAAAAAAAGCATTACTGGAAAGCTTTGCAAACATTGGTCATGTAAACAGATCTTTATACATAGTGACTGGATACCCTTGGGAGGATTTCTGTCATCTGCCAGCCCCTGAGAGACTCCACCTGGGAATCAAACACTGTTGGAACTGCTGGCCAGGGAAGCAGGCTCAGGTCAGGGAATCTATTTGGTGGGTGCCCCAGGTAGCTGACAGGTGAAGGAATCCCACAGGTCAAGGGGAGGTTGTGGTTGTTTGGTGTCTTACTTTGGGGCTTTGCTTTGTTGTTCTGGCTTCTGTTTGTGACCAACTTGCTTAATATTGAGCCCATCCCCTTCTCACACCAGTCCTCTACCCTTGACTCTACTTCATTGCATGGATTCCCTTTCCCCTTAAAAGATCTAGCTGTCGGCATCTCTGGTGCTTGGCTGTGGTTTGTCTGATTGTAGTACCTATTTCCATGCTGTAGTCCTACTTTACAGCTTTTTGGCTGTTTTCTTTCTAGCTTGGTCCCAAGCAGAGTTTTCCCCTGGAAAGTTGTCTTCTTAGTGCTGGTGGGAAAATGCGGACCAGAGTTGTGCGGATTATGCAGGATTTGGAGGTTCTGGAAGATGCCACATTTTAACATAATTTCCAAATGTGATTAAGGTCTTGGCTAAACTAGAGGATAGAGTTGTGCACTGTGAGTTCTGTCTTTAGATGCGCTGTTTCTTGAGAGATACTGTGTCTGCCTTTGTACATTGATGCGTGGTGATACATTGGTGGTGGTAGTCACAAGTGAAAGAAAAAAGGTAAAGGTACTACACTTAGTTGAGGTGATGCAGCGAGTGCATCATTGGGGGTGATGTTGCAGAATGTGCTTGGGAAATACAAGAGAGACTGAGCTTGCTGTTGTGCTGTCCCAGTGAACTGACAGCCTGTGTTCTGGATTCTGTGTAAGTATTTAACATGTTGAGCAAGCTCTCTGAGAAAAACAGCCAACTGTTGAAATCTTACATGCCTAAAAGCTCCTGTTCCAGTAAGTTTTTCTGTTTGCATATCCTGGTTCAGAACTGGAACCTCTTCTTGGAAAATACTCTGGGAGGTAAACAACTGTGCCGAGGAAAACTTGATGACTACTTCCTATTGGCAGAAGCTAGCTCTTCCTTGGAGCAGTGCCATCTTTTGAAAGGAAATACCTTCTCTTATTTCTTAGTCATTCCCTAGGCTTTGAAATTGCTTTAGAAGCTGAGAGCCCCTGAGAGTCCTGGCAACTTTCTTGTTTTGTAATTTTGAAATTATTCCTTATATTCTTCCGTTTGGGTGCCTTCACCTAGTTCTGCCTTTTGTACGCAGGAGCCTGCCTCCAGCTGTCATAAGAGACCCTGTATGAAAAGAACCAGAGGAAAGTTATTGGCAAATGTCAAGTTAATAGGCAGTTCTGTCTCAGCGTAGGTTCAGCTTGACCGAAAATGTGAGGGGTGTTGATTTTGACTGGCTGAATGCTCTGAGGGCTCAGGGTGACAGCTGGTGTTCACAGAGGGACAAAGCTATTATGCTTCCTTTCTGGTAGCCTCATTTATTTGCTCTGTTAGCACTTGACTTTAATGATAACTCTTACATAAATAGTCAGGGACAGCTGAAGCCCTTTATATGCTAATTAAATAGATCATATGCTAGTACTTGAATGTAGAAAATGCAGTGCTTTAAGGTGATTAGTTAAAAGCCAAGCAGATCTTGTAACCTAGGTGAGTCTTTAATATAATAGATAACCTAAGATGAAATAGAATAAATAGCTGCTTAACTCACCTTTGTGTGAATGAATCAGTCGTTAATGTAGTAATTCCTTCATTTTAGCCAGTCGCATTTTAAGAATGTTTTTTGCTTTTTGTGGTCAAAAGTAGAGAAATCTATTTGTTGGCTTTAATCACAGGAGTTCTTCATATTGCAAGGTTTATCTGTTGCAATTAGTATCAGTAGCTAATACGTTATACACTTTAATGTGCTTCAAATTTATTTTGATCTTTACATATTGTTCACTTTAAATAGTGTATTGCTTGAAGTAGGGCCACCTGAACAGCAACTTGTACCATGTATTTACTCCAGAAACACTAATAATAATGTTGAAGTGTCAATATTTAGATTGTATGTAAATATGATCTCCAGAAATAAGCAGGGTTTGTTATTTATGTGTCATTTACATTGGATGCTTCTTCAATATTATGTGAGAAGAAACTGCTAAACGCTGACATAACAAACACATAAAATTAACAGAAATCTAGGATTTAGTAGGGTTGTAGCTGGAATTAAGTAGAGATTATACAGAGCAATCTCAGGGGGGCAAGAGCACAGTGAAAGACATTTGTATGGATGCATTTGAGGGTACTTGCAAAATGAGTGGATATTGAGAATCTTGGAAAACATGGCTCCAAATTTTTTCCAAATTCATTCTCTTCCCATCTGTCCTTGCAGAGATTTTAGATGATCAAACAGCATTTAGCAACAATTTCCTAAGTTTATTACTTAGTATTCTTTCATCTTTCTTTGGTAACATGATCTGCTGTGCCCGCGTGCTTGCTGAGGACCCTGAAGGAATGCATCATCTATGTCTGTACTGGGTCGCAACTGTCATGTAAGCTTGTACTGTATATTGGACAATAATTTGCAAAAAGAAATGGCTGCAGTTATCTAAATAACGGTATTTTTAGTGCAATTTAACGTATTTCAGTCTTACAGGCCTGATTCATTATTATCGTTTTCCCTGCAGTAGACAATTACATGTACAGAGAGAGTGAAGGGTTGCCAAATCAGAATGTTTCCCCTTCATACAGATTTAAAAGACTGCACGGTGTTTAAGATATTGGAAACCTTAACTTTTCAAACATTATCAAGGAATTTTGTTCACAACTGATTTTTATAATTGAAGTTGTCATGGCTAGTCTCTTGGTTAATTTGGATTGCTTCAATGCTGGTTTAGTTAGATAAATTGCGTTTCCAAACTTTAAATAGCAAGAAGCAAAGCCACAGCTGCATGGCAGGCACTTTTACTTAACATAAATCGCCACTGATTTATCTTTTTTGGTCTTTAATTGAGCTGACAAGTTACAATACTTTGTTACTTTAATTTAGAATAATTGATGATAATGATGAAAACATGGTTTTCATAAATATGAAAACATTTTGTCCATTACAGTTGGCTTTCTCTTCCAAATTGCAATAGCTGCGTGAAAATGAAAGGCTATGGGAGACATCTTTAATTCAAACTAATGTTTCTGGAGATACTTTGGCATGTTTTACACCTACCTGGTGTGTTCCGTCAAAGGGCAAAGGAACTCGCCTGACTTTTTGAGCCTGGGAGGTCACCTGCTGGTTGCTCTGCCTCAGTGCATCCCAGCGTCTCTTCCAGAAGTGCACAGCAGAAAGGACCTAGGGAGTGCTGGAGGTCCATCTCCATGTATCAAAAGATTAAACTGTGGATGCTGCTTCAGGAGTGGAAACTCATCAAGCACTCAGATATGTTTGAGTAAAGCTTTCGGTCAGTCCTAGCCTTTGTTTGTACTGTGCAATCGTGTCTCCAGAGGCATAGAATAACAATTTTACGTGGTGGTGAAAAAGGGCAGGCATGCACATGGCCTTGAATTTACTGGAAAAAGGACAGCTCTTGTTTCTATTGCTTATTAGGAGGTACAGCAATTTCATTTGCTTATGAAATAAGCTGTAGTAGTATTGGCCTCTGCAGAGCATGGTGTTAAAACACGTAGGGAACGTGGACAGTAGTCAGAGTTACCAGTTACTGACAAAATCTGGAAGGGCAGATGTGGGAGCGTGAATGAGACAAACGGCTCTCCTTATCCTTCCTATGGACACTTTGGTGTGCTGTGAGGACTTCTCAGATACAGTTTGCTGTGAAAAGAAGGATCTCAAGTTTGTTTTAAGAAATGCTGTAATGAAAAACTCTTTGTTCATCAAAACCTCATTCTCATTGTGCAGAACCCTCTGGTATGAGGTTGCTTCTGACACCCATTTAAAACTAGTGTAGACGTCACCACAGTACACTGTGCAATGAAGGTATGTTCTGAATCCCTCTATAACGTTCTTTAACCTGCACAAGGGGACCTCTGACACACCACCTGCTTGTTAAACTCGAGTGTCATAACAGCCCAGAATTCCAAGGTAAATGCTGAATAAATATCTGTAATGTAGGAGGAAGATGTTGAGTCAAGTAGTTTGCAGTTATACAATGGGACCCTTTCTCCTTCACTTCAGTTTACTAGTTTGGTTGAAGCAAAAGGCAGACACTTCTTCCTGTAGGTGGAACAGGTATAAGTAGAACTGTATCTCAACACAAAATTGGCTTCAAAGGGAAATTGCTAGTCTCAGTTGAAACAAACACTTATAACACTCATAAACCATTATAAAGAATACTTAGAATACTTTGACCAATTTTTAAACAGGACTTATCAACAAATCCACTGGTACTATCCAGACTTTCTTATTTTGTTGGTGCTTAAAATGTAATGGTTTATCAAAATTCTTCCAATTTAATCCAGGTGTATTGGCATGTTTCTTCTTGATTAGTCAGTGATGTTTTTCTCAGTTTCTCTTGTGTCTCATCTGGACCTTGAGTTTGAAAGGAAAGACAGTGTCTTAAGCATGGGCAAACAAATGAATCACTATGATCAAGCTGGCATGGGAATTTATAACGTAGACATGTTTGAGGTAACTGTGTGTATGTTTCCATCCTCTAGTTAATGTGAAGTAATCTCATGCCCACAGTTATTTCATGGTAACTTGCTCATGTGCCCACATTCTCAATCCTTCCCCAAGTGCTTTGGAGCAGTAACTTAGGAATTAGCACGCCTGTCTGCAGTCATTGTGCACAGCCTGATTTTTCCAATTAAATGTGTTTTAGAATTAGTATTTGAGGTGTAAGGCAGAAGTGAGATGTTATTGTTCCTAACTGGGAGAGGAAAGAGGTGATTCTTTAATGGACTTTGTTAGTATAAAATGGATGCACTATGTGGGTTACTGATAGGTGCAAGCTGGCACTTACACAACTGTTCCCAACTGTCAGAGCAGTAAGGTTCCTCAATAATCACAGCAGTGAAGGCGATCCCTTTTAAGGGAGAATCTGATCACTTCAGGAACAGGACTGAAATTTTGTGTCCATAATAACAGAAATATGGGTTTATTGACCCACGTTCTTACCAGGCCTAAGCCTCCTTCTCACAGACTTTCTCCCCAGTACAAAAACACTGCATTACAGCACAGGGATTACATGAACACAGAGCAGCGTACCTCCCATTAGAGGAAGCCCTCAAACTCTGTGGTAAGTGTAAAGAGCAAAGGGAAGATCTGTCCCCGCTTTGGCAGGAGGGCCAGGGCTGGCAGCGCGGCAAGGAGCCGGACAGCACTCCACGCACCCACAGACCTACCTGCCTGTGGGCTGGTCACGCCTGGGCTCTGTAACCGCAGGGCGACTCGGAATAGTGTGCTTAAAAGCAGTTTTTCACAGGCTGCAAAACATTTTTGCCTGCAGTATAAAATACTTAATGGTGTAGCCTTTCGGGCCTTCTTCTGACCACCGGTTGTAATCTGTTCACGTGTAAGTAAAGCTTTTGTTTTATCCCACTACTCTGTGAGATTACAGAACTGTTTTTCACTGCTTACATTCTTCTGCTTTGCAGGCATATGTCAAGAACTTTTATGGAAAATACATCTTAGTCAAATAGTGTGTTTTAATGAGTCTTTTAGGTTGGTTGATTAAAAGTAACTGTATTAACATAAGGAACTAAGATTTCTATACAGTTGTTCTTTCTCTAATTCCTTGCCTAGTCTCAAATACCATAAAATGCTTCAGTGACATACGTCTGTTTAACAAGGAAGTGCAGTAAATAGGAGAATAGAAGGTTAATAGAAATAATGGCATGAAATTCTAATTGTTTCAAAGTTAGTGGAGCAAGGCTTTTGCTCACAGAATGAGGCCAGAAGGAATTTCCTGTGGCTATCTAATCTGAGTTTCTGATAATACAGGTACATATAGTTTCATAAAAAAGATTCTTTTATCAAACCTAAATGTCACGGCTTGAACTAAAAGAAAGTATGGTCTTGCTTGTTTATTAACAACTCAAGTGATAAAAAATTACCATAATTGCTAGGTAAGCTGCAATAGTAACCTGTTGCCTTGATTTAAAATGGACCCTATCTGCAGCTTGAATTTATAAAGCTTTAGTTTTTAGCCAAATGCATTTGGCTGCTTTTCCTGTATGAGATTTTCTATCTGGTCAGACAATCCATGGGACCATGATCAAATTACTACTTTAGTTTCACTTGAATAAGCTGAGGAGGTTGAACTCCCTAGACTCAGCTGTTCCTTCAGGCCACAGAACTAAAATGCCCCTTGGTGTTCTGTTAAATATGACTACATCAGTATTCCTTGAATGGCTTGACTACACACTCTTTCCTAGGGATCTTCTCCTTACCTTGCAATTTCGCAAAGTAAGTCTTTTTGTGGTTTAAATGAATATTGTGACAAGTGTGATGATCAGATTTCATGAGATATGCGTTTCTAAACATGGTTATTTTTATGCAGTATTGAGCACTATAATATCATGGATTACATTACTCTAGTAACAAGTCAAGACTAAAGTAGTTCTTGATATGAATCAAAAGTCTGGATTTTGGTTTAGTTCTGTTTTTCTTATTTACGCTGCCACTACGCTGACTTCATTCGGATTGCACCTTGCGTTCCTTGGTGTGACGGAGGGAAGAATTGATCTTATTGACTCGACAGAGTATGTGGGTACTTCATAAAATTGCATCAAGAATGAATTTTCTTAAATCATGAAACCAGTTTTGTATCAAACATAGTCAATTTCCATTGTTCAGAGTTGGGTCAAAATACTATCTCACTCCAGCCACTATCCTGGAGAAACTTCAAGTCTTCTGTTTTGGAATCACTGAATTTCCTTACAGAACTGCATCTCTCCTGTATCATCACAGCATTGCCATGGAAACTAATAATGCGCCCCAGCTTTCAGGAAGTGCTTTCAGCACTTTAACTATTGTTTTAAATGAGATAACTGGGCTGCCTTTGCAAGTTGTTGATGTTGTCATAGTTATAAGCAGCAGCCTGGAACCCTGGTTATTGTCTAACTTAACTTGAAGGTGTATCCACTTGTATATAATCCTTTTTATGTTCATTATGTCCCTGCTCAGCTCTTTCAGTATCTTATTTAGTACCATTGGTAGCTCAACACTTTAGCTGGAATTCCCTTGGTGACTTGTCACTTGGTCCTCTGTGTCGGGTGACAGTCCACCCAGGGCATTATGCCTGTTCACCCACCTACCATCCATACTGGGTATGATGATAACCTTTATACTGCATATAAAAGCCTGATGATGCTTTTATGACTATCAAAGATGAGGGGAAGGTATGAGGTGTTTTGTAGTCATCACCAATTCTTTAATTGCCTTTATAGAATAAATAGGTAGGAGGATGAGAAGCAATTGTGTATGATCTGAATTAATCCGTGAAGTATTGGAGGGATAAACTGTCCTTTTCATCAGCACTTCTATAGTGGTGTGAACTGATGGAAACCAGTTTTTTCAGGAATAAAATTTCTGTTCATCGGTCGTCATTGTCAAGAAAAGAAGGAAATGAGGACCAGGTTGTTCTACTGAAATATAATCCATTTTTTCACATAGAGCTTATTCTTGGCCACAGTTCCCATCTGCCACTGTATGTTCAGAACACTTTTATTAATTGGAGACAGCAGTGGTTGGTTGGTGGCATTTTTTTTGTTGGCATTTTTGTTTGTTTGTTTTTGTTTTTGGGGGGGGTGTTTTGTTTGCTTTGGTTTTTTAAGTGACAGCTTGTGAAACTTATATTGAATACCTGGTAGTTAAAGGGAAAAACAATCTCAGTACTCTCTATGTGGGTACAGTACTACCTGCAAATACTCACAGGCTAAATATGAAAAGGTCATTGCTGACCAGTGGGGGGAGTTAGTCACTGGCCTCTGCAACAACAGGTTGCCCTCACCTTTGTAAATGGTGTCTCCCACTGAAATGTAGCCACGCTGGATTATCTAGTGTTACCAGATCACTTCTTACGGTACATAGTAGGAGTAAGAACCACCTTTTCTCACTGCTTAACATATCTGAGCAGCCCCTTTAAAGAGATTTTCTTTTTTCCGTACAAAGTGAATGAGAGATGAACTATGCTCCAAACGAGGTCTGGCAGATACTGGAGAAAATCTCAGTCAGATGGAAATTCAAAATTCACGATAACTGAAATACTTTTAATCCATGCTTATTGGTTAGTTTCTTTATTTCTTTGAAAAAGGGTCATATTTTCCTTTGTTATGCTAGAATCTAAGACAATATATGAAGAAAAAAGTCTCTTTAAAAATTCACATTATTACTGGCTGAAAGTTCAGTAAGTCTTTTGAGTTCTGATGCTGCTGTACTTACTGAAACTGGATCATCAGAGACTTAACAGCACCGTAGATTTTCAGAAGGCTGGGTTCTGGTAATGTGTTTTAAGAAAACAATCAAAAATATTATCTGCTCTTTGCTACACTAATAACTGATACTAGGTTTCAGGGAGGGTCCCTCAGTACTGGAGGACAAACAAGTTAGTGCCAAAACAGCAGAGCTAAAGATGCTTTGTTTCCAAGATACTTGTTCTTAATAGCTCTGGGCTGCTGCCTTTACCACCTCCCTTCAATAACCTGAGTTCTTCTTACCTTCCTTTCGCACTCCTTAAGCATCCTCATCAAGCAAAGGACAACGTATGCTGTCACTAATGTGCTGCTGTGCATATACATTTTTTCTGGCTACCGCCCTGCAGAATGTTTAACAGCTGAACTCCACCAACCTCTGCACCCCACCTACTGAGGGACACTGTTCTGTACCAAGCATTTACATGCACACATTTACTTCATGTCCTTTCCTAGCAGGAACCCCTTAAAATGCAAATAATAGTTACAAAAGCTTCATGTTAATTAAATGGGATACAATTAGAATGGATTTTTTTTTAATTTTAAAAAAATGGAACATCAACAACAGACTGTTCTTTGGACAGTAGAATTGAAAAAGCTCAGTTTCTCACATGTTTTCCTAGTGCTCCAGCTGCCCCCATGTCCTTTTTGGATACTGCTGCAGTGCCCAGAGCCTCTGAATTTCACAAAATTTGCAAGAATGTACTATCTTAAGACCTCTGTTCTGCTCTTAAGCTTGGTTAAAATTAGCTAATAGGTTCAGAAGAGTGGCAAGGCTGACAGGCAGATAGCATATGTTTAATTTCATTATCAAATGAGGCTAAAAGAGGCTCTAGAAGGGATTCTCCAGAGTGCTGTATTTGTGGTTGACTACACAGATGTGACAGAAAGCAGCTTTCAGACATCTTCAGCCACATGTATTTTCAAGTGTATTTACAGGGACAGCAGGACCAGTGAAACTGGGTTCCGGCCTCATTTAATGGTGAGAATGGCTGATGGACATGTTGCAAGTGGCTACTCAATGTTGTTTTCTTCTTGCCCGATGTGCAGAGCTGTATTTCCTGTGCAGTATTCCAGCTCTGCTCTCAGCACAAAATAATTAATTTTGTTTTGGGCTTTTTCTGTAACATTCATCACAGTAGTGTGTGGGTACTTCACTAACATTGTTTTCTCTCAAGAGCAGTGTGCGGAGGAGGGTTCTATAATACCCATTTCTTTGCAAGGGAAATGAGATGTAGGAAGTTTTGTCTGAAAAGCATCCTCTACTGTGGATTGCCCTCTTCTGAGATAGAGTCGTAGAATCGTTCAGGTTGGAAAAGACCTTTAAGGTCATCGAGTCCAACTGTTAACCAGCACTGCCAAGTCCACCACTAAGCCATGTCCCTAAATGCCACATCTACGCATCTTTTAAATACCTCCAGGGATGGTGACTCCACCACTTCCCTGGGCAGCCTGTTGCAATGCTTGACAACCCTTTCAATGAAGAATTTTTTCCTAAGATCCAATCTAAACCTGCCCTGGTGCATCTTGAGGCCATCTCTTCTTGTCCTATTGCTTGTTACGTGCGAGAAGAGACGGAGTACCTAGGGCATGCTTTCTCAAACCGTTTGGCATTATACATCATTTTGTTATGTTCAAATCACAGCTCTTACTGTCCTCAGTTGCAGTTAGAAATGCTTGAGACGTTTGTGTTTCAGACCCTGGGCCTCAGTTTGTTATGCAGGCAAAAAAAAAGCAAACATATCTGAAGTATTATGGCATAAATGAATTGTGAACTGTATGCTGCCAGCTGGGAAGGAAGCCAATTAGAAATACTTGATTGCTTTAATGACAGACAGTCAATTCTCTTCCTGCAACCTCCTGCTTGGATTTCTGCCCAAGCAAAGGGAACTTGGTGACCTGGCACCTAGTGCCTCATGTCACTCAACTGTGAGGCTACTGCAAAGGCAATTATGCTGTGTCTGTAGTTCAATGACATGGATAGTTTAGTGGGGTGGATAAGATCTTCAGCAACTTTAATTTTAGGGGTAGGATGCTGTCCACTTGTTACACAGAGCCCCATTCCCATATGTTTCACTAGTTAGTTCCCAGATTTATTTGGCCTGCCATTTCTGCATTCCTAACTCTCAGCCTAACCTGGAAAGCCCCTACTTCTAGGCCATTTCTTAGGGAGTATCCAAAAAGTACTGGTGATTCCATTTCATTAACAACAGAAGCAGGGGTCTTATCTATAAGTTTTTTTCACTATACTTCATTGATTTTTACCTACAGTGGAATTCTCCTGTGAAGCAAGACCCTGTGAGAAAAATGTACCCATGTAACAGAAGAATTTCACAGTACATGCAGACAGGGGACAAGATTACTGCTGAATTGTCTTATCTGGATAATCCTGACTTTCTTGATATTTAAATTTGAAATCTAGTAATATCTCAAGGTATGATGTTTATGTAATTTTTAAAGATTAAATAGGAAAAAAGAGGAAAAATTAAATATGTAGTGTTCATGGATGCCTCGTGAGGGGCATTTAAGTTTGATGCAATGAATCTTAGACAGTTGCCTAACATCTGAGCCCCTACACTGCTGAAGTAAATTGACATCCACTTTGTTGACCACCAGGGAAGGACACAGCATTTTTGACTTTTCCGTTTCACAGCTAAGAATCAGGAATCTCAGGTTCTTCCCAGTTTTTGCAGGACTAAAACTGTGTGTTCCACACACACCGAGCTCTTGTCATGGTCTCTTGGAACTCCTAGATTTCCAATTCCCATAGCCACTCCTACGGCTACTCTTCCCAATACCATTTTAGCTTGCTGATACAGTTTAAAAACAACCTTCTCCACTCTGTCTCTGCTCACCCCCCCACCTCAGGCTGTCTTTAGCCCTGGTCTCTTCCCTGATCCAGTTTGCCACAGAGCTCCAGAAAAGTTACATTGGCATGATTATGGAGAAATCATAGAAATGAAACAAGTGGCAAAGGAAGAGCTGTTTAAAATAAATACTTCTCCCGAAACAGGCAAACTTCTGCCAAATATGGCGAGTTGGCACATCCAGTGCTATGGCTGTCCTGAGGCTCTGACTGTGCCTGAGACAGAGGGGGACAAATACCACAATGCTGGGCGGTTCCTCCAAGCTGCGCAACCGTGTCCTACTGGAAGACATTCTGTAAGGGGCACCATTCGTTCATTACCTTTCATGTGTCAACCTGCGCACACCTCATTGTCCTCTGATACTGACACTCCAACTCTTCTTACGGCTGCTAACCTGATGACATACCCGTTGGATGTAGGACAGTTGGGAGGCCTGGAACCTACAACAACTTACGACATAAGTTGTTTCCCTTTACTAATACAACATTGAAAAAACTTGATTACGGTGGCTTAAGGACCTTTGCAAGAAGAAAAATACTCGGTGAAAAAAGACATCCTGAATCTGACGTGGAGGGCATAAAAACCCACTAATGACTGGAAATGGCTTGCTGTTGCTTCTTCTGGAAGGGATGAGAAGACAGCAGGTTAAAAAGTCTGGATATCATTTGCCTAAACCGCTGACGTTAGTGAAGAAAGAGAGAGAATTAGCTGAATGTCAAGAGACTTTCTCATGACCCATGCACAGTCCAGGTTAACAGTGACCCTCTCATCATTGTAACAGCAACCCCTGCATACATCTCTGCTTTTGCTACAGACTGTGAAATGACTTAGCCGACTCAGCAGGGAGAAAACCTCCTAGAGTTCTCAATACTTAACCTGTTCCTATGTTGATTATGACGTAGGAAACCCTGTGTTGTCTAAGCATCAGCCATTTGCCTCACAGGTGAAGGAAAATCGAGAGGTAGTTTGCACTAAGGGCTTAAAATGCTTCCATTCAGTACACTAGATGCTACGTGTTTCTGAAATCCTACTGAAACATATCTGTAATCTAAAATTCATACGTGTTGAGCACATCTAAGCGTGCATAGTGCGCTCTCTGTTGTTACCGGGCTAGAGCACCACAATGATGCCCCTGCCAGCTCCTTCTACGCGTGCCGTAGTTTTGCGGCCTTTGATCCGTTGTACTCAAGTCCTAGGTTTGTGGGGGTATTTTGTGCCTTGCGGTAGGAGCCCAGGGTGTATGTTCCTGTGATCCCTTCTTGACGCTTCTTTGCCAAAGAAATCTTCAATGATTTGTTAAGCTAACGTTGCTCACTGTGTCACGCTAAGGATGCCACTATCTTGTCTTCAGTTGTAAGAAAGTATATTTAGGAAGAGAGCTGGTGGTATTATTCCTTCTGCCAGTGGGTTAGGGACTCACGCCAGAGCTGGAGTTGGCTTCCAAACATTGTGCTTCATAACCACCAAGGGACCTCGCATCAGTTTGTCTGGTCCCCTTTGTAACCGATTTATACTTCTAGGCCTCCTAACATCTTGCGTTAATGAGTTCTGCAACTTAGTTGCACATACTTTTAAAGGAGAACTGCATCGTTGGCTGCCACCCAGTTCTTGTAGTGCGGGGCTGAAATAAAAATCATTGCCCGTACACCTTTTCGACATAATTCGTGGCGGTTTCGTAGACTTATGTTAACAGACAAGCCAAAGAGCCCGGGTTACCTAGTCTCCTCTAACAGACGCCATTGCGGGTGCCCAGTTCAAGGGCCCGGATGGGCCGTCGCTGCCCTACACACAGGTGAGGAGCCAGTCCGACGCTGGCACTCTGCTGGAAGCGGCACCCGCTGCCGGGGAGCCCTGCACATGCCACAGCGGAGCCGCGTCTCTCCAGAGAGAAGCGGTGCCGTCGGTACGCTCGGTTGCCGAGGCACAGCTCCCGCCCGCTCGGGGCGCGTCCCGCCGGGGTCGGGTACCCCCGGCGGGGCCGGGGCTGCGGGCGGCCG
>VYZV01032008.1:26725-48160 GCA_013401275.1 Pandion haliaetus | reverse complement strand
GACTGCCCTTGAAGATTTATGGACTTCTTGTTTGGGCCTGGCTAAATGGTGGCACTCGCAATTGAGCCTTGATAGGTTTTACCTTAATAACAACAACAACAACAACAACAATAATAATAATATCTGTATGTCATAGATGAAACATCGGTATTATGTATATAGCATGCCAGTTGCACACACTAATGCTGTCTGTTCTTGCTGCGCTGAAGTTTTACCTGTCCTTGCTGGCTTTGGAGATGAGGTTAGAGGTTAGGATATGCAGTGTAGCAGTTGCTGCTCTTTTCTTAGGCTGATTGGGGCTTCTCCTAAGGCAGTCTCTAGAGGTTGTGTATACTATAACAGGAAAATGTATTGGTTCCCACTGCAATGTTGTATTTTACAAGGGTCCAGCATACTTTCCCATACCTGTTTTGTATTTATTTAGAAGCCCTTTAGAGCAGATACTGTCTTGCATGCTGTGAGGTTGCAGGGGAGATGAACACTTTATGGTCTGGATGCCAAGCTGGCAGATGTCCTGAATGATGTGTAGCAGCTGGGAGCAAGAAATGAACGCATGAAACAGAGCCAGGAGATGCTCCTGAGTTCAGTATTTAATAGGAGCCAAGGGCTGGAGACCTCTTTTTGCTCAGAGGCAAGGTATCCCCAATCTGCTAGCTGGCAGTGTTTCACCTGTTTAAAAGATACTATCTTTTGCATCCCAAAACGGTGTCTGAGGAAAAGACATTACAGAGCAGTTAGTGCAAAAGAACTCCCAGGATGCGATGTTATTTGGTTTTTTTGCTATTTTACTTGAGAAAGCTGCGCTGCCAGAGTTCCTCCTCCCCCACCACTTTCAGTAACTTTCAGTGATAATCTTCGTAGGTTTTGATACTGGGAATTTATGGAGATTTTTCTGTAGTGAAATAACAGGGTTGTAGTGGCAGATTGGGATAAATTTCTCAATCATGCATATTTTGTTTATATTCAGTTGCTACCAGGAGCTGAATCTCCTCAAATAACAGAAGTCAAACAAAGTGATCTGGTCTCCTTTTGTCTACCCCTCTTGTTATCTTCAGGCAGCTGTGGGAAGATGGAGATTTGAAATCGCTCGGGACAGCTTTAGTATTAAACATAGATCCCTGATGTGGAATATGGAATAGTCAGCCAAAATGCATGCACATGTGTGCATGTGAGATGGATGCAATATGATTAAATGAAAGTTGCACTAAGATGAAACCAATAAAATCTTCACTGTTTCTGAAGACCGCGTAAGTGTTTGTTTCGGGGGCTTGGATAGAAAGCCTGGAGACATCTCAGCTGTGGAAAGTAGTATGGGAAGAAACTACCATCCTTGTCAGTAAAAGGGCTGAAGTGTCCTGAAAGAGTTAAGCTCTAATTAGCTCACTTGTAAGGTATTTAATATCCTTATTAAACTCAACTGCTGGTTTGCTTTTTTTTTCTTTCTTATGGTGAATAAAATTTCTTGAAGAGCTGTGCCTTTGCCTCTCAGATCAGAGGCTCACATGTTGAAGCTGGCAGTGCTAGAGGCTAGTTCCTATCTGTGTGACAGCATTTTTAATTTAACAGGACCGGCTTTGATGTTCTCAAATATTTATAGGCAGCTTCAGATCACTCCAGTATGTCTTCTTTTTAACTGGAGCAGAAGTTCCTCCTCACACAACAAAATTTCTTTCCCTCTGTTTACTCTTGGGTCCCTTTTGGATTTGCAGTCATCAGAGTGGTTTTATGTTACAAAAATACTGCTTAAATACTTACTTGCGGGAGGAACCACTTGATTTCCTTTCTAGTTTCTGCAGCGTGGGGGTAGTCCGGTTACTGCATCTTACCTCCTTGTTTAAGCCTCACTACAGACACTTACATTGTAGAAGAGAGATGCAGTGACGTAGAATTCGAGCAAATGCTGTTACTGTGAAGCCTCTGTCGCTGTCTCTGGGAGCTCAGGTGTGCCCGCAGTGGATCGGACCTGAGGTCTGCTTGGGTCGGAGCTGTCATGGGCCCCCCCCACCCCAGGAAGACACCAAAGCGTCTCTCAGACACCCTAGAGAAAGAGCAGGTTATAGTCATGGTTTGTGGTTTGAAGAGGAACTGAAGACTTGAGGTTAAGCTCTTAGTGGGAGCTGATCAGAAATTACAGAAGAAAGTTTTAGTTGGAATTTGCCCGTGTATTAAAATGAATTGTTCCACTCAGATAGTTTGACTTGCGTGAAACTCTGACCAAACTCAGGCAGGAATCCTAAAAAAGATACCTGTCAGCTAATTTTTTAACCTCCTCTCGGCTTTCATCGCCTCAGCAGCTCACCAGACGCACTATCTCTGACTCCTGCAGCCCAGGAGGTGGGCTGTCTCGGGGCTGGCACTGTGTGTCCTTCCAAAAACAGAGATGGCGGGCGGGGGGGGGGGGGTGGCACTTTAAATTCACTGGGTTTAGTGTCTTAGAAAGGTATCATTGTGGTTTGAATCTTTGCCTTGATTGTGCCACAGGAGGAACCATGTATGTCGTATGAAAGTGTTTCCTCAGACTAGCTTTTGCCGTAGACGTCCCTTTTCCTCCTTTCTCTGCCATGTTTCTCTTCTGCGTTATCCTCTCAGCCCTCTTGTGGATCTCGCGTGGACTACCTTATCCCTGATGTTCCATCCCAGAGAAACCTTGTCATGGCCAAGTGGGACAGCAAAGTATGGGGTTTTTTTCCTAGAACTTTTCCATGTGGATGCTGGTAGTTCAGGCAGATTTCTGTGTCCTGTGCTGCTGTGCTTAGTTTTTGTTGTGAAGTTCTGTACGCTTTGCGTTACATGATGATCTCCTAACTAGAATTCTCTTCTCGTAGGCTTATTTAGAACTCCACTATCGAAGTAGCAGATTTTTCGTGTAATAATTTGAGTGGTTTCACTTTGTAAAAAATTCTGTCTTTCAGTGATGGTAATTTGTTTTAATGCATGGCCTACAGTGGAAAAGGTTTGCGGGTTTAGACATTCCTGCTGTAGATGCACTTCTTTGTTGGTACAGCCTTTTCTAGTTCAGCAAGTGAAATCAATTATGTCCCTGCCTACATAGCCAAATAGTGCCAGGAAGCAACCACAGGAGGAAAGTGCTTGATTGTCTGTTTGATGTAAATAGTTTGCTCAAAGAGTAAGGCTTCTCTTGCTATGGAAATTCAGCAGGAAAATAAGAGACCTGTAACTTACTAATGTAGCAGTGAGAGTTTCTAAAATATGCCAGTAAAGAGAACTTTACTGACGTAAAAAAAAGTAGGGAAGGATCTTGATACTGCTTCTTCCAGGTGAAAAAAAAAAATCTGCCTGTGGCATCTAAACATCACCTTTTCACAGTTAATTTTAAGGGAAGACTTAGAACATGAAGGAGCTGTGTGGTATCTTCAGGAATTTGGTGTTCGTAGGCATTCTGCTTAATGCTGGTGTGAAGTCGTCTGACCTATGTGGCTCCTGGAGTGCAATTTCAGTACTTGCATCTAGGGATGGGTGGATGTGATTGTGGCTTTATTTTTCTTTAGTTCCCTCCTCCAAAGTGTTGTTAACAAAGTTAGTTTTCCTTCTCCCTACATACCCTGCAATATCCTTGTGAGACAGGAAAATTTATGAAGTATGGAAATACTTGAGGCTTCTGTCTCTGGGAAGGACTTATCCAACAATCACAGTTTAGTTTTTGTTTGGTTTTGGTAGAGCTGTAGTAGAAAGCTGGTCCTAATGATCTCAGGTGGTGCTTTAATAAATTTCCCTCTGTCCCACCTCTGACATGTGGTACTATTGCTAGTCCAGAAGAGTTACAGAAACTGAAAGAAACAAAATACAAGCAGTGTGTGGTACAGGCGTGAGATTTTTAACCAGCTCTTCAATCTTTTCTGGGCTGGGGAGGGGGAAATTCCCCCAAGTGTTTGGGTTTTTTTTCAGGCTTCACCATTCATGTAGAATTCACATCTTGCTTTGAGTTTAGGTTCAGTAACTTCTGGAAACATTATGGGATGTTTGCACAACCTAGAGAGAAAGTATATTGGCAAAACCGCTTATTGAGATTAAAGAACCAGCTCGAAACTTGTCACTTAGAAGTGAGCAGTAAGTAGTACCAAGGTTGTGGCTCAAACAAGGTCATCGCAATCTGAAGTTTAACGTTCAAATATCTTGGTCAACAGAAAGTGTGTTGTAATTTGAAAACTGGCATACCTCTTCAAGGCTGTGAGTACAGCTTCCTTTGAAATAAAGTCCTCAAGAAGTTTTGAAGTATGCCCCTTCCCATTCCAGATTACCCAGTACTGAGATTTCAGTTAAAAGCATAACAGACAGAAAGGAGGGAGTCATTTTGCTCCTTATCACTGCTTAGCATGGAAGTTAATAACAGTCAGTATCCAATACTAAGATGAAACTGCAGGTCAAATTAAAAAAAAAAAACAAAAACAACTTCCTGATTTTTTTGGCTTTGGATAGCAAGGTTTTTTATTTCTATAATATCTTTACTGTTGCTGGTTTCTAAGATCAGTTTTACAGGCCTGGTGGCTGCTGTTGACATGTCCCTGCACTTAACAGCTGCTTCTACTTTGCAGGCTCTCCCATGGATAAACTGTTGCATTAGGACCACTTAAATGAAAGAGTGTTAGCTACTGTGCACTGAGTTGCCATCCATGAACTGGGAAGTTAGCATGTCACATGTTCACTCTTCCCCTTCCGCTGCAAAGTAAAATGTCATCTTGAAGCCACTGCATCTTTTTTTCCCTGGTGTTTACTTGGTTACTTGAGCTCGCATCTCTGGAAAGGCCTTTGGGATTGTAAAATGTTGTTTTGTGGCAGTAACTCTGGTTGCACTGACACCTCTTTTGCAAATGAGTGAGCCCTTCTCATAGAGGTTGCTTTGTCTGCGTGTGGTCAGGTTGTTAATGTAACTGAGACAGATGTCTCCTCATCCTTGTTCAGGTGTGTGCTGGTCCCTCCTTGCTGCTGAGCAATCTTCCCTGAAGTCATCAAAACCAAATTGCTAAATGGACCCAAATACTCTTCAGGGCTTCTGGTAGGTGATAGGCCACGATACAGAGGAGGGGAGAAGGAATGCGTTTCTGTGTGTAGAAAATTTTGTTTTTCCTTGCTCCTTTCCTGCCCTTTTTGAAAATGGTTTGAAATAGTATCAAGTGTTCAAGGGTTGGAAGGGCTTAAATGAACTCATGCACTAACAGGATGTTCTGTAGAGGAGTGTTGTGATTGTTCCCATATTGTCTCAAGGTGCAGCTTTCATGGTCCAGAGTTACGCTGGGGAGGAATAATTTTTGTGCTAGTAGGAAAGACCTTGGTCCTGTCAGCATCCATATTTAGTTACTGGCACAAATGAGAACTTTGTGTTCTTGCTCTTTAATTGTTCTTACAGCTTCCAAATCTGTTTCTCTAGTTAGTATGCTTTTCAGTGACATTTAAACATATACGCAAGCAGTAGCTGGAGCCATTGTGGTTGAGTCTACAGCTTTGTAGTCTTCTTGCTCTCAGGTTACTCGCATGGTTGTACCCTTTAAGTGAACTAAACAGCATGCGCTGTGCTCGACGAATGTTGTTCTGCCTTATGTTTAGAGAAAGAATGGACTTTGCAAAATTCTTCTACTTTGGAAGGGGTTACTTCCATCTGATGAAGGCTATGGAGCATCTCCTATGATTAGAGAAAAGTTAGTTTGGAAAGCATAATGTTTACATATGTAAAGGATGTTTTTCGAGATTTTTTGTTTTGCTGGGCTTTAAACTTATTAAACTTTAAACTGTTTTAAAGCATGATTGTATGGGCCTTTTGACTTAGGGGATAGAATTGTGTGTTTTCTGACCCAATGCATTTGGTCAGCTCTGCTTAGACTGTTCTCTTCATATTTAGTGTGATTTTATTTACACATAACGTCACCTCCTTCCACCTTTTCCCCTGCTGTGTCATTGTCATGCATAGGTCAAAAGGCTATCAAACACTTGCTGCCTTGGTGTTTTCTAACTTGTTACCTTAGATTAGAGAGTTAAAACTTTTTGTAAAATTTAAAATTTACTGATTCCCTAACATTTTTTCCACTGAGGGTATGGGCTCCAGTGTGTCAATCTTAAGCTTAGCTACAATAGGGCTCCTTTTATTAATTAATTTTTATATATATCCTTTTTAAGTAATCCACAAGCTGCAGGTTCACGCCTTCCCTTGAGGATGTTCTGTGCCACCTGTGTGAGGGGGGACAACACTGATACCTATTTCTGGGGCTGGCTAGGATATTAGAAATGCTTATGCCAACACTGACATGTGCTATTGCGGCCCTGGGAGGACCCAAAACTAGAACATTTTGAAATGTTGTGGGTCAGGACTGATGGTATAGATCCTAGTATTCTCAAACAGTTTTAAGTAGGCTCTGCAAATCTATTCCCATCTCTCATTGTGCTTTTGTGTTAGGAGGAAGTAGCAGACGGTAGCATACATCTAGCTCAGTCCTATTGCAAAGAGAATTTTTGCAAATCAAATACAAATTGTTTTCAATCCTGGACTTGCAGCTGGTATCTTTGAATTGGAATTGGTGAAGCTGGGAAAGTCTTTGCTTCCTGTGTAAGTGACATAACATACTGTTGCTCATAAGGATATTGCTAGCAAATAACCTCCTAGATAAAGGTCTTTGTTAAACTAGGTAGCACTGCCTAGGAAGCTGAATTATATTTTTTGGCAGTTGTACTGTCCAGGTACTGCTGAATCTTGAAATCTTGTCTTTATAAATGTATTCCAGACAAAATGGATGTTGCAGTCTTCAAAACAGAATGCACAAACCCATGCAGTCTGTTCTGGAGATTAATGCCAAGCATATTCTTAAGGCAGTAGAATTCTGACCTAGGTTAGGACTAGTTCAGTTGGGAAACTGTAGGAAAAAGAAAAGAGAAAAGAGAAAAGTAGTAGGAGTCCTGAATATCTATCAAGGGAAGGTTGTGGGGCAGGGAACTTCACTTTTATTATTTTCTTTCTGGCAAGAATGCTATAAAAAAAAGATGCTCAGAAGAATAGAGAGAAGTTGAACAAGCCATCCTAGAAGAGAGCCATCCTAAAGTAGTCGCTGGGCACATAACAAACTAAAAACTCAACAGCTGGTGAATACCCTTTAGCACTTTTTCTGCCTTCAGAGGTGTGGTAGTTATGGCTACCCTGCTTTACGGAATGGTTCATGAACTGTATGATATAGGAGTTTAATCTTTGTATCAGTACAATAATGTGGCATATTCATGCCCAAATGTAGTGCTCTGTTTCTCAGTGCAGAATAGCATTTCTTAGTCTGAAAGAGAATCTGCAAGTGAATTCACAGATTTTTGCTGTTCGTGTTATACAGAATTAACACCACAAACTGTGCCTCTGGGAGGAGGAGTTGGTTTTATTTACCTTTTCAAATTGAGACTGCTGCTAGAAGAATACAGTGATTTTTTTTTTTAATTTTTTTTTTTAAAGAGCTTTTTAGAAATAAAGTAACTTATATTTCCATTAAAAATGTAGTTATTTTTCGGAACAATTGCAGGCATTTTCACTGCTTCTCCTTAAGCTTCTTGCTTCTTAAGAATACAGAATACCTTGATTAGCGTATAGTCATTTTGAAAGCAATTAAGAGTGTGCTGTTTGACTGGGACGTTGTGAGTACTTGTGGTTTTGTTTTGGTTTTGTTTTGGTTTTTTTACTGTCCATTTAGAAACCTGTCAGTGAAATGTCCTTGCAGATGCTGAGGGATGACCGTTAACAGTGAACGAGGTGAATTATTGGAAGGGTGAACAAAACAGGTTAAAATGAAACTTACGCTCTGCTTTGCAACAGGTGAGCATATGCTGCCTATCTGAAGTGCTAGAAAGGATAGTTTTTAAATCATACGTGTTTTAGGAAAATATTTATAATATGTCTTCTGATGTTGGCCTGTTCCTGTCTCTCATTAGCTGGTAAGGAATTGCATCTCTGATGTTAAGACTCTAGGATCATATTTCTGTTACTGAAGCAGGTAGTGGGTGAATAAACTTCATTCACACTGTTTAAAACTTGGCAGCTAATCCTAGCAAAGCAGCAGTACTCCCCTGCTGTCCTCCAGAGATCCAGCTAGCTTTTCCAAGCCCACGTTCCTGCTCTCTAGGGTGGAAGTGGCAGCACAGCCAGGGGAGGAGGAGGGGGGAGCAGCTTTCCAAAGAGGGGCTCGTTGCTGGTTTTAGGCTGGGATGCGTTGTTTCTGGGGCTGGCAGCATGGTTACAAGAGTTCTAATGGATAAGGAGTGAGTGGTGTTAAATGTGGGTGGGTGAACAAGGCATAAAAAAGTCGAGGCTTGACCTCTGATTTCTTTCCTGGTGTCTTTTGCTTGCTTTTGATTTCTTACTTTCTGATTCCTTCTCGTTCCTGTGTGAATTCTCAGTGCATTACCGTGGACACATGCTACTGTATTTGAATGCTGGGGTGAAACTGATTTGCAAGGTAGAAAATTAATTAAAAGTTCACGATCCTAACATTTTGACCCTGCACTTCTATAATGCAGCTTGCTATTCTGCCTTTGCACTAGTCTCAGTTAGTTGAATAACTAACTAATTGAAGATATTAAGAGCCAAGACTGCCCTTACAAGGAATGTGGTAAAGGGGAGAGGGAGGATATGCAACGGTGTGTAGGATGAGCTCTGCTGTAGCGTGACTCCTAGAGTTTTTCATCCTGTGTCTGATTTGGACATTGCTGAAGAACTAGGAACAGATAACAAAACCTCTTCAGCCATTTAAGTTGAGGAGTGGAAATTGGCACCACTGTGCAGTGAAAACGGGCTGAGAGGAGAATGAGGATTGTTTCTTGCTGTCCAGAAAGGATGGTGATACTGAATGTGGAACAATGGGGAATAGGTGAGGAGCAAAGGAGGAGGTATGAGTTCCTGTATCTGAGGCGAAAGTATTGAGACCCAAGTTTTCTCTTCGCTTACATGTTGGAAAGGGACACAAGACTGGCTCTGACATGGCAACTGCTGGGTGTCGGTAGACCACTGGGCATGAGGAAGAGTGTTAGCTTAGCTGAAGACATGGGGTAACTATAAGAATTGTGCCCTGAGTTACCTTCTTTCAGACATGGTTCTTGTTACATGCGTGATGTAGATACACTGGCAAGGATGGGCCTTTAGGCGATAACGTGAGGTAATGGGTCCTCGGCCTGTGTTCTGTGAACTATACGTGCATCATTAGCAGCTTGAAGGGAATCAGGGAAAAATACAGAATACTGGGAAACTGAAGGATAATGAAAACCTATCTTAACTTTTCCCCTTTTCGAGGGATTGTTAGACTGTGTCTAAGTGACTGTACGCTTGGTATGACAGCAGTATGCAGAACTAAATCCTGTCATACAAGTGAAGAACATAACTTCCTAAATAAAGCTTCTGCTCATATGTACGTGTTGTGTGGTTTGTTTAGATTGTGGGAGCACTCTAACCTTAGGCTTCTTGTGACTGTGAGGTGGTGTGAAAATAAAGCTTATATTAATAAATCAAAACAAAGCCCTTCCAAACGATTTGTCTTACCATTTGCGCTGGTGTGGAAAGCTGGAGACGATGAAAACTTGGAGTTTTCAAGGAATCTGCTTCTAAAAATACACTTTAAAATGGAACTATACGAAGGAGAAAGTCCATGTCAGAGGTCTTTCTTGAACAGGTCCGTGGTGGAGGTCTTTGCCCTAATTTGAAGAGGACTCTAAGGCTTCAGTATCTGTCATGGAGTAATGATTATAGATTAGTAGATGCTATGGTATGTAGGGGAATGCTCTGAAGGAATGGTCCGGTGCCCAGCTTTCCTGGGGTTGAATAAGTACTGGGTGTCTGTCTTTTGTCTTCCCCTACGGAGCCATAACACTGAAATGGTGCATCAAATTTTTGTAGAAGATCTGATATAAGATTAATTTCTGATGTAAGATGACAGGTTTTATATGCTTCACCTGTGTGAGAGTAAGCAGGCAGCATAAATGTCTTATTTCTTCAGTGTTGACAGTCTTCCAGTGGCTATTTTTATATAGAAGATTCTGTTCACTTGAAAGAACCAAAGCTGTAAGTCACTTAAATTCTTGGTACAAAGATGTATTAGAGCAGGCAATAGTTTTAGAGCAAGGAAGAGTATGAAGGAGTCAGGTACCTTATACTCTGCATGGTTCCGTAGAACAATATTTGCAAGTGTTTCCCTCAAACAGTGGAGTAGAAGACAGGAAAAAATGGTAATAAACTCTAACCAATTCAGAGTTAATCTTCGCGTAGCTGAATTTCTCTTCCCCTTTGTGTTTGAGGGTAGAGAAGGAAGCTTTGGTTTGTTTTGAAATGCGATGCTTTTATCTAGTCCTATGCAGTTGGAGGTATCTGATGAAAGCTAGTTGCCTTTGTTATATCTAGGCACAGATGTGCAGTGAAAGAGAATTAAGAAGAGAGAGAATTTCTTATAAGTGATGCTTCTTAAGTGGCATTTTTAATATAGCGTCTTATCTCTGGACATTGAAGGGAAGTGCCAAGGTGGTGTAGAATCTTGGCATTCTCAGCCCAGCCTTGTGGGGCCTGTTAGAATAATCACTGGTGCCTAAGTCATGGTTATCCTTCATAATGATTTTATAGGTTGGACTATTTCTGTCATGTTTCAATATTTCCTGATGAAGTTACTTCCAGATGGGTTGCAGGCAGAGAAACTAGGGTTGGTATTTCTCATATCAAGAGACCGTACCTTTCTTGAGTAAAGCTAATTAGTAGTGCTTTGGAAATCAGTTCTGTGCCCTTCATAGAGTCAAAATTAGGGATTTGACAGAGAGAATTAAAGTTCAAATAAAGCAGATCCGAAAGTTAGCTACTTGGGCATGCATGTCTCAAAGTTACAGCAGGATTTACGTTTTTTGCTCTAGTATTGTGCAAAGGAGGGGTCTTACGCGTTAATAGCTGCATCAGCGTACTAGTCTGTTGGGTTAATATACTACTTTTGTAGTCCGTCTCATAGAATCCTGTGCTGAAACTCTGTCATTAACTTTCATTTTATTGCAAATTTTGTAATACGGAGGGTTTGCCTGCTCCCTTTCCCCAGACTATGTGCCCAAACCAAGTTTCTGAAGTTGTAGTATGAGATTTTAAGCTGCTCCTTGGATTGAAGGCATTTCTAGAATGAAATTGACAAAAGCCAGAGCTTCATTTTCCCACAATTAAATATTAAAACAATCTTTTAACTTTCAAAATACGACTTAATGGCTCTTTTGGGCCTGACTCATCCATCCCCTTGCTTAAGTCACCCATGCAAAACTGTTACTCTGTGTTGCCTTCCCCCCCCCCATAATAATTGCTCTGTTCATAAAGACAGTAAGTGTAAACTTAATACTGCTTCCAGGTAATCACAGAATCATAGAATGGTTTGGTTTGGAAGGGACCTTAAGGATCATCTGGTTCCAACCCCCCAGCCATGGGGCAGGGACACCTTTCACTAGACCAGGTTGCTCAAAGCCCCATCCAGCCTGGCCTTGAACACTTCCAGGGAGGGGGCATCCACAGCTTCTCTGGGCAACCTGCTCCGCTGAAGAACTTCTTCCTTACAGCTAATCTAAATCTACCCTCTTTCAGTTTAAAGCCATTACCCCTTGTCCTATTACTACACGATACCTCATAAAAAGTCCCTCTCCGGCTTTCCTGTAGGCCCCCTTTAAGCACCGGAAGGCTGCTGTAAGGTCTGCCCGGAGCCTTCTCTTCTCCAGGCTGAACAACCCCAACTCTCTCAGCCTGTCTTCACAGCAGAGGTGCTCCAGCCCCCTGATCATCTTCGTGGCCCTCCTCTGGACCAGCTCGCGCAGGTCCACGTCCTTCTTGTGCTGGGGGCCCCAGAGCTGGACGCAGTGCTGCAGGTGGGGTCTCACCAGAGCGGAGTAGAGGGGGAGAATCGGCTCCCTCGACCTGCCGGCCACGCTCCTCTTGATGCTGCCCAGGATGCGGTTGGCTTTCTGGTGATCACCTGTTATCAAGTAGTTTGTCCTGTCTGCCAGTTCAGCACTGGTAAGCCTTGGAGCATGAGAATCCGTCTTCTGCACGGTGTTGGACATTCAGCAACAAGCATTACTGCATGACATCCAAGTTCCCTGTGACTTACTTTCTCCTGTAGCTCTCAGTCCTAGCACCAAAGTTTTGCAAACTGCCACAACTGTGTTTTTACAGTACGGCTCAACTGAGTTCCCTCTGGTTTATCTGTACGGGAAAGCTGCTGTAGTGATTTTCCCAAAGCTGTTCTGGTAGTCTTTGGAAGAAAGAAGTAAAATTTTAGGGTCTCCTAATTGTCAAGTTTGTGCTGGCTGTTCAGACTCTGCCAGTGAGTGAGTGGTGCAGCTGTTGCAAATTTTAGCCAGTAGTTGTGAAGTAATCCAGCACCTGGAACATTGAATATTTTTAGCTGAGATTCAAAAACCTGAATAATGTAAAAGTGGCTGTTACCTCTGTAAGTTCTGGTGTGGGTTGCTTACCCACATTTTGTAGAGAAGATCAGTGAAGGAGCTTTTTAAACAGCCGTGTGATTCAGGTATATTAGGGATACTTCAGCCAATTTCAGGTTTGCATAGAATTGTTTGACAGAATTGTTCTAACTTGCAGTCAAATAAGAAGGAGTTCTTATAGGCATACACCTCTGTAAATTTGTAACCCTTATTTCGTTTGTCTGTCCATCTTGTGTACTGAGATAGGTCTTGCAGAAGAATATGGTAAGAATATTAATGTCTTTATCACATTAAACGTTCACAGACAGTCAGTATTTTACAGGTTATCTTAAGTTCTGACTGTTCTTAACTTTGAACCCATGATTTTTTTTCCTTACAGTAAAATCTATTTTGATATGGATCTAGCAACTATCCTGTCATGAAATCTTTTGCATCTCAGTAGGCTGTATGCTAAATCTATGGGCAACTAGCAGAAAAAAACAACCAACCAACCAACCTGTTACTACTGATGGTGATTCCTGAACAAGCTTCTTACAGTGCTTAGTTAATCTGTTTGGTTGTAAATTACTGAGTTTGAGAGCTGTCTGTGCTCAACATCTGCTTGGGAAGCAGGAGAGGTGGGGATGTTGCTCAGAGTTCAGTGCTCCAAATATTGCTCCTTGTACCTCTGGAGTGGGGGAAGAAGAGTGATAACCCACAGGGAGGGGAGTCTAAAGACATCCTCTGAACTTGTAAGACACAAGGACCCCCACAGAGAACAGTTCAGAACATCAGTCTCCCTACAGCAATTGCCTGAACTAACTACTGAAGTGTTACGGGGGACTAAGTCCGTACCCAGAGAAATTGGAAGAGGCAGCTCATGGACTGAATGTTAAAGATTGTAATAGTTTAGGAGCAGAACTCCAGACTGTGCCCCCATTCAGCAAATTCAGGTCTGGGGCAAAAAGCACTCAGCTATACGTCATTGCTTAGCACACCCAAAGTACGTGCATTTAACGTGCGCACACCCCTTGGTGTTTTATTGCTTGTGCTTTCCACGTGTGCATCCCTGACTTCCCTAACGATCATTCTGTCCTGCTGTTAGAGCTTTGGGACTATACTCTCAAGTAGGTGAGGCTGCTGAAAAGGAGGGGAAGGAAAGGAGAAATTTTAATGCCATCAGACAGAAGGCAATGTGGGAAGCTAAATAGCATGCAGTTATTTACCGTGGCAAATTCTGAATGCTTATTATTAAAATAACTGTTCATAACACATTCTGAATAAATAGCATTCAGTCTGGAGGATGATAAGAAATGCACACTATGCTCTAATCGCTTACCCGTCCCTTCCCTGGTGATGGTGCAGCCACAGCAATGCACCACCAGGGCTCGTGCTGCAGCACACAGTGTTCATTTCAACCTTTGGAGGAAGGGACTTAACCTGCTTTATGTACCTGAAGCACCCTCCAAATGAACCCCTTTGCCATGCTGCAGGTATGGGAGAACAACTGAGAAAGCAAGGAGGAGTTAAATATATCCAAGCTCAAATTCTATGCGTTGTTAACAGAGATGCAGTTCTTTGAAGTATCAGCTAGGTGCATGAGAGAAAAAACTGATTTTGGAAGTAAAACATCCACGCTAAAACTGCAGAGATACCCTACCCTGTCTTGTAATCTGGATGAAGGCTTTGGCAGCATATCTGCCCAGGTTTTGAGTGTTTTGAGTACAGATGTGCCTTAGTGAAGAAGCTGCTGCTTTAGTTTAAGTGTAACATTGTACAAATGCAAAAGTCAAGCAAGCTCCAGTACAAAAAACAAAGTGTATAATAAAAGCATAACTAGAAAAATGGCATGGACAGCCTCACTGTAAGCAAGAGTTTTGTGTGTGTTAATAGACAACCTCTGTTGTTTAATAACCGAGCAAAAAGAAGCTTGGATCCAGTAAATCCTAATGGGTTTTGCAGATTCTGTAACTGAAATACCTGAGTGTATATGCTGATGTCAAACAAAATGAAGTGGCTTGTCTGAGATCAAAGTTTACCCATCACCAGTTAGCACAAAGATGAGTGCCTTTCCCTGGGTCTCTGTGTGTTGCTGGAAGGCTAGTTATAAGTGTTTGTATACAATTGGCTCTGAACCATCTTGGCCTGAAAGAAAATTGAGAACTAAGGGAGCACAAGAATTGGTGGCCAGTGGTCCACTCGTGTGCTCCAAGTGGTGGGGAAATAACTGCAGAGCATAGAAATTCAAACTGCAGGAGGAATCCCAGAACAAAAGACATTTTATTGATCCCACTTTCCAGTAAGAAGAGCGTCATTTAGTGTCTTCCTCTACCTTTCCAGTTGTTTCCCGGCATAAAGACATCCAGGCCATCTTAGTATCTTCTGTAGAGTTATTTGAGGTTTCATTGGTGAGGAAGCTTGTCCTCCAGCTTGTCACTACTGTGAGAATGAGTGGGAGGCCAAGGCGGGGGCAGTTAATTTACTGGAGTTTGCAGCAAAGTGCTGAATTTGTGGGATCCTTTGGTCCAGCATGAGGAGGTATTTAGATATTTATAGCTGACTCTACATTACTGAGAGAAATGGGGTCTTCTAGCCATTGAAGCAAAATTCTCATGTGTTACAGAAAGCATTTTTGTGACTCATAAATTTGTTTGGGAAGTTCGAGGTTCCCTACCCTTTTCCTCCTCGCCAGAAAAAGAGGAAGGGGGAAATGGGAAGGTGACCATTGGTATGTCACTTTTCAGTTAAGTCATTAACACAACAAACTTAATTTTTAGGCTCCTAGTGAATTTTTTTTTCTTTACACACTCATCCCCTGCTGAGGGCATAGTGTATTGGGTACTTAAGGGTTAAATCATCTTGCTTTGGAAGCAGCTGGGCAGTTTACACTCCTTGCTGGGCTGTACAAAAATACTTTTCCTTTGAAGTACTGGGAGGAGCGGCTAAGGGTAAAACCTGGAATGGGGTTGCAGCTAACAGTTTGTAGTGGGCTTAGCTTGGAACAGGCAGCTGCCTGCAACTGCAGTATGAGATGGCAGAGAAGGTTGGGGTTTCTTTCACTCTAGCCTTTACTGTCTCAGCGTGAAGGCTTTCTTTTTTAAATTCTCCAAATGCTGTTAAGTTCTCGGAAAATTCTTGGAGTGGGACAGGTTGCAAGAAATCTAGATTAAAAATACCCTTGCTCATAAAGGCAGGCCGAATATAGGGGTCCTATCGGAAGTTCCTTGGCTGCTTCTGTTTTGCTCTGGTAGTGAAGTACACACTGCTGCTGTCTGGGATGAGAAGGATTCACCTCCACTGAGTGGTGGGAAGGAGGTCAAACCCTTTTGAACAATGCATGTTCTGGAAAGAGCTTTCAGAAGTCTTTTTTTTCCCAGTTTGCTAGAACCTGCGAAATCTCAGAGCTGATGCCATACCTGAGACATGTTGAACTCTCAGTTTAGCAATAAAACAGCTGATGGCACTGCAGGCATTTGCCCCAGGTGGCTGAAACCAAATTGGAAGACATCATGGTTGTAAGAAAAGCCACTAGGTTTATAGTGCTGTACGGCAGGAAGCCACCTTCTCTATTGTATACAGCATGCTACATAGCTATGAATGACATTGCCTGATATGGCTTCTTAAAAGCAAATCTTTTCATAAATGAAACCTGATGCAAGCTGGGTTCCAGTGCACTTGCTGTTTCCTGCCACTGCCAGCAGTGGAACTAGACTAACTGAAGTTGCTCTCTGGTTTTCGAGGGTAATACTTTGCCTCTTGGTAATAATTTCCTGACAATATTTGTATGCATTTTTTGGGAAGGTCTGAATCTGAGAGATACCATTGATGCCATTATATGAAACTGAGGAAAAGAAATTTTGTCTTAGCAATCAGTGCCACTGAAGGGACAATCCAAGGCAGTTTACCCAACAGCTAATGAGGGGTAACATTAAAATGCCTGGCTCTATATGTTGAATAGATGATGATAGTGCTGTATCTCAGATCTCCAAATTTCAAGTTATATTTATCTTAACTGCCCTTAATAATCCTGTCCTTTCATCTTTACTCATTTAAGGATCCGACACTTAACTGGTAGTAGGATCTCCAGCTTTATTTCCCTGCTCCTCTGCTACTCTTTACCTTTATACCGCTGCCTTTTTTCTGAACACAACAAGTGTCAAGAATTAGTTGCTCGAATAAGCAGGATTTTTCTCTAGCAGGGTTTCTGCTGATGTATGATCTATATAGAGGGTTCTGTCCTCGAAATGCTTGCTTATTAATACCTGAAGTACCTTGCTATCACATTTAACAATTCAGGTGCCAGGGAAAATGTATAGTAATACAGGCCTAAGAATCTCAGAAAAAGATCGTCTGCTTTGATCTCAGAGCTGTCGCTGAAAATCTTTGCTTATAATCTACACCCAACACATCCGTTTTCTAGAAAATGAGTGTTAGTGCTATGGCAGAAATGAAAATAAAAGGCCCCAGAACAGGATTTTGGGGATATTGTATTTTGTTTTAGTTTATTTTTTTCAAGAAGCTGCTACCTGTGTTAGGTCCCTGGTTGCAAAGGGGAGTTGCATGGCTCCTTACGTGTTGGCTGTGCAGGTCTTTTTGCATGGCTTCGGAAGTGCAGGAGTGAAAGAAAACCTCCAGTCCGCTTGCCATGTTGGATGATTCGTGATAATTGCCACACTTCAGTTTGATGTCCAGGATGTTTCCCATGTATATGTTACAAGAGACATAAGCTGATGGGCCTTCGTATTATTATTAAATATCCTTAACAAAATGGAGTCTAGAGAAACAAGAACACAGAACTCCTGAGCATCTAGGCGGTGTGGCTGGCATACAGTGACTTTGCTTTGCATAGCTGAAAGACTAACAAGTTGTCACACTCAACTACTTTTTAACAGGAGGAAAAATGTAGTCTGTCCAAATGTTGTTGTAGTGGCGTATGTGCATTGACTGTGTGTTTTTATGTGTCTGCCTCTCTGGGGTCACAGGGGCGCACATGCCGTTTCAGTGTGTTAACAAAGCTGCTCTTGGACAGGAATGGGTGCTACTGCCTTTCCCAAAACTGTGCAGGCAAAGCAGATATTATCAGCGCTGGCCCTGGGGCATAAAATGGAAAGATCAAAGCACATGGCAGCAGCACACAGAGGCCCTTCAAAGGCCTGAGTAAGGCAGGATTGATAGAGAAAAGGAGAATGCTCTTGCTGATGTAATCACAGCCTGTGAGACAGGTTGGGTTTTTTTTCTTTTTCTTAATTTAAACAAAGACACAAAGACAGTCCTTGTTTGTTTAGAGAGGTGAAGCGTGTGCCACAGAGATAGAGCAGGGATGCCTGAGTATATAGAAGATTTTCATGGATAGCGTGGAGCTCAAGCGTTTTGAAGTAACTGCAAACTTGCAGTTTTCCTTATTTTGCTTTGCACAACTTCCGCATGTGGTATTCTCTCACTTGTGGTGTCCATGTGGGATGAAGTAGGAAAATGGCAAAGGAAGGAATGCTTGTTTTCAGGCTGCCTTCCTTATTAAAATGGAAACTATTTTGTTTTCTCTTGAGAACTCCAGTTAAAAATTTCTGGGATTTGTATGAAAAGAAGTTGAGCACAGGCAAGGTGCAGTCAGAGCAGAAGTTGGTAAGCCTTATCCATTGTCAAGAAGCGCAGGCTTGTTCAGGCACAGACTGTGAATGGGAAAGAAACAGTTCTTCTCCCCCTTTGGAAAGGAGGAAGGAGAGGTGTGACATTTCTGGAACAGATGTGCAGGGATGGAAGGAGTTTCCAGTCTTCTCCTTTACGAACCTCACTTCTCTTTATGTGCTGCAGCTGTAGAAGTGTGTTTCTGAACCTCCATTTTGATTATAAAGGTAAGGGATAGAAAACAGCTTTTTCAAAGGGAATGTTGTGAAATTGTGAGCTAGAGCACGGTAGTGCAGCTTTTCCACCCAAAGGTGTATCTATACAGTGTATGGCAAATGACCTGAGCTAGTACAGTCTGATATCCAAAAACGATGTGACCTTGTGGGCATGACGCAAAGTCTGGGTGAGTAAGTATTACCAGAGAGGCAACATACATCAGTTAATGTAGTTGCACTGATTTTGCACGTGTCTGGAGCTCGGGCAGAATAAGCTCTTCTGCTTGGATGGTGAGCAAAGTCTGCGTGCGTGTGCTCTTGGTATAGATGTAGGGTATGTCTCCGTGACAGAGGGCCTGCACCAGTCCCTGGGGAGGGAGAGCTGTGGCCATTAGTCTCTGGGAAGCTGTTAACTCCCCAAAACGACTTCACCATTCTGCATTGTTTCACTTACTGATTGTTTTAGAAGAAAGATCTAATGGGATTATCTCAGTCCCAAAATGTGTTCCAGGATGCCAGAAACCACAGTGGTTATTTCTGTCTGGCAAAATCTCCAGCTTTCCTTCCCCCATAGCCCTGAGACTATTTGCAGTGCAGTTCAGATTAGTACCCAAAATCGTGGCACTTTGAGGTCTGAAAATCTATCATGAGGGAAAGGTGACTGCGTATATTGTTAACTTTCATGCTTCATTCCGGGGTCGAAGCTACATTTGTAGTCTGCTAAATCACTTTATTACCTTAATAACAGGTCCCCGCTCAAAAGGGGATGCATCCTCTTTATTGTGGAGTATGTGGGATGATACTGGCATTCCTACATTGTCTCATGTGGAAATCTCTCCATTTTGCTGGTCAGCATCAAAACTTCTTCCCTCCACCGCCCTGAATCTCTCTTCTGCCATGCTCCTTCCACAGATGTGTCTGATTTGATACTTGACACGAGTAGAAAGAGCTTCAGTACACTTGAAATACTCCGATTTTGGTTTCTAGTTACCAAACCTTCAGGCACCAGGAAATTTGCACATCTTGCAGAGCTCTGTGATGGGCTCTGACATGTATTTTTGTTACTGCTGCAGGCACTTTCCCTCCATGATATGGCGAGGCTAGAGGAAAATTCTGGGGTAGGAGTCCTCACGGTTACCATGACTTTCTGGGAACTTACGCATCTGCTTTAAAATATTTCCTTTTGGGGAATCCCACACAGATATGTGGGGGACAGGCTGTTCCAGTCTGTTGTAGTAGAGAGCAGTCAATAAAGCACAGGTTTCTCTACCCCTAGAAGAAGATGAATTGGAGGGTTCTCCCATCGGTATGGCATCCCCATGCTTTTGCTTCTGGTGAGCAAGAGAATTAAAAAAAAGAGGTTTTAACTGATTTCCTGTATGCTCTGCTGGGTTTGTGCGGTCACTTCTGTCAGCAGTATCCATGGCCTTTTGATTCATGCAACCAAGTGAATTAATGCAACTGCCATGCCAAGTTAAAAAAAATTCCTCTGCTCCAGCGACTCTCTCTGGCAGAAGCCAGTAGCAAATACTTGTGAAGGAACGTAAGATTAGAGTGAGCAGATGGTGAGAATTCTGCACTACGCTTCCAGGCTCTACCAGCGTGTGGTTCAGGACTACCTGTTAGCATCAACTAAGACATGAGAGCCCTTGCCGGCTTTTTCTTCCACATTTTTTTCCAGTCCGTTACTTCGCCTGTAGCTTCTTTTGTCTGAATTTGAGAGAGCACAGGGAAGATCTGTTTCGATTTTGAGGGCCTTGTGAGTGTTGCCGCATACTGTGACATTGTACTTATTTTTGGAGAGCAAAAGAGTCAGAGTTGGTGTAGTGCAGGAGGTCTAGAACAACAGTTTTGTTGGCAGGTCTGGTAGGTGCCTAGTTCAGTTGCTCACTAACGGGAATGGAGGGAAGACGACTAAATCTCCAGAATTTTTCTCATTCTCTTTACTGTTCAGCGTAAGTTCTGTAGAGTTGGGTGTTTGGTTTTTTGGGTTGGTTTTTTTTTGAGCTGCGGGGGAAAAAACGTTGCCAGGAAGTAATTGTTCTTTCTGTCTCTTTCTAATTCTGTGCAGCAGCTGCCTGGTCTTTAGCTGCTATTAATGTTCAGAGCTCTTTGAACAAAGGAGCGTTAGGCTGATGTAACTTCTTCCTCTGTCAGACATTCCCTCTGAAGCCATCTTTTGTCTCGATGGCCCTATTGTAACCATTCATGTACTGATGAATGAACAGGAAGCTGATGATGATAGTGAGCAGATGAGTTTGATCTCGAACAGGTTTTACTCAGACTCCAGCTTGAGGGAGTTTATATAGGAACTGAGCTGTACCGCTGTCAACTACAGTGTCTGATTTGTTCATTCAGATTTTCTTTACGTTAACTGGAAAAGATTATTAATCTAGGAGAAAATGCACTTTTTTATTGAACAACAATATTGTAGATACAAATCCAGGAACTCTGTCTGTCACTTCTTCATGCAAAGAGAAGTTTACTTTAATGGCAGTATTTTTATTTTTGGGACCGTGAGTTCTCTCATGTTTGATTAGGGGTGATGGTCTCTCATTTGTTGTTCTGTTTGTGACAAAACAAATTCAAATGTGTCCTAAAGATGCTGGGGAAGATAAATTACAGTGCCTCAGGTGACAGTGATTGGTGGGGAGGAAGAGAGGGAGAACTTCTTCCCCCAGCTCCTCCTCCACACAAATGTTTTAAAGCATAGTACTTTAGGCTGATAACAAAATGCGTGCTTACAGCCTAACATGAACAGCATTAGATGTGGTGGAGGTCTTGGCCTTTTCCTTCTGCACTGGGAGAGGATAGTAAGAGGAGCTTATCAGCTGAAGTACCAGCAAACATGTGTCCACAGTGCACGGTGTTGATTTCCAGCATAGCAAACTAGTTTATAAAGTTAGTTACTGAAAGGTGATGTGATCTTGCACAGAAAACTTTTGTTAACCTGGGTGAATGTATTAAACAGAAAGTTGAATGCTAGTACTAGGCTGATGTCCCTCCAGGAAGGATGCCACATGGGGGTAAGGGACTGACTCCTTAAAGTCAGGAAAACTTTACTCACTTGAGGCTCCTGGGCCTGAAATTACTCCCTGTTCTGGCAGTAAGAGGCAGATTTGAAGTCAGTAATACATTATTTTAGTACTATAGTAGCTTTGATGGTTTGAGGCACTCTGAGGGGGGAAAAAAA
>VYZV01032008.1:0-26698 GCA_013401275.1 Pandion haliaetus | reverse complement strand
AAAAAAAAGCAATGTTATCTTGTGATACTAGGTACTAGAAGGAAGCCAAAATATGGTATAGGATGTTTGAGCCAGGTTGTCTGCATGAAGGCTGATGATAAGTACTTTTGTCCACTATTAGCTACCTCACAGAGGCCATACATGGTATGACAGTCATCCAAGCATCCTAACCACAGCTCTTCTACTAACAGCTGTTTTTTTCATGTGCCCTTTGGTGCTCACAATATATATTAGCTTTCTATAGATATATAACTAATCTATTTTCAAAATGCCTGATGAAATGAAGGGACTCCTACATGTGTTTTTAAAAATGAGCACCAACAGTTATTTAAATATTGCAGACAAAATTAGCAGTTCCCTAGCAGAGGAGTACAGAGATGTGTTTGTGAGTGCGGTTGTTCTTTTCACAATGCCTAGCCTTTTCTGTTAATTTTTGTGATTGGGCATAGGTTCCATTGACCTTGTTTTTATTTTTGCATATGTCACATTTTCTGCAGACCCTGCTCTGTGTTTCTCTCTGGCTGAATGTGCCATGTAATGACCTTGGTTAAAGGGGTTCTCCCCAACAAGTCACAGTTGTATGTACAGCGGGTTATGTATCAGTGCTGATCTTGGGAAGGATCTTGGTTAATTGTAATGCAAACTGGAGGCATGTGCCAGGAGGAACAAAGAAGGATCGTAAAAGGCTTCTCAAAGCTCTGGCTAAGATTTCTTTTCCTTCTTAAGAATAAAGTGTATTCTGAAAACCTTACACTGGTAGAAGTAACACTGAAAATTTCTTGAGACTGTTACAATTACTAGGAAAGGACCAGAGAGCAAAACAGAAGAACTTGTGGGCACCATTGGGCTCCAAGAGCTCGAACGTTGTGTGCAGTTCAAGTCAGTGCATCATAAAACTGGAAAGGGAGACTAGAAAACGGAACAGGTAGATCACAAGCTGTGGATCGGCCTCATCCTGTCGTGGAGTGACGCTTACTGAAAAAGGCTGAATTTTATCAGCCTGGAAAAGAGGCAACAGACAAGAAACTTTGAGTAAAGTCTGATGTAGAGACAGTGACTAAGGCACAGTTATTGGCCATTCCTTGCAATACAAGGACTATCAGAGCGTACCCAGTGAAATTCACATAACAGCTTTAAAGTTAGCAAAAGAATGTATATTTTTAAAATGGTAAGTTGTGTTACTTGCTGTAGGATCGTGTAAAAGCCAGAAGTGTGGGTGTCATCCAAAAGGGATTAGGCAAAATCATGGAATGTTGGTGCATTGCTTACTACTAAACACAATGTTCTGGGTGAAGTCTCAGCTCTAGAAGTCTTTAAATCACTTATAGCCTTAATTAAGAGGCTTTATCAAAAGAAAAATCATTCTATTCTGTATCTATTCTGCTTTTCCTATTCTCCAAAATTCTGCAGCTGGCCACTGTTGGAGATAGGATACTGTGCTGGTTGGATTTTTGGTCACACCCTGTATGGCTGTTTTTATGACTTGCCCAACATTGCATAGGAACTCTGTGGCAGAGGAAGCAATCCAGTCTCTTGGGAAGCATTTGGCTGCTTTAACCACAATGCTATATTTTCTTTTCTCATAGTATCTTACCTCATTCACTGCACTGTCCGATTTTTCTAACATGTGAGGGGAAGGTCCTGCAGACAGCACTCATTTGGCCCACACTGCTGAATTCTTGGAGTACAGTTTACACCATTACTTTCCCAATCAGTGAGGCATACCTCAGTGGTGAGGTGTGCCAACAGTAGATACACAGCACTAAACCCAAGCCAATAAGCTTTGCTGGACTTACTAGCATGGGCTGTATGCCAGTGCTACAGGAGTTGGTTAAAAAAAAAAAAGGAAAAAAGAGGGGTGGGGTGGAAGAGAAGAAGTGAAGGGGTAGTCTGGAATAGAAGAGAGATGAGGCAATAGATTAGTGGCGGTAGGAAGGAGGAATCTGGAAAGAAGGAAGGAGTAACTGTTGTTGTATCCTGAAATACAGCACAAGTATCTAAAATTAAAGCTGAATTGGGCTACCTTGAATCTTACACTTAAAGTATGAAACACTTGCTACTTCAGCCTTAGCATTCCTGTACAATTTAGATAAAAATGAGCACGTAGAACAGCAGTGTCAGAGAAAATTATTTGGACAAAAACACTTAGGTACATTTTAAATTTTAGAAACTTTAGAATTTGTCCCACCCAATATATATAGGGTTCTGTAGTACGAGAAGCATGTCCATTAATATGGTGTCAGAGAAGAAGCTGGGGAAGGTTGTTTGGTTTTACAGTTCTGTAAAACAGTTCAGTTTTGCAGTTCTGTATTCAAAGTGAAGTTGAGTTTTGCTCTTAGATCAGGGATTTAACCTCTTTGTAATGAAAGGGGAGTGCCTCAAGTTTCCAGAATTTCAGGAACTTTCATTGTTGTTAGTCTGACTTTAAATAATATAAAATGAATCCTTCAGGCACCAAGTGCTAAGTTTCTACAAATGCCTTTGAAAGATGGAAAAGAACGAAGGACTGGTAATTTATTGAGTGCAGAATAGCGTTCTGGTTCAAGATGTCAAAGCGTAGACTGTGAGCAGTGAGTGAAACTACATCAGTCAGCCTTGTATGCTGACAAAGTGTTTTGAATAGTGCACTGGACTGAGTTGTGGAGACCAGTTTACATCTAAGTTGGTTATTTGCTGTGCAAAGTAAAACAAATGGAGGCTGACTGAGGGAAGAAGAATTTCACAGTGTGTTAAATGGGAATATTTGCAGTGACTGTTTCAGCAATGTGCTACGTTAGAATTAAGAATAGCTTTTTATTTTGAAGTCATTCTCCCTACTACAGAACATTCTTCAGTGGTGACTCAGTGTAGAGCTAATCTCACTCAAAATGGTTGCCAGTTGCCACTTGGAACAATAGGACTGAAGCCACAGGCTGCCATCAGGTGGCTGTTTTTAAGAAGGGCATTTTTTCCCCAGTGAATTTGAGTGTTTCTTCCCATCTGATAACAGAAGGTCTCATTATTCACTAAATTCTTGTAATAGAAGACTTTGAAAACAGTGCAGTTACTCATTACTTTATCTGAAATGGAGAACCCATTGCACCAGATACTTTCTTTTATGAAAAACAAACAAACAAACAAACAAACAAAAAAAAACCCAACCAAAAATCCAACCTTAATCTGTTTTCAGGAACAACTCTTTGCACGTGATTTATATGCCATAATACTGGCCACTACTTTTTTCTTGAAGTACTCAGTTCCCCTCTGGGCAGGGGCATCTTTTCCCTATACTGTGAATGAGGAAGTTAAGCAGAGGGAGAAAGGAATGATTTCCATACCGTCATAAAGGGAAGTGATTTTGCTGGAACAGAAATCCAGCCATCTCCATCCTCCGTTAGGGTGAGATCTAGCGGGTAGGCTGGTCTGTTCTCTCCACAGCGGCATAATGCAGCAGCGTAACACAAGTCTGCCTGTGTGTTCCTGGGTGCACCTGGGCTCAGGAGCCATCAAGTGAGGAGACTGGATGTAATAGAGGATGGCTGGTGTCTCCCAAACAGCCGTGTTGCTTATACCGGGGGCTCAGAAGTGGAGTGAGTGGCCTTGAGAGAATCCCGGACCTGTGGGGCTAGGGGGGATGTCAGACTAAACGGGGGAATGCATCCAATTCCTGCTGTCAGACAAGCTGAAGTATGATGAGGAAGTTGCCTTGCCTTTCAATAAAGGAGATCATGTTCCTTTGCATACAACCTGTTCTAGAGCCTTGTCGTGTGTAGTTGCAGGTTTTGGCTTCACCTGTATTTCCATCCTAAATAGGTTGGAGCGATCGTGCTGGTATCTTTTATGACGTTGGACCTGACAGATGAAGTGTATGTAAAACTAGATGTCATGTTTGGACTTTGCCTAGTGAATGAGAGTGCAAAGCAGGGGCAGAGCGTGACGGAGGCTGGGGAGGTAATTTCTTGAGAACTTGATGTTAAGGGAAGAGGAGACAGTCTAGAAACAAGCAGGAGGCTGTACCTGTTTGGAGACCTGTGCTTTCAGAATCAGTTGGCTCCTTTCCCTCTGAAATTTCCCTAACACCTTAAAATATTGTCACATGGGCAGAAGTCATACATTGGAAACAAATCAATTGAAGTATACTAGGTTGTCAAACTGAAAAAGGGGTCAAGTGATAGGTCTTGGAGAGGAGAGTTAAGGAAAATTGAAGCACGAAGTGGGGAAACTGGGATATGAGGAGGCATGTGGCAGCTGGAGTTTGAAAGAGAACTTCTGTAGACTTTACCTGTTTGTGTATTGCTCCAGGATGGCTTATAAATATAAACACAAATCTGACCAAAAGGTAAACTTTGAAAAACGATTTAAGATGGAACTCTCTATCTTCAGGTTGTAAAAAAAGGTCACAGGTATTTTCTTGAGCATTTTCTGGTTGCTGCAATGTAAGCTAAAGTTAAATGTAGAGAGCAGGGGAGTGCTTTGTAATTTATGATAAAATTCAATACGAGATTATGATGGTTATCTTCAGGTCATCTATTTATGAATCTAGAAAACTTAAAGGTTAAGCTTCAGAGAAATGCATGCAAAGATAAGAAGTAAGGGTAGGTGTCCAAAATAGTCTTAACTCTGTAGCAGCATAACAAAGGAAAATCTGTAGTTAAGACCGGTAATAGCCATAGCTGATTTTATGATTTTTCTTCCTCTTATGTCATAAGAGAGATGTGTGAAGGGATTTGCAGTAAACTGGGTCTGAACACGGGTCTAGGGAGTGATTTGTGGCAGAGGAGTGAGGAAAGACTGGACAGAGTATGCAGCGCAGGTAGTTTCATAGCAGGACAGAGGAATAAATAATATTCCTTAGCAATAATGCAACATAGGGAGAGCAAATGAGAGAGAATGTGGAGGAGAAGACTGGGTGCTGGAAAGTGTAGTCTGGGTGGTGAGAGGAGCAGATGCAAGAATCTGACCTCCGTTGAGCCTGTGCTTCAGGGACGTGCTACTCATTACTCCCTCCACCGTGCTGAGAGCATACCTCCGAAGCACAATCTCAAAGAGATGGTGATTTTTTTTTTTTCCAGAGAGTAAGCCATGCTAGGAGTGCTCACAGAAGGAAACAAAGCTGGTATACAGTGCTTCAGTTCTCAAGGATATTCTTCTCTGGGGTACTCAGTATGTTGAAGACGTGGTGACAAACGTCCAGGTAAGCACCACAACTCCACGTTTGGTCATCGCGTTGTGTGGGATAGGTGGAGGTCAGTCCTGCTGTGTGTGCACACACAAACTCCTTACTCTCTGCTCTGCTCTCAGAGATATAAAACTCTGAATAAATGTCCAGTATGTAGGGTTTTCAACATGTCCTTGGTTTCAGTCTCTTAAAACCCTCCAGTGGTGATGCAGACACTTTTGTACTGAATTTAATTCTGCCGACACCAGGCTTTCTTTTTTTAATCCGCTTTAGCACATCACTTTGAAAGACACAGAGTCACTATTCTGGTTTAGGCTGTTTAGCGTGCCTTGCCGTAGTGGAGGGCTTCAGTATTTTTGTCATATTCAAAAACTTTTGAGAGCATCTTCTGAGGCACAGGCTGAAGGAACTTCTGTTAGCCAGAGGTTGTATGGTTTAAAGAATCTTGAAAGAGTCTTTATGTAAATATTGAAAAATTAGTTCACATGCTGACCTAAGAAATAGGGTACATCTTGAGAATGTGAACTATTATTTATGTTTCAGCCTTGAAAAACTTTTTTTGTCCTGACCAACAGGAATGCAGGTCTAATACTGTATCACTGATGTGTCTTTTGCTTTTGTGGTGGTGCTTCCAGACTGACTTTCAGTCAAGGTGGTAATCAAGAACTTTCTAAATATTAAAACCTTCCTTACTGTCGACCTTTCTATTGCAACCCGGAGTTTTTGTTCAGACCATGTAACTGTGCCATTTGAATTTTTACTCAAGCTACCGGTGTTTCCTGACGTCAACTGAAACCTCATGCTCCAAAATGCATGCTAAAGAAGTGTCTCTGTTCATCCTTAGCAAGTGCCAGCTGCTTCCCTTCTTTGTGTGTTTTGGGGAAGATTCTAGGCACAAGGTGGGAGGTAGATATGAAATTATTTCTATCCTACCATTACCTGATAATTCAACAGCTGTATTTTGAAGTTCTGTTGGCTAATTAAGCCACTTATCAGGGGAGGTTGTTTTTCTAAAACGGGGTAGTCCCTAGCTTCTGGGAACTACAAAAGTCAGAATTTTATTTTTTAATTTTTTGTTCATAATAGAGAAATTTTGATTCCTCTTTGCTTTCTGATTTCACTTAACCTGTTAGGTTTCACTGCTTGCATTTGCAGCTTCTTTTCCTGTATTTGAGGACTAGGAGTTTAATTTTCGCATGCAATCATCATGTGTTCATTTAATACAAAAAGCTAAACTTCTGAGAATTCTGAGAACCGGAATCCATGGTTGTTCATACGTTGGCTTCTCATTTTTTTTTATGCAAATGTTGCAGGTAGCTAGGAGTCTGTGTTATTATCTTGTACTTTCTCTTAGAAAAATGATACATACTTTGTTGGGTAATATTTGCAGACAGTTTTTATTGTGGGACAGTCTCCCAGGCTCCAACTGTGAAGATGTATTTGTATTTTGTGTGAGAAATAATACACAACCAGCTGTAGTTTCATTATCTGCTGTACCTTTTCCATCTCTGTTCTGCGTGTAGTCACTGAGCCAAAGTTTTAATTTTGAACTAAGGGGAAAGTTGATCCTTGGTGCTGCCTTCTGTGTACTGCTGCAGTGATTCTGCAGGATGTATGTTGATGAGTTTAAACAGTAGTTCAAGTATCTGAAGTGCAAGTGGGGTGGAGAGAAGGATTAAAGTATCATAACCCTTCTCTCATGTGCTTTCCCTGTTACAAAGTGCAAAGCTACCCATTTTATATTGGTGGCTAGAGCAGCTCCAACACTACCCTCCATCTCTGAATTTCATTGCAGCCCCAGGGGAAGCTGCACCTCTGTGGCTCTCTCACAGCTGCTGGACTTTGATGGGGACATGCCTGCGCTCTTTCCACTGGCCTCCCTTGGCAACCAGCCCTTTGAAGATGACCTCTTGCTGTTTGCCTGTTGTCTCTCTTGTGTTGGATTATAGATGAGAGGTTGGCATGAGGGGAGGGGGATGGGATGGAGTGTCGTGCGTTTTAAGCCTCATTTCTTTCTGCGTTCTCAACTTTTTTTTTTCTCTGTGGCTTCTACCTCTCTGCATGGATAAAATGTTGTCTTGCATATTGAAAATGGTTTCTGGCAGAAATGCACAGTTTCTGCTTGGCATTTGTATATAGGACAAAGGAAGTTCGATTAGTTTTGTGGTGAGGACATTGCATTCCTCCTGTAACAATCTACTCGCATTAGTTCCCTTCCCCCATCCCTCTTTTTAAGGACAATATTGTTCTTAGTTATAGGGCAGCCTTTCTCTGTGTGCATGTTCTGTGTTCCTCTTCCCTCCCTCTGGCCCCAGTGAACGCACCCTCTTGGAGAGAGCACAAAATATATCACCTTGTTAACGAAGGCTATGGTGTGGAATGGAAAGGGACACGCTAGAGCCCTGTGGCTGGGTTGCATTTTGCGCGGACACTGACTGCTTTTGGAAATCCAAATGCAACCAGGCTTTGCTAAATACTGACAAAATCCTTCATGAGGGTCTTACCGTGAAGCTACTGTTTCACTATAAGAAGTAAGGTATTATCAGGGATCAAACAAAGCATAGGAATAAATGTCCAATTTTCACTCCAGTGAAAAGTGAATAGTTGAGCTGTTTTAGTACAGAGCATTGTAAATAGCAGTGTTTACACGCTTTTACAAATTTTGCCATCTCCTTTCTTACTTTTTTCCTCAATGATGAAATCACTTTAATGGACCTATGTCAGCACTCAATCTGTCTGAGGTTTCTTCAGGCTTTATTAAAGTCTGGGTGTGGAGACTAGAATGGCAGTTGACATTGCTGTTGAATATTGATGGATAAAGTCAGGAGTTACACGTTACTGGGTATTTTACAGCAAACATGGAGAAAATAACTTGGATGTGCCTCTGTATGCAGCTGGAACACCTCAGTGCAGCATAGCACCCAAAATTAGAATAGGATGTGGGAGATATCTGCGATCTCTGCATGTAACTAGTTCATCCTTATCTGGAATATTGCTTTTTAATTGGATCTCCTAGTATTATCTTGTCTTCGGAAAACAACCAGCAAACCCAGCCTCTCTCCTTTTGCCCCAGCTAGAAACAGTAATCAGAGACGTAAACTAGTAAAAGTAATAGATTATTCCCTTGGAAATAATAGACTTCATGGAACAAGAGCAGGGATAAGTTTGTGTTTCCTCTGCTACTTCTTTAAAGGAAATCCAACATCAGTGTGTCTTTTCAGTACCTACCTTCTTCATGTAATTTCTTTACTCTTGTGCAACCTTAAGCAACAGTAGGCCATGCAGTTTATAACTCCGTGCCTTGTATTCTAGGAGCTACTAATGTGGGTGGTATAGTCTAATCCATTTTGGCAATTGCTGTATACCTAACTTTTCCTCTGAAGTAAAAGTATGATATTTACTGGATTTCATTTTGTAGTCTTCCTTCAGCCCGTGCAAGAATATTTCCCTGCTCCTCCTTGTGTGGGCAAGCTTACCATAGCTATATCTGTTGCATCAGGACTGATAAATACATTTGTCTTCCTGTCAGGACAGATGCACTTGGACCTTGGCTAGCAAACAGTATAACTTGGGTCTCAGTCATGAAGTGCGTAGTAAGGGAGATTGTGATGCTTGCAAAGACTTCCAAGTGTTTTGACCAGGATATAGATTGATATGCAGAAGGATTTTGCTTCTGGGCAGGCAGTTAGAATGTGCAGATGAATAACTAAATAAAGTTGGAGTTTAACTAATGTTTTTTTTTTGACTGAAGCAAGATGAAACTAACCAGCAGGGTTGCTGTGGAAAAGCCAGGACTGCCTGAACAAGCATGTCTAGCTTTAGCCTCTCTCGTCACAGGGACTGACTGGAAAAGGAGAGAGAAGGAAAGAAGCGATTGTGCAGACTGAAATATTTATTGAGGGGCTTTGCAGCGTAAGCAATCCCCTACGTTCTGTTTTAGAGGAAGATTGTGGCTATGTTCTGGCTTTGTAGACACTACCATGATCAAAATGGAGTTTATGTAACAACCTTTGTGCTGGTGCATTTTCACATGGAGTATTCCTCTGGAGCAGTCTCTACACTGCTAAAATGCAGACTTTGAAGCAGGTCTCATTGTATGAATGACACTTAAACTGCTGCTGTAAATATAATGAACTATTAACAACTAGTGAAACTGCACACCCCTTTGTTCCAGTTACCTTTCTAGTCCATACATGAGCTGAAAGCCTCTCCTGAATCAAAACAACTGTAGCTTCTAAAGAAATTCTTAGCAACTTTAGATCAAATCATCATGTATGTATTCCAGAAGTTTCTTTGCCTTTGTGGCAATTAACCTGCCTTATTCCACATGTCTGGAGAAGATGTAATTCTTGGAGCTGACATCAGTGTTTGCCTCTGTCGGCACATATCACCAGAAACGGAACTCATGGAAGATAGGATTGCTGGATAATGCAAGATTTCACCACCAAACAGTGCACATCACAAATGAATAAGAAAATACAAAACATTTTTCCTTTAGGTTTTACCCCACCAAACTGCCCATTTGATCTTTCCCTATTCCCCAGAAGTCTGGTTGGCAAAAGTGGTAGACTGAAACAAATGGTTTACCTTCATTTCCTAGTATAACTCGTCTCTTTTAAGTGAACTGATTTTTCTCTAGGCATAAAGTGGTTTGGTTTGGAAGGGACCTTAAGGATCATCTGGTTCCAACCCCCCAGCCATGGGGCAGGGACACCTTTCACTAGACCAGGTTGCTCAAAGCCCCATCCAGCCTGGCCTTGAACACTTCCAGGGAGGGGGCATCCACAGCTTCTCTGGGCAACCTGCTCCGCTGAAGAACTTCTTCCTTACAGCTAATCTAATCTACCCTCTTTCAGTTTAAAGCCATTACCCCTTGTCCTATTACTACACGATACCTCATAAAAAGTCCCTCTCCGGCTTTCCTGTAGGCCCCCTTTAAGCACTGGAAGGCTGCTGTAAGGTCTGCCCGGAGCCTTCTCTTCTCCAGGCTGAACAACCCCAACTCTCTCAGCCTGTCTTCACAGCAGAGGTGCTCCAGCCCCCTGATCATCTTCGTGGCCCTCCTCTGGACCAGCTCGCGCAGGTCCACGTCCTTCTTGTGCTGGGGGCCCCAGAGCTGGACGCAGTGCTGCAGGTGGGGTCTCACCAGAGCGGAGTAGAGGGGGAGAATCGGCTCCCTCGACCTGCCGGCCACGCTTCTCTTGATGCAGCCCAGGACGCGATTGGCTTTCTGGGCTGCAAATGCATATTGCCAGGTCATAGTCCGTTTTTCATCCACCAGTAAGTACCCCCAAGTCCTTCTCCGCAGGGCTGCTCTCAATCCACTCATCACCCAGCCTGTATCCATGTTTGGGATTGCTGCGACCCATGTGCGGGACCTTGCGTTTGGCCTTGTTGAGTTGCGTGAGGTTTGCACGGGCCCACCTCTCTAGCCTGTCAGGGTCCCTCTGGATGGCATCCCTTCCCTCTAGGGTCTCAACCACCCCACTCAGCTTGGTGTCATCCGGAAGCTTGCTGAGGATGCATTCAATCTCACTGTCCGTGTCCCCAACAAAGATGTTAAATAATACTGGTCCCATTAAGGAACCCTGAGGGACACCACTCATCACTGGTCTCCATCCAGACATCGAGCCGTTGACCGCAACTCTTTGAGTGTGACCATCCAGGCAATTCCTTATCCACTGAGTGGTCCATCTGTCAAATCCATGCCTCTCCAATTTAGAGACAAGGATGTCATGTGGGACAGTGTCAAACGCTTTGCTCAAGTCCAGGTGGATGACATCAGTCGCATAGAGTAGTTCTGCAAGTTCTGTTGTATGCATGTTGTTTTGATGCACGGCTTCTATTGAGGTTACTTTGTTTCTTTCCTTAAAACTTAAAGGATATATCAGAAATAATTTGGGTTTTTTTAACTCCTCTTTCTCTTCTTCTTCCCTACCCTTCTCCATTCATCTAGCTCAGTTCCCCACAACTCAGTGCAAGCAAACCCACTATGCTTATTAGCTGCTTACTGCAAAATACACAGAAAAATACCTGCTCTTGCCGGGGGTCCTAGGGCACTCTGGAGAAGCAAGTCAGCTCTTAAACTCCATGTAACATCAAGAACTTCCTGGAAAGCCAGGGTCTAGACCAGATTATGTGTCAGAAAAATGAACTGTACTGAGTTTGGAAATCACTCACAAATCAGTCTTTGCATATAAAGAACAGTTACTGTTGGTCTGGAGGCTTACAGTACTGTGAAATGAGGTCTGTCAGTTTGCTTGCTAAAAGTTCCTGCTAAAATACAATCTCAAAATGAGTAGCTCAGAGATTTTTCACAGAGCTGTGTGCTTTTGTAAAATAAAACACTACATTCTCTGGTGCGCACACATGTGTGTGTTATCTTTTAATTCCCTCCTAACACTCTTGGAATTTTCATCCCAGCCAAATTCATTCCTTTTGTAAGTGTGCATAGTGTGGGCTTTTGGCAAGGGAATGGAAACGGAATTTCTTTTAGGGTTCCTTATATGAACAGTTTCAATCAACTGGGGTTTTTTGGCTGTTGAAGAGTTACACACATTCTTTCTGGGGTGCAAACATACCCTGGGGTTGAACAAATAGACCCTAGTATGTTGTACAATGTTTGTTAGGGTCTCTTCATACTTCCTACTCCATTTTCTGCTGGAAAACTTAGTTGCAAAATACTTGTAACTCCATATAAGGCCTTTAACATAAGCCAAAGAGGTTATATGGCACTGACCTGATACTTGCAGTTTCAAGTCCCCACTTGAGTGCTGTGGGACAAATGTAGTTGTTCATGAGATGCAAGGTAGTCCTGGTTTTCCCGGCCAGTTATGATTATGTCTAAAGTTCTGGCCATTAGTGCAGTTTTGGGGCCTGTCTTGTTCTATATAGGGCCAGAACTCTTTTGTTTTACTATATAGCTACTGGCAGCCTTCTTCTGCCAAAGTCATCTATGACGGTATCATTTTACTCCTGATTTTCCCTCCAGTTTTCCCCGTCCTTAGTGGCATTGCGCCTGCATCTTTTGCCAGCATCTTTCCACCCGTTTAAAGAGGAAAAAAACACAACTATAAACATGACTTTGTTCCCCTTTGCTCTGTCAATATTGTGGTAGGAGAATTCAGTGTAATCAAAGCACTTAAATTCTTGAGAGAAGAAATGTGCCCTCAGATTATCTCAGGTATGCACATCTTTTCATGGTGTTTTGCTTTTGAGAACCTTTGAAGGAAGGAGAGGCCAGCTTTGTGTTTGAATGGGCTGGAAGCTTCCCTTGCAAAGTGTTTGCAATAATTAGTGTCCAGCTTCTTTGTTGCAGTAGGTTGTTCAGCTGCATAGCGTGGGCAGTACACTTGATCTCTGCCTGTGCAGCAAATCTGATGCAGATGTGCTGTATTTACAGTTTTGTACACATCTGTTACTGTGCATGTGCTGTGGGTATCTGTAGCATCTCCCTGACTTGGGGCAATCCTAGCAGGAGGCTGTCTGAAAGCAGGCTGCTACTGCCAGGTATGTCTTTCAGCTGGCAGTTTTCTTCCTCTCCTGAGGGATTTGAAGTTGGGCTATGGCACAGGTGAATTGCTCACATACTCTGAGTCACAGGTTGGGTATCCATCCCTGTGTCAAAGGAGTAAGGGAATGATGCTGCTTCTTGCTTCAGGTGATGAGTGTGCTGATCAACTAGATCAGCACCAAGGTCTGGTTCCCTAGTTAACAAAACCTACTCTGGCTGCTCTTCAAAGTTTGCTGCTCCTTTTCACAGGATCTGGTGGACTGTATGTAGTACTGGCCTGTCTGCATTGTAGAATATGACTGGCCTTTTCTGCATGGTGGATGTGTTCAACTGCGTATCTCTGTTTTTACATTTAATTACCGCATAGACTGGATTTCTCATCATCCCTTTTGGCATACTTCCTGGAGTAACGTGGACTGTGAGAGGATTTCAGGAATGCTTGATGCTCTTGCTATAGAGAAGGTTCGGTGGAAGCCACTTGTGGGTTCAATGCTAACCGCTGGGTCGAACCACACAGTCACAACTGATAGCCAAGAAAAGCACACTGCTGAAATGCTCAGGTCCTGTAATGTTACATTTTGTGGTGATTCGGTTTCTGGCAGGATGTTCTTCTTCAAAACAGAAAAAAAAGTCTGAAAGCGAAAAGAAACTGTGTTTTAATGGAGTTTTGTACTTGCGCCAGAGGCCGAACGTTCCTCTCTGCACAGCAAAGCTGCATGGTCTAGGGGAGCACAGGGTGATGAGGAAATGCTTCTGGCTTTCACCTATTTTAGAAAGGCTGCTGTGTTGCAGCTGCAGCCAGCATAATAACCTCATGTTTTATCAGGCTGCAGAGACAATAACAACTCCTAACTTTTTTTAAAAAATACTACTCTTTAGTTCTGGAAAGTTTTTTTGGTGTGTGGTCCTGTCCCCGTCCCGTCCGTCCGTGTCGTCGTCCCTCCCCCCCCCCATTTGTACGGTTTTGGACTGCTTATCTGTAATGGCACATTCTGCTGATGTCTTTTCCAAAAAGCACTGATCCAGAGAAGCTACAGCCTGACCCTTTTCTTTCTGGTGGGGTCTTAGTAATGCTGGGTCAGAATATTGCAGTGAAGAACCTTAAATCACTTCTTTGGCAACATCTTGCTTTGCCAGTACAGAAGAGTAAATGGAGATGGAAAAGTTAAGTTCTTCATTCCACAGTATTTGTGAGTAGTAGGAACAAATACAGTCTTGTGGTGATGCAGTTGTATTAGTAGCTGCGTTATGTTGAAGATCAAAATCACAGCAGTGGCAACAATCACTGGGAAATCTCTGTCAGCTGAGATGACTCAGAGCTATCCTGGAGAATGAATGCAAAGTAATTTTCGTAGTCCTTAAGAAGCAGTTTATCTTTTAATAGGTAGGAAGGTAAAATTTCAGAGGAAATGCAAAAAATGAGTGTTGCTAACACTAACTTGACTGTTTTGCAGCCTTCTGGCTCTCATACTGATTATTTGAATATGTAAGCTCTACTGGAATACTTTATACAATCAGTCCAGTCACTGTTCTCCAGTACTAGAGAGTGTTAGCCAGGTATCTTGCCTTTGCTCTAAACAGGCTTATTTTGTGCTCTGATGGAAACCTCTGTAGATTACTACTTTTTTCTTCTCTACCTGGTGCCACTTTTTGGCACTGTGCTTTGTTCGTTGTCACAGTTGAATTTCTTCTCACATGAATAAAGTGGAGACTTTTTTTTTTTTTTATAAAGTAGTGGCAGCATGTAGCAAAGGCTCAGTTAGGTTTGATCTTGTCACTGAAGTAGATTGAAGGCAGAAGCAGTTCTTCTAGTGAGCTCTAGATTTTCTTCCTTTAGGTGCTCATCTTATGTGATTAGGGCTCCACCGGGTAAATTCCAAATTCTTACATTCTTTCTGTGTTCTGATGCTGATGGAAAGTAGGCTTGAGAGACAACGGACGAGTTAAGTGTTTTTTCTGTGGAGTTCATGAATGCATGGGTAATCATTCCATGTCATAGAGCTATCAAATCTGTAGTTCCTGCTGGGACAAAGCACAGACTTTATTGCACAGAATTGGGCCAGTTTCTAGGCTGTCTTGGTGCAAGGCAGTGTATGTGATGAGGTGAGTTCTCATCATGGCTCTGACAGAAATTTTCCATGTTTCTCACTGAATGTGAGCTAGTACTCTGTGGTTGGGGTTGGTTTTGGCTTGTTTTTTTTTTTTACTCCTTTGGTTTTACTCCTTTGTCACGTCTGAGTGGAAGAATCAATAGCTTTGTTCTGACCTGTACTGCTATAGTGAAAACACATCTCCCATAACATCCTTCATTTGTTTTCTAATGCTTTTTTTGAGTGGGAAGCTGGTAACTTGCCGCAAGCTCCTACTTCATTTCTACTTCAGGCATCACTACATGCATGATATCCCACAGACTCCTCATCTGAGGGCACTGAAAGATTCAGATTAGAGCGAAGTACTAAACAAAAAATGTTATGTAAAACCAAGTAATTTGGAGCAACCTGATTTGGAAGAAAGGTCTTCTTCAGAAGAGGTCTAGTTCTGTAGGAATAGGAACAAGGACAAAGTGAATGCATTGTCATAATTTTGTTTGCTCAGGCAATTGTTTTTCATGCAGTTTCATAACGTCTGTGTTTTTGGCGAGCTAGTATTGCAGAGTGTGTATATATTTGCCTTTACTGATGTGTCTGGTTCTGTTACGGTTAGTCCTTGCTTTCGGGCTGTCAGAAACATTTTTGATGCTGATTAATAATTGCTGGTAATCTTAAACACACGTCTTGTACATCCAAGACTATAGATGAGGAAAATTAAAGCAGAGATTAGCTGTTCTGTTAGGGATAGAGAGAAGCAGTCTTAGAAGTATTTTACCCAATACAGTAATTTGCTGTTGATGCTAAGAAATGATTATCACTCCAGCGAAAGGTAAAATCTAGAGCAGAATCTTCCAAGGAAACCTTAAATCCATCACTTTCATTCCAGAGTTCTTGTATGTGTCCTGTGGAAGTAAGCTTTGCAGATAACTTTCCAAATCTGAGTGTATGTTATTTCAGTTCATTGTGACAGCTGTCTCAATAGTGTGAATGAACCAACCCCATTGTTCTCCCGCCCCCCACCTGCAATGCATGCGAACAGCTGTGCAGAGTTGGACAATTGGTTTGCAGTCCAGTATATGGTCTGAAATTGGCTAGCACCAGCCAGCTTGGAGGAAGGTGCAGACACCAGATAGTGGCAATTCTGTTCTCCAAGATTTTTTTTTTCCCCTGCCTTTACAATTTGGTTTGTGTTGAAGCTGAATTTAATATTTAAAACTTTCTTACTCAGTCTCACTTCTGACCCTGTCACTTACGTGATTCTTTATTTACTTAGTCCCATTGACAGTGACTGAGGATTGAAGCTCTGCAGGGAATTGGAAATTTTTACCCTACTGAGTTTTCCTTCTATATGCTGTTTAGCCTGGTAGTCCAACAAGTCCAACTTTAATACAAGTAAAATTTTATTTAATGGAATGCTTATTCAAAAAACAGTTGCATGTCTGACGGGCTATGTATATTGAACCATTTTAGGTGCCCAGCAACAGCTTGCTGAAGTTGCAGCATGTCAAGTCTGTAGCTTTTGCAAATTATTTTTACCTTGATTTGGAGGATGGAACTTAGAATCAGAGAATGATAGAAAAGTCTAGGCTGAAAGGGATTTCTGGAGATCATCTGATCTAGCTTTCCATTAAAAGCATCCTTGTTATCCAGGGCCTTGTCAAGCTGAATCTTGAATATTTCTAGTGGGGGATGTTCCACCACTTCTCGGGGCAACCTGTTCCACCGTGTAATTGTTCTTCATGCTCCCTCATGAAAAAACTACCTCTGTCTTCTCTATAGCTACCTGTAAGACTGATTAGATCTCCCCCAGCCTTCACTTCTTTAGGCTGAATGAATGGAATTCTTTCAACGTTTTTCGTATGTCAAGTTCTCCAACCCTTTTATCATCTTAGTGGCCTTTTGCTGGACCTTCTCCAACTAAAACTGGACACATTATTCCAGGTATAGTCTAACAAGTGCCAAGTACAGTGGAATAATCACATTCGTTGATCTGCTGGCTATACACCTGCTCCAGGTGCAGCCTTAGCTGTTGACTCACATTCAGTTTGCTGTCCATCAGAAGCCCCATGTCTTTTTCAGCAGAGCTATACTGCAGCCAGTCAGGCCATATGCAGTCTGCTCTGCTGATCAGTATTACTCTATCCCGCACGTAGGACTTAAATTTTATCTTCCTTAAACATAATGCAATTCTTGGTGGCCCAGTCTTACAGCCTGCTACAGTGACTTGTGTCTTGTGGACCTTCCTCCTGGCATAACTACCACCCCTCCCAGTTTGTTATCATCTGCAAACTTCACTGAGAATGCATTCGGTCCTCTCATCTGGGTTGTTATAGTGATACGCGTGGTTTAACCCCAACTGGTNGAAGAAACTAATAATGATGATAATAACAATAACAAAATGACAACAATAATAATAAAAGGATTGGAATATACAAAACAAGCAGTGCACAATGCAGTTGCTCACCACTTGCTGACCGATGCCCAGTTAGTTCCTGAGCAGCGATTCACCCCCCAGGCCAACTCCCTCCAGTTTATATACTGGGCATGACGTCACATGGTATGGAATACCCCTTTGGCCAGTTTGGGTCAGCTGCCCTGGCTGTGTCCCATCCCAACTTCTTGCTGGCTGGGCAGGAGAAACTGAAAATCCTTGACTTGGTGTAAACACTCCTTAGCAACCACTGAAAACATCAGTGTGTTATCAGCATTCTTCTCATACTAAATCCAAAACAGAGCACTATACCAGCTACTAGAAAGACAATTAACTCTATCCCAGCTGAAACCAGGACATTATATTAAATAGTATCAGACCTAGTATCGACTCCAGAGGAACTCCACTTGTGACCAGCTGCCACTTCAACTTTGAGCCATTAACCACCACTCTTTGTGACAACTGCAAAGGCTTTGAGCCAATTTAACCGTTTTTCCACCATCTTGTGGTTCAGCTGTCTTGTCCATATCTTAGCAGCTTGTTAGCAAGGTTGTTGAAGGAGACCGATGTGAAATGCCTTGTTAAAGTCAAGGTAGATGACATCCACAGCTCTCCTGTCATTCCATCCACAGAGCAAGTTGCTTCATCAGAAAAGGTATTGAGATTGATCAGGCATGATTTATCCTTGGTAAATCCAAACTGGCTTTTTCAGTCATCATCTTGTTCTTCATGTACCTGGAAATAGCTTCCTTAAGGATCCGTTCCATAATTTTCTCAGGCACTCCAGTGAGACTGACTGCTCCGGGGTTTCCCTGATGTGTCTTTTTGCATCTTTGTTGATGAGGGTAATATTTGCCCTTTTTCAGTCATCAGGGGCCTTCCCCTTATCTCCATGACCTTTGAAAGATAATACAGAATGGCTCTGCAGTTATGAGCCAACTCTCATAGGACACCTGGATGCATCCTCTCAGATCCCATAGACACCTATATGTCTGGTTTGCATTGGTGATCCTGACCCTCCTTTACTATCAGCTGTTTGTTGCTTACTTTGTTATTGCTTTGTGCCAACCACATTCAGTAGCAGACTTTTATATTGCTTATAATTTTTCTTGCTGTTAATATACTTACTAGTCTTGACATCTGTTGCCAGTTTGAGCTCCAGCTGAACTTAATGCTTTCTTAACTGAATCTCTGCATTTCCGAGCAATATTTCTATATTCGTCTTTGAGATTGTGCCCCTTTTTCCATCTCTCCTTTCCATCCAACTTCTGGAGATTCTAGCAACAAAATACTGGATTGTCTTTGAATCAGATACTCTGCGTCCTCTATTACTTTAACGGTGAATGAAGTTTTTGTTTGTTCAAAATCTGTTTGGTGACTTATTTTTATTGCGTTTTGAAGAAAACATGTACACTCAGTCCACTTTTTGTGTTTAGTAAGGCTGGTTTGACAGGGGAGATATTCACTGTAGAAGTCCCAGCAGAAATGTGCTAATGTTTTTTTCTCCTCCGTGTAAAACACTTACATTGTTTGGTTGCCTTATTTCACTTGAGCCACGCTATACTCCAGACTTTGGATCAGTCCCTTAGAAGAAGCTTCTGTGGGGCATGGAGTTGGAGGAAGGAAATGAGACCTAGAGCTTAGAAGTGGTGGCTGGACACCGAGGGGCTGGGTAGCTAAAAGTATCTGAAGTCTGCACTGAGTTACCTGGCTCTGCTTCCATACACCTGCGGGAAGCTAGGAAGGGAGCTCACTTCCCTTCAGTTACCAGATGCTGCTTCCACATACACCTAGTTTGGAGGAAAGCTTTGAGAAGAAACTACATTTCCCTGATGATAGACTTCCCAGTCGGGTTGGTTCGGGTTTGGGGTTTTGGCTTTTTTTAAACACTGCAAATGCTCATAGATTTTATTTCAAAAGCCTGTCTGGTGAATGAATGTGAATTCATGTGGAGGGAGATGAATCCATGCCAAGTGCATTCTGGGTGAGAAAGCTATATGGCGTATCTGTTGTTTCAGGCCCTAGAGCAATAAGGAATTCAAGTCTTCACAAAAAGACTCAGTAGTTCTGCTCCATTTTAGAGGCTTGTGCAGTGTAGTGTTTAGAATTTGCTTTTTACTGCAACTAGCTGAAACTACTGATAATTTTCCCCCTCATAGAAAATAATTGGCTTTATTGTTGCCTTTGTAGTTTGTCCATGATACCTTTTGTTTAGTGTGTCTAAAGTGAAACACATCTGTGATCCAGAAACACCGTGGATCCTGGGCCTGATTTTTTGCCTAGATATTTTCATTCAGCCTTACCCTTTTGTGTCCTGTGGTCTACTTAGGCTTTAAAGTGGAAAGAGGCCTTAACCTGTGTCACCTCCTGGCTCCCATGCCCCAGACCCTTGGCTTTCTCTTCTAAAGGGCAAAGCAAGATGTCTGCAGCCAAGGTGCTTCAGCAAAGACATGTCTGGGACTCAATGTGAACTAGGATGGAGAGGTGCTTACCCAGATTTTTTGAAAAAGTCAGTGTACCTTCACTTTGTCTTCCAAAAGAGAAAATGAATTCGGTGCCTTTTCTTTCAACTTCGTCATGATTTGTAAAGTGGTGCCTCCAGCATGTGTCTGCTGCAGGAGTTCAGAGAAGGAGCTGTCCCATTTCTCTGTAGCAGATTGCTCCCTTGATGAGAAGGTTTGTGTCGCCTTGCTGACCCTATCTGTCACACCATAGCCACTGTGATGGTTTGGGCTGGGATAGAGTTAATTTTCTTCCCAGTAGCCGGTGTGGGGCTCTGATTTGGATTTGTGCTGAAAACAGCGTTGCTAACACAGGGATGTGTGAGTTATTGCTGAGCAGGCTTGCACAGAGTCAAGGGCTGTTCTTCCTCTCACCCCACCCCACCAGGGAGGAGGCTGGGGGGCACAAGGAGTTGGGAGGGGACACAGCCGGGACAGCTGACCCCAACTGACCCAAGGGATATCCCACACCATATTGGTCATGCTCAGCATATGAAGCTGGGGGAAGAAGAAGGAAGGGGGGGGAACGTTGGGAGTGACGGCTTTTTGTCTTCCCAAGTTGCTGTTACGCGTGACGGAGCTCTGCTTTGCTGGAGATGGCTGAACACCTGCCTGCTGATGGGAAGCGGTGAATGAATTCCTGGTTTTGCTTTGCTTGTGCACGTGGCTTTTGCTTTACCTATTAAACTGTCTTCATCTCAGCCCATGAGTTTTCTCACTTTTACTCTTTTTGATTCTCTCCCTCATCCCACTGTGAGGGGGAGTGAGCGAGCAGCTGTGTGGTGCGTAGTTGCTGGCTGGGCTTAAACTGCGACAGCCACCTATGGACAGTGCAGGGGAGGGGATTCTCTGACCTCTTGTATGTGAGGGGACAGGGAAGCATTTAAACTGGAAGGGATGGATTTTTAGTAATTTTTTACAGCAAGATTGACACTTGGAACTGGCACTAAAGTCAGTATTTGCAGAGCTTGACTTCCTAACTGGAGCTCAACTATACTAGTGAGCTTGGCAGAGCTTGAGTTTTCAAGTGAGATAACCAAGGAAATAGGCTATTGGCAAGATAGGAGTCGGGGGTCCTTACAACCTTTTTAAGTCTCCTGGGATATGGAAAGGCCCCCTGGGAAACAACTCTCTTCTCCTTCCTAATCTTTTATTAAAGTAACATACTGATCTCTGTAGAAATTCTTTGGCTTTAAAACAGAATAAGCAAACAAATGGATGCATGTGTAGATTGGTAAGGACGAAAGTGAGCTTTGATAGTCAAATGATATTGGTAGAGGAGGGGTCAGAGCCGCCGTTTCTATTTGAAAATTCTAACTTTTGACTTGTAAGCTTGGTACATGTTTCAGGGAGTCCTTAAGTATAGCCCATACAGACCCTTGAGCAAGGTCTCATTTTCCTCTTTTCCTGGCACACTAAGGTACTGTTTGTGTCTCCTGCCTACTGGAGAACCTGCTACAGGATTGTGTCCAATGTTTAAGGTGCAGTTAAGAGCTGGAGCTGCGGGGTTTTTTTTGCATGTTAAACCAAACAAAACCGTCACTTTTTATCAAGCTGAAAAACTCCATTCAAACATTAAAATTCCACACTGTTATTCGAGTTCTTGATGTTGCTTTCTAGAAGTTAATGCTGGAAAAAACCCTCACTATTTCAGCATGGGTTTTATTTTGGATTTTCTGTTCATTTCAGTAGCCCAAGTCCTCATGCCACAGTACCATCTTCCTTTCTAACACTTTTCTAGCCATGAAGTGAAGTCTGATCAGACAGCTGATCCTACTGGTGTTTATCTCCCCAAGACAGAGAGCACGAAAACTGCTGCTTCTTCTGAGAATCAGGATTAATTCACTTGTAAACCAGAGATGAGAATGTGGCAGGCACTTGCACTGCATGAGTCCTGTTGTAAGCACCATCTGCCCCAGTGTGTGTGGTGTTTTGCCGCATCTAGGCACCTCATCAGTAGAAGTAACACCAGTGTTCTAAGCAGGAATTCTTAAATTCTCTAGCTCATGTCGCACTTTTAGTTGATATCCCTGTTTTGGAAACTTGCAATGTATTCTGTCTGTCGTAATCTGCTGAGACTACTGCCATGTAAGCCTGTGGAGTCCGAGCAGAATCCACCGACTACTTCTGGCTTGATGTGGTGGAGTGCTTTTGTGGACAGAAAGATTTTTGTCCGTGCAGCCCGTGTCTGACTGGCCTTGGTGTTGACTCTGAATTTTTCTCTATCTTAAATACATGTTTTTCAGAATTGTGCTACTGGATTGACACTTCTGATGTGCACCTTAAACATAACATTGTTTTTTATTTGAGAATGCAGACAAAAACATGCCATGCCTGCCTTATCATCATCTCTTTTATGGTCTTTAGGACAGGGGTAGGTCCCCAGAGCCCTTCTGTGTTATTTTGTGGTCCTAGGCGATCTAGAATTTGTACTAATTTTGCCACTACAAAAGTATATTTCACTCTTCTCTGCTCCCGGCATGGGTCTGTGAGCCATTTTTAAATCTCTCTTTTGTTGCTTTTGCCCTTTCTTCTCCTGCCTGATAAATTTTCACTTCTGAGAGCAAATCAGTTCTGTACGCTTGGAGGGATGGTAGTTGCCCAGAGGACGGGACGTGGGTGCTCAGGGTAATGTCAGTCCCTCAGCTGATCCCTGCCCCTGCAGCAGTGTCATTTCTGGTTACTGTTGCAAAACCATGAGATTTTGTTATAGGTGGGTTATCCAAATCTTTCTGTCAAATACATAGCTAAACAAAGGGGAAAATACTTCAATTTTGTATTTCAAAATGGGCTGGTACTTCATAGGCGAGAGAGAACCTTAAAAGAACAGAGGTGCTTACCAAGGTGGGATGTAACTTTAGTTTGGACAGGCAATATCGCTTCTGTTTCTGCTAGCACATGCTTCAGAATTTTATAGCACGTACTGCTTCCTTCATGGCCATGAGGAAGTCATAATTCAGTTTTTTGGAAAAGGATGCCTTGGTATCCTGGCCTTTGTTTCATGTACTGGGAACTATATGTAATACTTCTCTGCCCGTTAATCCTCTGCCACAGAAAGTATGAAAGTCCTTACGGTAGTGTTACCAACTGAAGTTCCAGATTGATGCAGAGTTACTTAGGGCCTTATGACATATATGTAAATCTTTACCTGGCCTCACAAAGATACATTTATTTATTGTATGTTGAATTACCAATAAAAATCAGCCACAGATTCTGTTGGTGAACATCGTGTGTGAGTAGGTATGACCACCTTTGAGAATAAGCAAAAGGTGAGTAGGTATCTAGGAGACTTATTAAATCTGAGAGATGCTTTGTTTTTAAAAAAAATAAAATAAGGTCTACCTCAAATATGGGGTCAAACCCCTAAAATGAATGAAAAATATCTACGCCTTGTATCTCTTCCCCTATTATCTGTCAGGAGATAAAACACCTGATTAGTTTATAGGGGATTAAGAGGGAGACTTAATTAAGAAAAGAATGGGAAGAATAAATAGATAATTTTAGTGAAGAGGTGGCTGTTTAATTTGATTGTTACTGATCTCATGTTGCTGTGACCAGAGCACACGTTCTGAACATTGTGTGTGCCTTGCTATGTTTTCGTACTACCATATCACAGGAAGCCTTTCAAGAGGGGAGCAGAGCTCATGCCACTAAAGCTACACAGCTGCTCAGCAAAGGCATGCATGTAACATGGGCAATCTTTCAGCTGTTTTTTTTGCCCAAAGGGTGGAAGAGAAAGAACGATGTTTTGCGGCATGTGGGATTTAAAGAATTGAATTTATAATGAAGAATTCAACCAGAAGAAAGTTTGGGAAGGTAATGTTGAGTCTTAGAGGCATGTTATAGAAGTTTTTAAGACTGCCCAGGTCTTGTTATCCAGACCTGGCTTGTGTTTATTAGAACTGATGTCTTGCCAGGAAAGGAGAAGAGGTGGGATCTGTTAGGGTCATGTTGTTTTGTTTTCGGTGGAACTGAAATTAGGGAATCTGTTTACAGTGTTGACATGCTCTGCGTCTCTGCAAACTACTGGAACTATGTAAGACACAGAAATGTCAGCCTGGTTTTATCCAAGCTAGCACAGGCCCCAAAGCAATATAATGGGATCACCTTGATGTGTGTGGACATGACTGTCCTGCTTCCACACCCGAGCCAATAAATATTTGGTGGCATGATACACAATGTGGATTTAATGGCTTGAAGGTTGAAGCTCACTTGTGATCTTCACATGGTGTGAATGCACCCTTTGTCTTTGTTGTTGTTGTTGTGTAGGCCCTTTGGGATCCTTAATTGTAGTATGAATTGAAAAAAACCCACCAACCTAACCCTGTGAACGAGCCACTGAAGCTGGCTTTCCTGTTAGCCATTGGAGTCTCAATATGAAGAATGAATGAAATACTGTTGGCTGGGACGTGAAGCCAGAGAGAAATTTAGGCAGAGAAGAGATTTGTGGGTGGAAATTGCACGCTCAGAGTGATGCACCGTGAACATGATTCTACCAATGCTGGTCAGAAAGCTTACTATAGAGCTTGGTGTCTTTAGGGAGAAGGAGGTTGCAGTAGGTATGATGGAAATTGGTGGGTTGATGTATGAAGAAGAGGTGTGCATTCCCTGCGGAAGAAAACACAATAAGGGATTTTTGGAAGTGTTGTAAAAATGTTATGCAAAAACCCAAATTTTTTTTGAGGTGGGGGAAGTGAGTGTCTTCCCTTGGCAGGTTGGGTAGGGACAGAATTTTGAGGAAGGTGATCAGATTGCCATTGGTAATTTGTCCATGAGGTATGAGATCAGGATGAGGTTGATGGAGAAGCTTGTCTGAGTGGAGGTTTAAATGATCTGCATTAAAAACCTGAAATCTGGACAATGTGAACAAATGAGAGCACCCAGAGAGAAGATGAGAAGTGTGCTGTCACAGAAATCTGTGAGGAGCCCAGAGGAAGAGGTACTGGAGGGTGGGGACAGAGGTCATGCTCCCAAGTTCTGGTCATGATAAGATTAGTAAATTGGTAGATTGTACAACCTGTCATTGACTTCATAATGCCATTTTATTAAAAGAGCTGACACTAGGTACTTGATGACACTAGCCCCCTCTGTGTTAATGGTTACACAGAGCTGATGACTAATGTGTTTGACTTATCCCTTAGCTGAGTGTTTGTGTTGGTCCTGTAGATCTTCAGATTCACTGGAAGAAATTCACTGTTCGGTTTTGCAATGCACATGTTTTGAATTGAACAGTGCAATGTTTTTGTCAATTGTCCTTCCTGAAACATACAGACTTTGAGGGAGTACTGCTGGCATAATATGTTTCATTAATTACTCTGGTGAGATTCCAGTGTGATGCAACAAAATCCTCAGGAGTTTGTAGCCTGCAGATGTACCTAGTAAGTTCTCTACATTTGCCAGCACAGAGCCTGCGGCACCCTATTAGTTTTGCTTACTGCTTGCACTGGGTTTTGCATTTGGGTTTGAGGTTTCTCATGTGCAAGATCATTTTGCCATTGTGTGGTGGTTTAATAAGCGTCGAGTCTTCTCCCTGCTTCGGTCTTCTATGCACTGGTAGGAAATGTAAGGTAGACATTCTGTGCCTGGGTCGTTGGACTACAAAACAGAATCCACTTGCTGTGGTCACATTTGTCCTTGCACAGCAATGGTAGTAGCCAGCATGGCCGTGTGGGAGGAGAATTCTTCTGTGACAGCTGTTTGGTTTTGTTTGCTAGCCAGAGCACAGCTTTCTTCTAGTACCTAGTTCATAGTACAAACTCGCTATAGTCTGTGAATAAAAGTGTGTGTTCTAAATGAGTTGAATTCATGGGTTTGGACAAGAATTTGAAAATTTCTTTCCCTCAGGGTGAATCCAACTGTGTGAATGGCATGACTCCTGCACTGAGGAGATGAGTTCAGGCTTAATTTTTTCCCCTTTATTGATAAACTTGTCAGGGATTCCTTTTTTTAGGTTCTTGCATCAGGATAGAGTTCAGAAACTTCCTAGGAAAGGCAGTTCTTTGGACTAGGTTCAAGAAGCAGGGGCTGTTGGTATTTGGAAAAGGAGTTTCCGAATGCCATATACTGGTCAGTAAATGCTGAGCAAAAATCACCTCTTGCCAGAATAATAATCGATATTTCTCAAATCTCATCCAGTTCTTCATTCTTACTTGTTCTCCAGTTTGGCTTCATATTCCACATTCGATTTGAAGTCTTGTACAGCTTTTCAAAGAGGCAGCTCATTTAGTTGCACATGTTGGTCTTGGGCTTAGTGTGTGTTCCAAAACTCAGTCTCTGGATTTCAGACTTAGTGCCTGGTACCTACCGCATGACACACATACCTCAGATGATACTAGCTGACATTGTCATGCATATTTTGTCCGAGGCAGCTGTAAGCACATGATGCTCTCTGAGTCCTACTTAATGCATGCAGTTTCGTAGAGTCTTATTTCTTGGCTGATCTGGTAAAGTGAGATGAGAGGGTTTTCCCCTTAAGATTTTCTTCTAGTCTTTGGACAACATACACCTCTGCTGGATGGGAGAATGTACTGGATATGCGGCTGTCTGTTCCTACCTTCTTCTGATTGGAAGGTAGGAGCTCTGCAAAGTATGGTACAGGTGTGGCCATCCTTTATGATCTTGGAAGCTGCATATAAATTTTTTCATACAACAGGAGGCAGAGTCCTGCAGTTCTATCATGGAGAACTATAGAGACAATTAATGTGGTTAGCAGTTTGTCAGAAAGAGATTAGTGCCTTTTTAGGGGTCTCATTATTTCATTCGGGTTGAAGCTAGAGACAAAATGATGTGGTAATTTCAGCTTCAGTAGCTTCTGCTAGCTTATGGTCTGCTGGAGGCAGGAATCAAGACTGGCAGCAGTCTCCATTTCAGCAGAACTCTGCTGTTGGTGTATGGTATGAACCTGGAACAAGACTTAAAGGAGCCATAGGCTGGTTGGTACCTTATTGTGTCCCGGATTTTTGCTGCCATACATGGAATCACAGAATCATAGAATGGTTTGGTTTG
>VYZV01032007.1:1280-16047 GCA_013401275.1 Pandion haliaetus | reverse complement strand
CAGTTCCATAAAAAGATGCTGGAATAGACAGTCACTTTACATTAGTTGTGATGATCTTAAAATAAAGGGCTTTATTTCTTTCCTCTTAGTAATAGATTTATGGATGGAAAAAAAAAAATTGCTGGTCTCCTGCATCTTGATTTCAGTATAGCATTTGTTACTACTTTGTGAGTTATTCTGAGCAGACTATGGGCTACAAGAAAATATTCTAAAACCAGTGCATAGTTGGTTGCAAAACAGAAATTGGAACTCAGATTAAAATTTCATTGTCATACAGGTAGAATCTGTTAAGTGGAGCTACAAATGACTTGACCAGGCTAGACTGGACTGTTTTATGTGAAACCAGCTTAACATGTTTCACTGTTTTGTAATTATTTTTTTTGTTTTTCATTATTCATGTTGTGGACAAATTTTCCTGGAGAGGTGTAAACTACATTGGAACTTTGGGTTTTTTTTCCCTCCACTTTGTCAAAAACTGTTAAGTAGCTACTTCACTCTGATGCTGTGCTAGTGTGGAAAAAAAAGACCCAAATATTCATGCTTTCTTTTTATTGTTCTGTGTGTTTTCATACGTTTTAGGATACCACATTTTAAAATTCTGGGGAGCTTTTTGTAGGGCATGGTGAATTGCCCAGCCTTGTAGGACTCCGGCCTTTTGGTACTGCCTATTCTGTGGCTCACAGATAAATCAACTCCTAAATTTAGTAGTAGGTTTTTTCATTATGTGAAATGTAAACATTTCCACTTCATGTTTCCTATGAGCCAATCTGTCTAAATCTGTTTTTCCATATATATGGCTCACATAATATGCTACCTTCTACCTGTTACTGGGGTTGCGAATACGGACTTGTAAGAAGATACAGCATAATGCTTCATAGAAAATTAAAAGTAACCATCGTTCTAGACGGTGCTCTAATGGATTCACTGTAGGGCTAGCTCTTGGAACTGGGGGGCTCCATATTTGTTTTTGCTTGGCTTCCTGACTCACCTTCAGCTGATAGTTTCACCTCTCTATTTTTTTGAAACAGGTAGTGTAACTGATTTGATAAGAGGTACAACTAGTTTAGTTTTTCTGGAAAGCTAAAACCCTGATTCTACTTTTTATACATGGTGTAACAGTGTTGTATTTTTTGGTTTGGATTTCTGAGATCCTTTATCACAGGAAGAGCTATACCCTTTTTATTTAGTGTCGCCTTAGTTGAAGTATACCCAAACTATCAATCTCAAATGGAAATGAAAATAGGCTATCTCGCTCTTTCCCCCAGGCATTCCATTTTTGGAAGTTCATGGGCTCTGACCTTGTAGGTGCTGATTATTTTAAATTATTTATTACATGAAAAAGAAAATACAGAATTCAGTTGTATTTTTTTTTTTTTAATAATTTAATCACTGTTGCTGCTTTTGAGATTTTTAGAGTTGCCAGTTCACCTTGTTCATTTAACAGTACAGCTGCTGAAGCTTCTCTTGGAAATATAAAATCACTTAATTTTTATTCAAAAATAAGATTAATTTGACAGAATTCTCACTGCAGTAAAAGACAATTATCTAAAGCATTTATCATTTTCTCTTCACTCCTATTCCTGGTGCTATTGTTGCTTTAATTGGTTTCCTATTTATTTTTCTTCCCCAGTTTTATTCCTTTCCTTGAAGTCAGGTCCACAAATTAGCTTTTTCAACATCCAATTTATTGCTGTTTCAGAGTCTGATGTGTGCAGCTTTTGATTGTTTTTCTGTTAAATGGCCAAGAATCAACACTTAGTTCAGTAGTATACAGACATTCAGAATTAGTGAGACCACTGTTATAAAATGATGTATGCCCTGATAATCCAAAAGTAAGAAATTGTTTAAAAGAATTTACTATGTTATATATGGTCTACTGTGTATGTTATGTACAAAATGATAAATAAACAAGTGGTACAAACTAACTTAATTTGCTTACATTTGTTTTAAATGTAGAGCCTATTCTTTTCCATGTGGCAACTATTTCAGTTTCAGGAGTTTACTATTTTAATTTTTGGCATCTGGTTTTAGGATCTGATTTGATAATTTTTCTCAGTGTTTTTTTTTTCCTAAAGCCTGGCTATATATATCCCAAGAATGAATCCACTGCTTTTTTTCCCCCCTTGCTTTCTTAATTTGTTTTCACAGATGACTTGAGGGTCTATACTTAACCTTTGTTGTTTTTTTGGCAATGAAGCAGACAGTTTCTGTTTTTTTCAACCTCAGTATAAATAGAAGTTGTTCATATGTATAAATGTCTGTTTTCATATCAGTCTTGCTACAAGAAATCTGATCACAAATCATAAAATTCCGAGCAATATTTCTAATAAAAGCATTTGCACGCATCTCTTGAATGCTGCATTTAATAGTCAAAGGATGAAAACATGGATAAAGATAAAAAAGGATAAAAACTAATGATCTCCTTTCCTCTTCTACTTTCAGAGAATTACCTAGGCTTCAAAATGAAAGTGAGGAAGAAGAGTCCCCAAAAGTGTTGACTTGAAAAATAATTATTGCTGGTAGGTAAGTACTTCTCTTCCTCTGTGATGTTGCCTCCACTGGGACAAAAACTGGATGTAAAGAATCTAGATGAAGACCTGCGCTACTTAAACAGCAACTGAAAACTGCTTTCCTGTAGATAAAGCCTTGTCAGCTGGAATAAGCAAATTTTGCAAAAGAGAGGTTAGGTCCTCAGGTCCTTTGCTTTTATGTCAGAGCACTGAGAAAATTGGCTCAATCAGACACCCGTTTCACCTTCCTTTTCTCCTTACACCCATTACTCCCCCTTCTCCTCTTTGCCTCTCACCTCTAAAAAGAGAAGTTCTTGGATAGGTACATTATGTATCCTCTGTCTTATATATAAAGCCCTTATTCTTTGGCAGTGTTTTTGGGCCCTTTCATCTGCATTGCAGTTACTGCATGTATTGCTCAGAGACAAGCAGTACTTCTGTAGAAGTTGGGCACAGGCCCTATTCCATGAAGTTTCTCTGAGAGTTGTAAGTAACTAAGCTGTTGTGGCTTTAATGTGTGCTCTGGGATATCCTAGATCTACTGCTAGATTTTCTCAAATGGTGATGAGTATTAAAAACTTAATACTACAGATTCGTAAGTTTTTGAAGGACTATGCAAGTACCATAATACTAATTTAAATAAATGTATCATTAAAGATAAAACTTAGAAGAATAGTAACTCTCTTCTTTTTGAGAAGTTGGTTAAAGAATGAAGTGAACTGCACTGAAGTGTGAATTCAGGTGTGAACTTGGAGACCAAGCATATTGTGATGTTATTTTTTTTTGATGCAACTGTAGAAAAGACTGTTATGATCAGTATTGTTAATTACGGTAAGGGTAAGAAGGTTGTGAAAGTTAAAGAAACTTTCACAGTTGAACAAATTAGACTAACAGCTCAAGCGAATTTGTTACAGATGAGATGCTTTTACTGTTCACCCAACTTCAGTAATGGTTGTCAAGCTGAAGACATCTGAAGTACTCCAAATTTATGATTTATTTATACAGTTTTAACTCTTGAAGTACTTTGTTAGCTTAAGAATTTAATGAATGGTTTAAAAAAAAAAAAAAAAAAGAAAATGTGGGATTTAAAATGATGTTCTGAGGACCTCATGGCCAGGACAGAACAAAGAATATGGTGGTAGTTTTCCAAGCGTCCCATTTCCAGTTGGGTTTCTTGAAACTGGGTTAGCTGTTGTAACTGCTTGCTGTTGCTGGAAGGGCTTGTTTCCATTTCCTGAACCCTGCTCTCCTCCAGATCTGACTCCTGCTGAACCCGATTAACTGTTTTATCTTGCAAACCCAGCAAAAAACCTAGCTGGTTTTGTTTCTTGGTTTGTGGGTTGGATGAGCTCAGATAAGCATTCAGAAAGGGTTAAAGGAAGAAATGAGGCTCTGCAGGCAGGAGCAAAGAGTGTGGGAGCATAACCTGTCCCTTCAGGCAGCAGCCAGTCAGCGGATCTGTCCAGCAGTCCGTGGTAACGTTGTGTTAAAGTTGCTAGACTGCAAATGGATGATTTGACTTTAGAGAAGAACAGATGTGGCTTCTGTGAGAGCTTTAGACTAGAACTGGCCAATCTCACCAGATCCCTCCCAGCCCTTGCTGTTGGTAGGAGTGACCTGTTGATACCGAATAGAAGCAATGATTCAGAGGGAAAAAATCTTAGCAGCTGACTAGGAAATCTGTGATAGGCTTTCCCTGCCCCAACCCAGCCCTGTGTGAATATCTGCGTCCTCCAGGCCATGGAAATGGATGAAGAGTATATCTGAAGAATTTGCATGACTTGTCCAAACCTCACTTCTTAGCAGAATTGGGTAGTCCCTTGTACATGGTGTTACATAATACAGCAATTTGTCTGTATGTTAGTTTACAGTTTTGTAAATTAAAATTTTTTTCGGGGGTAAGTGTGAGCCTCGATGCATGCATATATGCTTGCTTATACTTAAGTTTTTTATACTTCATTTCGTACTGTGTTCACCTTACCTTGATTGTCTGTACACTGCGGCGATGGTTGCATCTTTTGTAGAGATGCAGTCCTTCCTTTAGCAAGGACAAAGTGCGGTGGTTGAGAACTACATGAAACCTCTTTTTGCCTTTTCTGTTCAATTTGTGTGGCAGGATAATTAAGAGGATTTGTGCAGGTCTATAAACTGCAGTGCCTGGAGCACTAGTTAAGCCAGTGGTTTTGTATGCATTGCTTACCTACTAAGGGAGATTGAGCAGTGGAGGAAAGCTGATTTGAGCTCAGTATCTAGGTAAGATCTAGTTAGTGCTGGTAGGCTGAGGCAAGTAACTAAGTAATAGAGTGAAGGCGATACCTTTCCTGTATTACTTGATTATGCAATCTGTAGATTGTGTTGGATTCCTGCTTCCTGTCAGATTGCATAACAAACTGCATTCAGAAGTGTTTTCTGCTATCAGAGTCTGGCTGGGAAAAACTGTTTAATCCATCTACCTATTTAATATTTTTTTCTTGGTGTTTCTCACATGTAAAAATATTCCCATGGCAGTCTTTTCCTTTTTTTCCCCCATTATATTTCACACTTGGTCTAATCCATTCTATCTATGAACTGTGGTTTTGTAGTTTATTAAAAAAGAAAGATCAACTAGGCATTTTTTATTACATTCTAAACCCCTTTCTTACTCTTTCTAGGACATACTGTAAGTTAGATTTATCTGTGATAGGCTTTTGAAGATAAACTAATCTCTGCAAAAAGCCTTTGAGTTGTAAGGTTTATCATAGCGGCACCTGAAATCTTGGATAGATGTTTTTTATTTCTACATATCTAAATAGATCGACACATGATTCCTGACAGAAAAGGAAAGTATCTTTTCAGAAGGGTATGTTGCTGATCTAGCCCTGCCCTTTTTATCAGGATCAAAGGTGGACCATCCCTCTGTGTTTCTGGAGTATCTAATGACTTTCTTGCTTACTATTTTCCCCCTCACCTGAGGATCAGCAAAGGCTGGTTCTTGTTCTAACATTTGGCTTGCGTTCACTGTTTTATTCTGGTAGTCATTTAGCTTGGATTCTTGTTTGAAAGATGGCTTATTGCTTGTCTGGCTCTCTGAAATATATTCCTTATTAAAAGCGCATTCTATGTAAGTCAGTTCTGATGCAGCAGCCCAAACAACAGTCTTTCATGTCTTTTTCAATCTCCAGAAAAGATGTTACTAATGTATCCATTGACTTGCGTGTTTACTGCAGTGAAAAATGATACCAGGCTGAGAGACTGCAGAGAAGTTGGAAGATTGGATTAGAATTTAACATGAACCAACAAATTAGAATGATCTGGGAAAAATGGGATACAAGCCATTAAGGGCAAACTTAAAATACTGCTTTTAATTTTAAGAAGAATAAAATAGGCAAGTGCAGAATAAGGAGTGCCTGAGAGTTCTGAAGAAAAAGATTGAGGGTTAAGAGCTGACCTTAAGTCAACATGCACAAAAAAAAGTTCTGAAAATGTAACATCATACCAGGATAAATAGATGGAAGCACTGTCATAAAATACTGTGTAAATCCCTCTGCTCAGCTTAGGTTAGAAGTGGAGTCAACGATCTCGTTGTGTCTGGTTTTGAGCCATGCAGTGCACTTAATACATGCAAACAAATCAAAATTACCTTGCCAAATTGGAGAGTCCGGAAGGCGGTAGTACCGATGATCAGAACACTGGATCCAAGATGTATGAGGAGAGGTTGAAAAAATCGAGGCTGATTTAATAGAGAGAGTAAGTGCCGCTGTTCTAGGTCTTTTGGAACACCACAAAATCTAATAAGCTTACGTTTTTACCCGTGGAGATTAATGCAGTGTGGCTTGTGAAGCACTGCAATAGACTGGGAAGAGCATATGGCTGTCTTTGAAATTTCATAAAAAGTAGTAAGACACATGAGCATGCGTGATCTCATCTTAGAGGAGAGGGGTAGTCTAATAACCTTCTGATAACCTTATTACATTTTATGATTTAACGTCTAGTTTCCAGCCATTTTTTTTTTTCTTAATTGGCTCTCTCTTTTGTGAGTGGATCATGGGGAGAACAGCTTTTTGCAAAAGATGCCCAGAAGCACCATAGAATCTCTTTCTGCATATTAGAGTAAGTTTTGTATTTAAAATTTTTTTTAGCTTAAATATTTTCTTCCAATGGACCAATTAACTTCTGATCTTGAATGCATCTAATTTTAAACTTAAATAGTCCAAATCTAAAACATTGACTGTAAATTTGGCAGAATTAGAGATGATAACCTAGTAGATATTATTTGGCTGTGAATTAGTAATATTTTTATAGTCCCTGAAAAATCAAATTTCAAGTATAATTGATAATTAAACCAATTAAAATGTCTTAAACTGTTACACTAAACTAAAACTAAGTGTTGACAAATTGTTTAAGGAGAGAAGATCAGAGGAAATAGCCAGACGAAAAGTCTTATTTTGTCTGGAATATGTTTCCTGCTTCACAGGTTCCTGCAGTTAAATAGGTGAGGAACTATGTCACAGGGGTTGTTTTGTTGTTTTAATATGAAATACAGAGAGTTGGTATAGCCAATTCTGATTAAAGTATCTGGATGTTATGAATTTTTACCTAATATTATCATTTTAGATAAAATGATAGACCGGGGGCGTTAGTCTTGCCCACTTCTTGTTGTTTATTAGAAGAAATTGTAGTTGTCATGGAGAGTAGAACAGGATGTGGATAAATGCCTATCTACATGTACAATATAGAAATATTCTGCAGTTGTTTTGGCTTTTCTTTTTTTTTTTGTAATGATGTAATCATGCTGCACTGATAATTCAGTACTTCTTTATTTTGTCTATCTTTGATTTCTGTTAAATGGTGGCTAGTAAACTTCATAGGATAATCTTCATTTAATTGTTTTTGCACTTCAGTCTTGGGTTTTTTTTTTTTTTTTTTTGGTTACCTCTTGTTTTTAAACAAATGTAGAATTAACCCAAGTCTAAAGGGAATGAGAATAATTAGATGCCTTGCCAGTATGTAGAAAAAAACAGATCAGGACATAGGTTTAATTATAGGGTGATTCACTTGAAATTGATCCTCATAAATACTGTCTTTTAATCGGGTGGATTTTTCTTAAAGATATTTATTGTAACTCATGTTAACTTTATTAAAATTATGGTTAATGAACCCAAAAAACTGTCAGCAAACAGGGAACTTTCAAACCCTAAGGAAGGTTCCCTCAAGGCTGCATGGCAGAGGGTTCTTGGTCATTGTCTTTGCTGGCTCTTGGGAAGATATACTGCTCCTAAAAAATCTCTAAAAGTTGTAGTTTTAAAAGTATAGTAATTTTAATAATAGACAGTGATCACTAACTGTTAAATTTTTTGTCAAGTTGAACTTATTTGAGGAACTTGTATTTGGATAGAGCCAAATGCGTGATCCCAGGGCTAGAGACTAATATTGTAGGTTGCACTTACGGGTTAGAGACAGTATTTTTGAATAAACAACCAGCAGGAGAGATGGAGGGATGGTGGTATTACTGCTGTATACAATATTAATGGACTATGGTGGGTACATTATAGCTAGATTGGAGGTCTAGTCTTCAGAAATAATCTTAGGAAGTAGGAAGGGGTTTAGAAAACAGCTGTAAGAATCATTCAGATTCTGGGAAAGTGTATCTTGTTCTAGAGTTTTAAGACACCTATTCTATTGAGGTGTTCCTTGAGAAGTTTTGAAGATTTGTCCTTTAATCCTATATGAAAGGGCATTGGTAAAAGCTGAAAACAGACATGTTTGGTAACTAACTAGTTCAGCAATTGTGGTTTCGGTTTCAGCCTAGTCGGTAACAAAGCACCACGAAGCCTCTTGCTCACTCCCCACCCCCGCCCCTGGCCACGTTGGGATGAGGAGAAAATCCAAAGGCAGGCTCGTGGGTCGAGACAAGGACTGGGAGGGATCACTCCCCACTTATGGTCATGGGCAAAAGACAGGCTCAGCTTGGGAAAAAAAACCAAAATCAATTTAATTTACTACAAATCAAAACAAAAACAAAACACAAGGGTATTAGGAAGGGAAACCAAACCTCAGAACATCTCCCCCCACCCCTCCCGCCTTCCCGGCTCAGCTCCATTCCCCCTTCTCTCTCCCTCCTCCCCGCGGTGGCACAGGGGAACGGNTCCCCTGCTCCACCGTGGGGTCCCTCCCACGGGAGACAGTCCTTCACCAACTGCTCCAACGTGGTTCCTTTCCGCGGGCTGCAGTTCCTCACAAACTTTCCTGGCACGGGTCCTTTCTGCGGGCTTCAGTTCTTCCTGAAGTTCCCTGGCGCGGGTCCTTCTGTGGGCTGCTCTCCAGTCACACACTGCTTCAGCGCGGCTTTTTACCATGGAGTTACCACCATCTTGGGGAGCCTCCGCTCCACCACGGACCTCCCTGGGCTGCAGGGGGACAGCCTGCCGTCTCCCCACAGGCTGCAGGGCCATCAGCCTCCTCAGGCGCCCCTCCTCCCCCTCCTTCTTCACTGACTCCAGTATCGGCAGAGGTGTTCCTCTCAGGTTTCCCAACCCCCACACTGCCGGTTCCCCTTCTTCAATCTGTTCTCCCAGAGGAGCTCTCACCGTCACTGATGGGGTCGGCCTGGGCCAGAGGCGGGTCTGACTTGGAGCCGGGGAAGCTTCTATCAGCTTCTCACAGGAGCCACCTCTGCAGCCCCCTCCCCCACTACCAAAGAAACCACACCACACAAACCCATAACAACAATTTATCTGGAAATCATTCATTCTCTCTCAATTAATGTGTTTGCATCACATGGATGGCTTTAGTAAAATATATGCATGACCTCGAACAAAGTTTGTGGTTCTAATGCAAAAAATAGGAAAAAGTTTCAGTGAACACTGGATTTCAGTGATCATTTGTGGGATGTCAGATTATGCTGGAGACAGTATTAATAAAGTCTGTACAAACAAGTTCCCCAACCCCAGAAGGCTTTTTAAATTAACCCTAGCAATACTTAGTTCAACAAAAATTTCAGAAAGCATTGTGACTACTGCAATTAGCCTTCATTCGTACTATATAAAAATGGGCTTGTAAGTGGCTGAATTTAAATAGGCTTTTTATTAAAAACCTCCTTGTGATATGGCTATGATTTTTAAACCAATTTATTGAAATAGGAAGGATGTAGATTTGTAGCAAAGCCCACAATTCAACAGTTTGCTTGTAGGAATAACACTTACTTATGGTAGTGTTGTGGTTTAAACCCGCTCGCTCACTCCCTTCTCCCCACCCAGTAGGATGGGGCAGAGAATTGAAAAAAAAAAAAAAAAAAAAGTAAAACTCATGGGTTGAGATAAGAACAGTTTAATAGAACAGAAAGGAAGAAACTAATAATGATAATAATAATAAAATTACAATAATAATAAAAGGATTGGAATTTACAAAACAAGTGATGCACAATGCAGTTGCTCACCACTTGCTGACTGATGCCCAGTTAGCTCCTGAGTAGTGATTCCCCCCAACACCAACTCCCCCCGGTTTATATACTGGGCATGATGTCACATGGTATGGAATACCCCTTTGGCCACTTTGGGTCAGCTGCCCTGGCTGTGTCCCCTCCCAACTCCTTGTGCCCCTCCAGCCTTCTTGCTGGCTGGGCATCAGAAGCTGAAAAATCCTTGACTTAGTCTAAACATTCCTTAGCAACAACTGAAAACATCAGTGTGTTATCAACAGTCTTCTCATACTAAATCAAAGATGTAACACTACCAGTTACTAGCAAGAAAATTAACTCTATCCCAGCTGAAACCAGGGCAGGGAGCTTTGCATGTCTCAGTTTCAAAGTTCAGCTTTTGCTGATAAAGCCAAATCTAGTATCTAAACAAAATTGTTTTGTAAATGAAAAAGTCTCCTGCTAACATTGTTTCACTCTGTAGATGCCACATTCCCTGTGTTGTGAGATAATCTTTCATTGATGTTCCTCACTGTGTGTTTTGTTAGCACTTGGCTACAATTTCAGTTGCCTACTGCTTACTGTGATTGGAATCAGGCTGTTGTCTTTAAAATTAACCAATGTGTTTTGAGTAACTTTTTTTCAGGCTGCAGTCTGTGTAATGTAAACTGCATGGATCTTTTCAGTGTGTGAATTGTAGAATCATGCTGGTTGGAAGGGATTTCCATTTAGTCCAGCCCCTCAATAGCAGCGTCCGTTAAAGCAGCTTGCTCAAGTCTGGCTTTGTATATCTTCAAGAATGGAGATTCCACGTCACCTGAGACCTACTCTAGTGTTTGACACTCCTCATAAGTTGTGGGTTTTTTTTTTTTTTTAATTGAGCTGGAATTTACTGTCTTGCAAATTGTGTCAGTTGCCTCTTGTCCTTCCACTGGGAAGAAGAGATGTGCAACCCCATCTGCTGAGTACTTGCAGGAATACCTCTGTGTGTATCATAGTTACAGAAGAAGGGAATCAAGAAAAGGATGAAAAGTTGGGTGGTAAGGTAGCTTCTACCAGAAGAGGAAAAGAGAATAGCTAAAATGCTGGTGCTGCTGTCCATGCTTTGGACTTTCTGATGCAGTTTCATGCTATCCCTGTTTGGAATACTTTAGGAACATTATTACCGGAAAGTGGATTTCTTTCAATGTTCAGAAGACCGTACCATAGTAACATCTGTGAAAATTAATTCACTGAAAGGGGATGTACCAGGGGATACAGACTCTTAGAGAAAGCAAGGAGACTTTGGATACCAACATGAGGCCTGACGAATGGGTGAAGTGAGTTCAGGGAGGTAGCTCGTATTTGTTGTTCCTATGTTCTTGTGGAAGCTCGACATTCTCCATCCCCTCCCTGGCAACATCTTCTGGTTGTACCTCTGAGTATGTGATAAGAAAAGGAAAGGAAAGAACTAACTCTCAAAGCATCTTAAAAACCTAGTTGGCCATAAAAAGCTCATGAAATTAAATAAGCTATTGTTTTCTGGCAACCAGGTAGAATTTCTGGTTATGTATTACCAAATTGATTGACTGCAAACAAATATATGTCACAACTGAGGCCATAAAAATAAAATACATTGGAGATCTGAAATACTCTTGGAAAGCAAGATAATAATGAGTTGGCCAAACTAACTGATTTTTAAGCCAGATTTGGGTGGTAAACTAGAAATATGAATGGTACAGAAGGCATTTCTTGTTGTTTTTTTTTTTTTTTAAATTTTTTTTTCTTCCCTTCTTGTGCTGTTTCAGAAAATCTTTAAGCAGATGCCTTTAACATGCTGTAGAATCATAGAATCACTGAGGTTGGAAAAGACCCTTGAGGTCATTTGAGTCCAACTGTTAACCTAACACTGCAGAGTCCACCACTAAACCATGTCCCTATGTGCCATGTCTACATGTCTTTCAAATACCTCCAGGGATGGTGAATCAACCACTGCCCTGGGCAGCCTGTTCTAATGCTTGATAACCCTTTTGATGGTGAATTTTTTCCTAATAACCAATCTAAATCTTTCCTGGTGCAACTTGAGGCAGTTTCCTCTCATCCTATCACTTGTTGCCTGGGGGAAGAGACCAGCACCCACCTCGCTACAACCTCCTTTCAGGTAGTTGTAGAGAGTAAGGTCTCTCCTTAGCCTCCTTTTCTCCAGGCTGAACAACCCCAGTTCCCTCAGCCACACCTCATAAGACTTGTGCTCTACACCCTTCACCAGCTTCATTGCTCCTCTTCGGACACGCTCCAGCACCTCAACATCTTTCTTGTAGTGAGGGGCCCAAAACTGAACACAGTATTTGAGGTGCGGTCTCACTGGTGCCAAGTATAATGCTTGTCATGATTGCCTTGAGTATCATGCAGCAGCCATAATCACAAGTGCAGCTACAATTTTTGCTACTCTTTGTGCACTGTTTCTGCATTTGTATCTTCAGCTTCTCAACAGTTCACCCTGCAGGCTTTTGGTATCTGTAAGCTATGATGAATGGTATACAGTTCTCTTAAGGGTGGTGACAAACCACTCCTGAAACAAACTGATCTAATTTGGAGCGATTTGCATAGGAAAAATGCAGTAGTACTTGTGTTCTCCCCACCACTCCTCCTTGCTTAATGTGAACAAAATAAATCTGCTTTCTGTCAGTGGCCTTTGGTTGAGGTATCAGATACCTGAAAGATTGACTTTGGTTAGGAAAAGGGAGGACATAGCTTAGGAAATGATTTTCCAAGCTTCTCTGGCAGTAAAAAGGCTACTTAGCAAGCACAGATGGGAGGCACGATGTATTATAGGCAGTGCCACAAAACTATTCAGAATAATGTCCACATTAGATGGAAAAAAGAAGGAAGGATTGCCATTGGCTTTGCAAATGGAACTGAGACCTCATTTTATTGCTCAGGGAACAAACATGTTACAGAGTATTACAGAGGAATCCCAGTTCAGTTCTCAGGACCATACTCCCCTCTGCTCACAGGTTATCCACATACCCTTACCAAAGTTAGCATGTTACTGGTAACATCTTTGTCCCAAATACTATGTAAAATACAATGTGTAACAGTAACAGGGATATTAAATTCTGTGAAATCCATCCTTGTGTCAAGGCATTACCAATTCCTTTTCAGCCAATCAAATGTACATTCAAGGGTCATGTTGCATCTCCTTATGCAGTAGTTGTATCGCTCCTTTCTCCTCTTTAGACCCGTGTAGAATTTCACCTGTCAGGCTAAAGGTAGAATCTTTCAGAATGAGTATTTGCATTGCAATTCCGCCACTGAATATGTGCCTTTCCAGGAAAAATGCTGATGTTTTCACAAAGTCCTATTTTTAAAGACTGCTTTTTGCAACTTCCTGCCCAACCATGTTAATATTGATGCTATTTTTTTTTAACCATAGAAAAGTACTCCTTTCTGTTCTATATTTAAGCTTGGCTTAGGAAGGCAGAACTGCTATATGTCTCTTTCCTCTTGATTGATCACATTTTAGAAATTCCATTGTCTTAAAATGATCTTTTTCCTGCACATTACAGTTGCAGTGCTGTGGAGGAGGTCATGTTTTTAGTGGCTCTTTATATGTGATGATAGCTATTTACTTTATATTTCCCTTCAAGTAGATGATCTAGTGACTGATAGTAGTCTGGGATTGCAAACTTCCAGAGGGCAATCATTCTATTTTGCCCCATTGTCAAATGACTTTGATTTTATTGTCACTGGTGTTATGTGGCAGTCATGTTTGGCATGAGAATGTAATCTGAAGGGTGCGAAGGGATTGCTTATTGTCCTATAACTGTAACAGTGAATGATCTTATAACTAGGTGCTTTTTTTCACAGACCCAAAAGCACCACTTAGCACTGTGCAGCTGGTCAATCAATGCTTGCAGCAGTTGGTGATCTTTGTGCACCATCTGTGTCATGCATTCTTTCTTCTTGATTATCTTGTCTTCATTTCAGCGTGATTTGGTAGTTGTTGAAGTCAAACAAATATGGAAAAATGATGTATAGGTACCTAACAGTCATCTGAGAAGAATTTGTGTTTCTTCTGGAGGGTGGCAGAATGAAAACTGGTGTGGTGAGCCACAGGTATTTTAAAAAGGGGACAGTAAAAAGCCACAAATGGTGTTGTGGGAAGTGGACTCTGAGTTTCCATAATTCCCTGAATGCTGTGGTTAGTGTCCCACAGAGCACTGTAGAACAATCCATTAATCATATCCTAGGCAGTGATAAAGAAGGCTCTGGAATGTCAACTGTATTGTGCACTTTTCTGTGGTTACAAGATTTTGTGAACAGAAGCGAGAATATTTAGAAAAACAAGTGTAAATATGCTGTCTGGGATGTTTCACTATTAGCTGCGGTATGACAACTGATGCTTTCTGGAATAAAAGTTTTTCTAGTGTAGCAATAAAATTAGAATAGGTTCTTAAGTTATTTTGCTTAAAATATTTTATGATGTTTGTATTTTTCTGTTACTAAACCATTTCTATTTTAAATTAACATCCAGATTAAAGATGCTTATGCTAATTTTGTCCCACTGGTTCCATTCAAACAATCATCTAGTTGTTTTCAGTCTGCTGATCTCCATGTTTTCTTACTGTTTTATAATGTTGTTTCCTGTTTTTCCTGGGATATTCCAGAAAACTAATTTGCATATACACGGAATCTCAATTTTTCAATTCATAATTCTTGCTATTAACTAACAGATAATTCTTAAAATGTGTTATGATATGAAATTATTTGTATGATGAACCTGAATGACTAAGCTCTGTTGAGGGGAAAAGTTAATTTATGCTGGTACTTCTGAAGTTATTTTGCAAAAACTGAAAATCAAACATACTTTCTACATCAGTGC
>VYZV01032003.1:89228-117567 GCA_013401275.1 Pandion haliaetus | reverse complement strand
ATAACATTCCAGGTTTCAGTATTTGTGATGTTTCATCAAATGTAGATTAAGCCATCATTCTGCTGATTAGCCTCTCCCAAGCTTCGCCAACAAAATGAAGAAACAAGACCAAAGACTGGAGAATGGGTCATAGCATGGTTAGATATAAAGAAATTTCATATCCAGATCTCAGACCTTCCAGCTTGTTACCTCCAAAATGGGACACAGCCAGGATTTGACTGCCAGATGGAGAGTAACATCTGGAAACATACATCTCAGCCACATCTGGCTACCATTAATATTTTGGCCAAGCACTGTTACTTCACAAGTAGTAATGCCTACTCAGGACAGGAAGCATAGTCTCAGCTGATAATGATTTCTCAGCTAACACCTTTCTATAATAAAAATATCTGACATCTCTAGTTATTCTATATTCTGAGCAGCTACATAATGAGTTCCCCCAAGATGCAAAAAAAAAATCTTAATAGAATGGTCTGCAGAAAGGATCTCCGATCAAATGATGATACTCCTCGAATCATTAAGGAGAAAACTGGCTTTTAACAGCGCAGACACCCAAGGTTTGTGAGGTGTTCAGTCTAACCAGACTGAAAGAAATGCCACTGTCTTTTGACTTTTTTTTTTTGACTACTTTGTAGTAAGAATCCATACATTTCAAAAAGAAAAGTTCTCATCCCCTGCCTTCTGCTGCATCGACAATAGAATTAAAGGCAGCGTGGTGATGACAACACCCTTGTTTCAGGCAGTCTTCCTGCTGCAAGACAGCATCAGCTATGTTTTAAATATTTATGAGACTTGTAGGTCAGGGTTCCAGCAGCAATCTCAAGTCTTCAAGCTAGGGTGATGTTTTCTGTTCCTAAGTGCTTGTTATAAATCAAACAAGCTTTCAGATCAAACAGATCAGATCCAACTGGATGTATCTGAGGTCCAGTGCACAAACTAAAGCACTGTCAATGCAAACAGCCAAAACCTTTAAGATAAGTGGTGCTGGTGAACATTATCAGGACTTCACTTACAAGGCAATACTCAAGTTGTTTTGATTACTACTAGAATCAAAAGCCAGCTTTCCTACTTAACAGCACTATGAATCAAAGTAATCCCAGCCTCCAGAAAAGGCAGTGTTGCAATGAGTTCTATTATACATTGGAATAATGATCACCCAAATCCATGCACCACTGCTCCTTTCCTAAAGGACTACATAGCTAACGCGCAAAACCTAATACCAAAGCTGCTCAATCCACTCACTACAAATGCTTTGAGGTAATATTTGATAACTCACAAAATATGGTGAAAGACTCCCAACAAATACCAAATGCCACAAGCCACTTGTTCGTAGTAAAGAGTAACTTGTTTATACATCTTTCCATTAAGACAGGACATTAAATTTAACAGTCCTGTTGAAATGGTCAAAACCTCAAGGTTAACACAGGCTGACCAAGGTATAGTATATGCCCTTTGTCAAGGAAGACACCTTGGAACACAATGGAAAAGGGCTACACAACACTGTTTTAAGTTAATTCATCCAGAAAGCAGCATCATTTTGACAGCCTTCAGAGAAGGATACTCTGCCTGGGTACTACACTTCAGACAATTAGGCCGATCCTCACAGCNCCTCAAGAATATCTACAAGTTGGTAGTAGGGTCAGATGCATTAAAAATTAACTGAAAGCCCACATATAGTACCTCTTCCTTGTAAGCTAAGCATCCCTGACTTTCATCTCTGATACTGGGAATTACAGTTGGGAGGTAGAAGAAAAGAGTACATACAGCAAAAAAAATTGTTCATCTAGGATCTGGATAACTGCCACTACTCTTCTGGCATAAGCTCTGAAATCATCCAGTTGGAATGTTTTTTGATGAACTAATGATTTATCTACAGAGAATATTATCCACATTTTGCTACCTGGATCTGCCTCAAAAAATTCACTGAGAGCAATCTAGTGAAGACTTAACTCACTCTGGCCATCCAAAACAACAAAGGATCCTTGCCATAGTCCTTCAGACCCCAGCATCAGATACAGGGCCTTGGAGGTGCTGGGTTTGAAAGAATGCTCCAGAGGAAGGGCAGCGGTCTCCTAGAAATATTCTGAACCCAATCCAGTCTGTCCTACTTGTGAAAGAGTAGCAGAAAAGAAGCACGTGTTACTCAGGAGAGAGTTGAAAGCTTTAACAATTCATGAAGATGTCACGTTAAGATGCTGTCAACCTCCTAACTTGACATTACTCCTAAATTGAAATAACTAAATCAATAAAGCTCTGTGTTTACATATAGGTTTGTATGTTCCAACTGACCCAGATGCACTCAACTTCATCAGGATGGCCACACTGATATTTCTGTATCACAACTCCAACACTTGTGTTGGATCAAGTGTATTAATATCAGGAGTTCTCATGTTATTGCTGCAAAGCTAGAAATTCATTCAGCTGAGCCTTAAAAGAAAAAAGAATTCTTCTGCAAGGCAGCACAGAGCAATTTGGTTTCAACAGGCCATCAGCAGCATCTACAAACATTAGGAACTAAGCAGGACCAAGAAGCCTCAGAAATAGGCAAAAGGGTACTTTTAAGAAATAAAAGCTCTACCACAGGCACGAAAGCTTGCTTTCAGGTACAGTTTTTAAACAAATCTATCCACCCCATCATATCACAGCATGTGGCCATTAACAAAGAAATCTAGCTCAAGAAAATCAGTATTTTAAGTACAGTAATTTTCCTTCTACTAATCACATTTCCTTAAAGAAGACTGTAGCGACTGCATCACCACATTTCACCTCCTGTTCTCCTCACAGATTTGTTTCTCAAATCAGAGAATGTATACATTAACAAAACAGGTCTCCTTTGCAACAGGAAATTCTGCTTAGTCCCCTGGAGATATGCATTTTTCAGCTGGACCTAGTTACATCATTCTTATTTCTCTAGCTAATTAGGCTCAATATATTTCTTAATACTCAGTATTATTCTCATTGAACTGCTAGTGTTGTGACACATGGAAGGTCTCTTCCATCTTCTAAATCCATTTACCTTCTGAACAAACATGGTCTGAAGTTACAAACCTTTAACAATAACACTGAACAATAGCTTAATTTATCCAGTATTACCACTGAGGGATGAACATGACAAATCCCATCACAAGGCTCCTTATGACTTGCCTTTACATGAGCACCAGCCAACAGGCACTGTACTGCGTGCAAGCTAGTTGTGAAGTGTTATCAAGGGTCTGGCAGGACCTAGGTTTTCCTCTGGAAGTAAAGCTAGAAGGGAATACAGTCTTTCAGTTTTAGTGTGCAGGCATTTACTCTCTGCCCACTCCCTCCTTTGTTTCAGGATCATATCTTTTGCTATAGATCCAGGTATGCTCCAAACCAAACTAAGCTGTTACTCAAATTATTAATATGCTCAAGTTTAACCTGTTTTTAACGGTAGTGTCCTCACAAAGACAATGGGTCACTACCTTCAAGAAACCTCCTTTAAAACTAAAAAGGCCAATGCTTTAAGCATTGGGAAGAACTCTTACTCAAGTAATGCTTAGAGAGCAGGCCACAGAGAGTACTAGTCTCATTAAGAGCTCACTTTGCACAGCAATCCCCTCCAGTTCAAGTTTATAAAAACAGTAGTTCAGTTAAGGCAGTATCAGCGAGGAAGAGATACTACTGTATTTCCACCCCCCAAGGGTTTTTCCAGCTTTCCCTCTCTAAAAAAAAGGCTTAACTCAGGTTCTACATTATATGTAGATTAACACTATATATCTTTAAGTCTTACTGTTTCAGTACCAGAATAAGAGAACGCTGGCAAAAAAGACAAGCAAAATAAACTCAAACTGCAAATGGGCAACACAGTCTGTTTCCGAACAAAAGTGGCAACACATTCCATTCTGCAATGCCCCATTATGAGGTACTAAAAAGCACCATGTAAGAGATTTATTTATACCTTCAAGATGGTATACACACACCTTTTAGCAAAATAGAAGGAATCAGACTTTGGAAATCAGTAGACTATTAAAAATACATAATAGAAATGAAAACTGAAATCCAGTTCAAATAAACACAGCTCAGTGTTGTATTCACAATACTAGTTCTCAGCTTTCCAAAAAACTCTGGCACTAGAACAAGTATTAGCACTGCTTTTAAAGACTTTGACAACCCAAGAGGATCCTCTTTCACCACAAGTGCTTCCCTCAAAGAGGCAATTAACATTTTTAGAAGTCCGTACCTTAAATGTACCATTTTGATTTTTCATATATGAAACCAAAAAGATGTCCACTGGTAGTAGCGCTGATGAGATAAGAGCAACTGCCAATGCAAAGATAGCTGTTATGGTAGAAATCACTTCACTTTCCCGCCGACTCTGATACTTGCGCACATAAACCCAGCAGAAAATCAGAATAGCCTGAAATACACAGGGAAAGACAGTTATGAGTCACATAATAAGGACGTCAGAGAGCAGGTACTGAAGTTCGACCCTGTACCTTGGCACAGCACGAACCTTCTTCTCACCTGAGCCCGAAGAATCAGTGTTGCATTCACCACAGACAACACACTTTGTACCTTCGGCCAGAACAGCCTGAGCAACAACAAGAGCAGCGCTCGCAGGCGATTCGGGCTCAAATACAAACAAGCAGCGCCGATCACCCCGGCACGGAGGCGACACAGCCCCGCACCCTCGGCTCGGGGCTTCTGCCGTGCCCACCACCGCCGAGGCACCGGCGGGAGCTGCGGGGAAGCCCTCGCTGCCGAGGCAGGCGGCGAGGGTGGGGGTACAGGCCTCGCTCGGCGGAGGCCAAGCGGGAAGCCCAGAGCTGGAACAGCGACGGGCCGAAGAGCAGCCGGCCCGGCCGGGGCTGGCGGAGGGGAACGCGGGAATCCCGCCGCCCCCAGGGAGGTGAAGGGAAGGGAAGGAAGGGGTGCGTGCCCGGGGCAGAGCCGCCTCTCACCAGCAGCGCCAGGCCGAAGAGGCACCATCCCGTCAGCAACTCGGAGGCGGCGGCCGCCATCTTCGCTTCCGTCAGCAACACCACGCCCGCCCCCCCTGGGGCGGGGACTTTTAAGGGGGCGGGCGCCGCGTCGCCATGGAGACCGTAGCCAACAGCTGCCGGGCGCGCCGCGGGGCGTGACGTCATGTGCCTGTGACAGCTTTCGCTTTAGTGAGCAGTTTGTCCGTCCTTCCCCTCCCGGCGCCGGGGAGCTCGGTCCGTGGGGACTCCTGCTTAACGGGCAGCGGGAGAGGAAAAAGGGGGGTTGGGGGAAGATAAAAGATGCGCCAAGAGGTACCAAGCACTTTCCGGTTTTTTGGATTGTCGCTTTTTCTCCGTAAAAGTACCTAAAATATTTCCCTACGTCACGTACAGCTTCCTAAAGGCGCCCGGCAGCCGCGCGGGCTTTTGGTCAGCGTTGCGCACACCCGTGGAGAGGTTTTCGCGGGCGGGGGCAGCGTGTGGCGGCACACGGCGGGATGGTGGTGCGGGGAGAGGCTTCTCCTCAGGGCGGGAAGGCGCTAACGGCCGGCGTGAGGGCGGCCTCGGGGAGGGAGTCGGCGTTGAGCTTCGCTGGTGCCCAGGGCACCCGGTAGCCTGGAGAGGGTGGGTTTGGCGGCGGGGGGGAGTGGGAGAGGGTCGCCTTCGAGGTGCTGACGCCCGTCTCCGTCTTTAATTTGCTGCGAGCAGGTCGGCTGCAAAGGAGTCTGCGGGAGGGCCCGAGGCGAGGATAGGTTGGGGCATGCTGTGGCGCTGGGCTTGTGTTCGGGGTGTGAGGGCTTGGTTAGTTTATCAGCCTCGGTGGATCACAGAGCCGAAGGAAGGGACCTGCCAGGGTACAGGGGTGGCCACGTTCTCATCCCGAAGCAGCAGGTACCTTTGCTGTGTTTCCGTTTGCCGCGAGGGCGAAGGTACTGATGAGCCAAGTAGGAGGTTGCTGAGATTCGGGCCCGTTTGTAGCCTTGTGCGGGGTGGAGGGAGCTTGGCCCTGGGGTGGCAAGCTTCCAGCTGCTGCGAGGCCGGTGGGGCTGACAGGAGCTTGTGGTGGCCACGGTGCTCGTGGGACTTCTCGTGGGCCCGTGGCCTTGAGAGAAGGGGTTTGTTGGCGAAGGCGTGGCGAAAGCCTCACCCCGGACTGGTTTTTGCCTTTGCTGAGCCTTAATTTATTATGAGGGCTATATATGAGGCGTGTGATGGTGCTCGTGAGTTATAGCCGGGGCATCTGAGGTGTGTGCTCAGGTGGACCCGTTCTCTCGGGAGAAAATGTCTGGTGGCGTGTGTGGTGGAACAGCTTTGCCATGAAGCGGCTGACATCTTTGCTGGGCTTCAATTTGCCGTGAAAGCGCGGTGACAGAGCTCACAAGCTATGCGTGGGGTGGTTGGGGGCGGCAGGAGTTCAGATGGGCTTGCAGCTTTGCAAGGAGGGACCTGTGTTTGGGAGGACAGGAGAATCGGAAGCTTCCCCTCAGAGCAGTGGACACATGCTGTACTTCTCTGTTTGTTGTCAGGGCAGTGTGGAGGGCACTGGCGCGTGGCAGCATTCATGAGCCAAGTGATAATGGCGTTGAGGAGGGTTCTTTCTGGAGAGCTTGTAAGCCTTGGGGTAGGTGCCTGCAAGGGGGGTGTTGGCTCGTGGAGGGAAACGTTGCTTGCAGGGGCAAACGCCTGTACCACGTCTTAACTTACTGTGAGGGCAGTGCAGGTGGAAGCAGAGTGCGGTGGTTATTCACGAGCTGCTTGGATGGTTGCTCATGGGTGCAGGTTTTAGGTGAGCTTGTAGCCTTGCAGGAAAGGGCCTGCTGGTGGAGAAGTGGTGCTGTTTGGGAGGCTCATTCTGGAGGGGCGGGTGCTTGTGCTGGGTTTCCGTTTGGTGTGAGGGCACAGGCAGCAGGCAGGTGGCTGTGCAGCGGCTGTGGTGCTCATGAGCTTCATTGCAATCCAGGTAGGCTCATAGTCTGATGAGAAGAGCAGCGGATACTATATAACTATCATTAATTATAGGTCAGTAAGCAGACAACTATATTGTGTATGTCCTCTTAAGTTATTTTTTTGATATATTACTATTAACGTGTATGTATTATCTCCACCACAGAAAACATTTCCCTGGATGTCATAACTATTAAATATGTATGTTGTAATTCAAAATTGCCCTAGAACCCATGAAGAATTAAAAACTTAAAGAACAGCATTAAAAATAAACTATTCCCAAGTGGGAAGGGAAGTAATTTGCCCTTGGAGTATATAAAGATTTTATGTTTTGTACAGCACTGCATACCTTTACCAATAAAATATTGAAATACCAAACATCAGAGACCCATAATTTGTTAAGAATTAAGGCTGCTGGAAAAAAAAAAAAAAAAAGAAAGAAATGCTATAGCTATATCCTACCACAAATCTTTTTGTTTTGACTGAAATGGTTACATAAATATTTAACTTGCTTTAGTAAATAAGCCATAAGAGTAACTTCAGCATGATCAAAAAATCCTTTCCATTCTAAACAGTTAAGAGTTTATGTAGTTTAACAAACAGTAAAAAAAACCCAACCAAACCAAAAAAACGAATTATATATTTCCCACTGACAGAAAAATACAATTTTTGAGTCTTTTATTAAATCTTCTGATGTTTTTGCAGTAAATGATAATTTCAAAGAAATTAGCATCACTCTGTCAGATCCATTCCTATTCGGTAAATATGGTTGCTAATCTAGCCTTAATTGGGTAACAGGCAAGGTTTTCAAGGTTTCAGTGAACATTTTTTCATGTCCCTGTGTGTAAAATGATTACTGTAATTCATAGTTTAAAGGAAGAACTTCAGTTTTTGTCAGAATGGAAGTAATGTCTTTTTTCACAGTGTAGGCAAAATGGAAGTTCAAGGCCACGTTACCACTAGCTATCTGAATGTTTTTTCTTTATTCCCTGAATTTCAGAGTTTTTAAATTCAAAGCATTTTATCACTTATTCTAATAAAATCAGCAGATCTTTATCTGAAGAATCATTATAGTAATTCTTATGTATAGTGAGAAATCAGTCCAAACTATGAAAAATGTCTTAGATGCCACTTAAAAGTAAATTCCACAAGTTTGTTATTAATCAAGTATTCATGTGGTAAAAAGAGAAAAAAGAGGAGTGATATTGTAGAAATTAAAGTATATGAAACAAGATACGGTCTTCATTTTGACCAGGACAAGGGATTAGTGTCATACTTGAACTAGATAGTGTACATACCAACAGGGAGCAGGTGCACCTTCTCGCTTGACTGAGCTGCTCTTGGCACCACTTGATAATCCCACAAGTGTCAAGGGGGCTGAAAGTGTGTGGGCTAATGGCAGTGCTGTGTTTTAAAATTCGCCGATTCACTCTATTTTTTATCTATATACTTTTTTCTCATGTAAGAAGAGAAGGTAGTGAAACTGGGTTTAGCAGTATTTGGCAGAATATGTCATGGTCTTGTACTTGAAGGTGTAATTATTCTTTGTGTTATGTGGCTTAGAATCCAGTAAAACCTTTAAGCCCTATGGCACAGAATGCACTGGACGTGGTACCGTGCAAGTACACGCAATTAACCATTGGCTATAATGACTATTTTTTTTTTTTTTAAAGTCCTTAAACTTGTGTGAAGAATATTGACTGTACCTACTTGAAATTTCTTCTGTTTTATTCAATGCTGTAGTTCATTTACCATTACCACAGAACAAAGTAGGTTTCTGATTTTGGTTTGTCATGCTCTATTATGTCAATGCAGGCATCTTTCCTCCCATCACTTTAAATAAGGCTAAGTAAGCACTGAAGTAACCAGTAGTACAGCTTTGGTTTTCTTCTTAAACACTATTTAAAAAGTTAATTTTCATTCTATGAATAAGACTTTCCACTGTATCATGCAAAGCCAAAAAAAAAGGACAAAATTGGAATCTGTCAGTCTGCATGATAACTAACAAATATTTTAAAAGGCATTCACAAAATTAACTTGGACTTTAATTATTGCTAGGTTAATAGAGAACACCCTGATCTGTCCTTTGCATCTTTGCTCCTTCTTTTGTTTACTTATTCTAAAATGTTACCTTGTTTCAAGCTCCTCAGTCATGCTGATCTCTTCAGAGTGCTTGGCTTTAGTACAGTCTATCATTCATTTTCACTGAGAGAAATCTCATTTTGCCTTTAAACCTTACTCAGTATCAGTAGTTTGTACTGTTGTATCAGTGGCTCAACATTTACATGAAAATAGGGACAGGGCATAGTTTTATGAACCTCCTGAAAATTCCAGTTTGACCTTAACTGGTTTAAGTCAGCCCAGTTCTTATTTTGGGTAAGTAAGTGCAGGGAAGAGGTTTACAGAAGAAATAATGTTGTCACACTGAGGAAAAACAAATGGTCCCATTGGGCTGAGAAAAAGGTTTTCTCAATATTTAGTGGAATTTAAGGAAAACATATATGAAGCAGGGAAGCATACCCATCAGCACTGGCAGGCTGGTATTCAGGGAACCCAAATCAAAGGTTGAATCATCATTTTTGGAGGCTAAAGACAGGCTTCCTGTGCCATCAGTTTGTCAAATTCCTTTTTGTATCTATTTATCATGTCATTCTTAACAATATTTTATAACAAATTCCATAAAATAATTTAAATAAATCAAATTGTATAATTGATATACATAATAATTGATGTACTTAAAATGGATCATTGTCCTAGGCAAAGCCCAGTTCCTAGAACACGGGAGTTTCTAACATGCGAAGAAAAACCTGACATAATTTTGGACTAGTAAACTCTTTATGAAAGCATAGAACTGTCACAAGGTGGAGAGGCATAGCTAATCTGTACATTAAGATGTGTATGTCTTTTATTGCTGTGGTAGTATTGAGGTAGGGGAAAATTTTTTTCTTTTTTTAATTTGGAACAGAGATTATCTTTTAAAAGGTTGTGACACGCTAAATAAAAATAAATATTTGAGTTAGAAATTTGGAATTAATCTATGGAAGAATTTAGAGTGGTTGTTCTTTTAATACATTAGTAACAACAGCATAATAATATTTACGAAGGTTCTTTTCTGTTCTGTTCCTCGGTTTGTTTACTTCAACAAAACCAGAATTTTAAGAAGGAGTCTGAGGGCAGAAGAAGTGATTCATTTCTTCAGGCGACAGAGGGTGTAGGTCAGTAACATTTTCTGTAATGAGGGCTGTAAAAATGATTAGGAGCCTTCAAGGTCAATTTATTTCTAAAATGGTTTTGGTTGGTTTTGTTTGTTTTTCAAAAAAACAATAATTAAAAGCTTTTCTGTATGTAAATTACAGTTCTGTATGAGCTGATAAGAATGAAGGCAATGTGAACTTCCACAGTAGAAATGCGTGAACATTCCCACAACAAAAATGAGTATGAACTGCTGTATTCCCCTGAAACTTTCTGCCTGATGTTCTCAGTCAGAATAAAAAGAGATTTCCTGGGATTTTTCTCATGGTACTAGTCAAATAATGAAATGACTGCTTGATCAGATTAGAACATCCAAAGTACTGTTTTCTGCATGTTTGTCCTAAATTATTAGAGATACTTCTAGTCTTTTGTACATGGGAAAACTGCAGCCAAGGCATAAACTTGGAAGGAACATGTTTGGAGATTTTCCCAGGATGGACTGAGGAAACTAGACGGAGAGTAAGCAAAACAATAGATGGAATTTTGACCCCCTGAATTTAATGGCAAAGCTGCCAGTAAGTTTAGCTTTTGACAAAATTAATCTTCAGAGGTAGTCAAAAAGACAAATAATGATAGTAATAGGAACGGGATAGACAACCAAATCGTCATTATGCTTTATGAACAGTGAGCTGTTTTGAAGTCCATGTCAAAAAGAGATACAGAATTTGAGACAGTTCAGAGGAGGACGAGCATGAACAAAGTAAGGAATATCTTCAGTGCAAAGAAAAAAGTAAATAATTTGGAATCGCCATCTTGGAAAAGATGCTACTCAAGAAGAAATGATAGAATTTTAAAAGTTCTGACTGGCACGAGGAACAGTGAATAGAGAACAATTAGTCCTGCTTGTACCAAGAAAATTTGGCACAAAATAGATTAACAAGCAGCAGACATAGAAAGGGACGGCTTCATACAATTTAAAAAATAGATATCCTTACCTTAGGGTGATTGGAATACCAAGAGTATGCATATATTAAAAATTAATAGAGAAATTCATGGATGAGAGGTCTGTCAAGCAGTATTAAGCACTCTGATAGAGAAGCAACCTCCAGCTCAGAAGGTGCCTCAGCAGGGGAGTGCCAGAGACAGGCAGGATTTGCAAGGAAAGCTTCTTCAGCTTTCCCTGTTTTCCGAAGGGTTTGCTGTTGGCTTTGGAAGGTCAATATAGGAAGCTGCACAGTCTTTCAATCATTCCACTTACTATCTTGCAGTTAGTCCGGCTCAGTATACCTGTTCTTAGGACATCAACAAAGACCAGGTTTCTGATCCTTTGATACAGTTAGAGGGTAATCTTCATGATAAAGATGGATTTCTTCTGGCTCAGAAGACTGATTCAAAGCCATTTACATTATTTAAACCTAGCATATGGACTGCATAAAGAATCCTGAACGTTAAGGACTCTCTAGCAGCACAGATGATTTTATATTATAGTAAACAGTTGAGCCTCATCTCTAACCAACAAAATAGGCCGTAAACCCATACCCAGCAGCACAGAAGTTCCCTCTTGTTTCTAAATGAGAAAAGGTAGACTTAATGCTTCCATGTGGAAAGAAAGAGTTGATTAGTATAATTTCATGAGTTCAAGAAACACATTGATAGACTGGAGCGAGTTCAGGGGAGGGTCACCACGATGGCTGGGTCTGGAGCACTTGCTTTGTGAGGAGAGGTGAGGGAGCCGGGCCTGTTCAGCCTGGGGAGGAGATGGCTTTGGGGGCACTAACAGCGGGCTGGCAGGGCTGGCAGGGAGGTTGTCTAGATGATGGAGTCAGTGGTGCATGGTAGGAGGAGACAGCAGACATAAATTGAAATAGGAGGATCTGACTGGATATATGGAAGAAATAAAAAGTGTATGGATAATTAAGCAGTGGAGCAGATAGCCCGGATGATAGGTTTTGTAACCTCCATTCTTGGAGGTTTACAAGGCTTGACTGATAAAACCTTGAGCAATCTGGTCTGGATTCATCGTGACCCTGCTTTGAGCAGGAGGTTGGACAAGAAAGGTCCCAAGAGTCACTTCCTACCTGAACAAGTCGGTCATTAATGCCACTCGCACGGCAACTGTATATAGATAGAAGATAATATTTTGGAGAATGCAAAGCAAATCATTATTCTCAGCAATTGCACCAGGAATTGAATAGTAGGGCAGTAACATAAAGCAATGTCACAGAGGGGAGAAATGGCATGAGATTATGGGTGCTGACTTTTAAGTTTTATCATTTAGGCCTTTTTGATCAGCAGTGGCATAGCAGCAGTTACATCTGTTGTTTTGACTTCACAAAGAGCAAATTCTTTTACTTTATGCTATTTCTATCCTTTCTTCAGTGTATGATCTTCAACTACGTGGATCATGAATCACTTGGTTGTCAAGGAATATGCATACAACCAAATACTGATCTCTTTGCCGGTACCCTGAGATGAAAAAATTTTAAACATATGGAGTCAAAAGACACTTGAGTATGTGCAAACCGTGCAGAGCCAGGCCTGTGTACGTACATAGGGAGGAGCAGTATCAGAGTCTCTATTTGGTATTGAAAGTTTTGGTGTGTATGTTTATTTTACAAGACCTAAAGGAATGTTAGGGCTTCAAGCTACTACTAAGACTTAATGTTCCCTGTCCCCAATAATAGAAACAGCAGAGATGGACACATGCTATAGTAATGCTTTTTCTTCTGTGTTGTTGACATACTCTTCCTGTTTCATTTGTTTCTGCAAGTGAACTGCTTTTCTCTTTGGGTTGCAGCTGGATAATCATTCGAGTAGTGGGGGGAAAAACATGGAGGGTAATTATAGAGGAGGAGTGATGTCAAAACTCACTATTTTGTAATAGGTGATTCAAATAAATAAATAAGTTTTAATTAATTAATAATTACAAAACACTGCAATCTTAGATGTAGAAATCCAGTTTAAGTGGCAGGAGTTGTCGTTCTTGGCCATTGGCATTTCGGGGGCATTTTCCTCTTTCGCCCACCAGAGAGCTCCCATAGGGTAGTTCTCCAAAATCCTTTCCATGCCTGATGCAGTCAGCAGGAGGTTTGCCAGAGATCTCAGTAAAAACCAAATCTTAAGTCCTTACTTTGAGAAGTTTCACATTTCCACAGAAGTTTTAGCATAGCAGGAACTTCAGGAGTTGGTTTGTAACATGAGTGATTTTTGTAGTTAAGTATATATCAACTTTAAAGTAAATCCAGTTTTTCAAAAATAAAATGGGTTGTTCCAAATCTTAATCTTTGTCTGTCAAGCTCTGTCACTATTGATGGTACCATTGCTTTCCAAAGCATTCAAGCCTATCATTCAGTGCCATCGTAAAAATTTCCATTTCTGGAGATATGCGCAAATAGAGCATACCCTAAATTTTGCTCTTTCTTCACTATTATATAATCAAGAATGAAACCTTTTCTATTATTGTATGACTAACTTATCTAAAACATTCTTTCCCATATTTGCAACCATAGCATTTCCATTCTGAACTCTGATGAACTTCGTAATTCAAAAAGAGATGGAAAATCATATTCAATCTGGTCATGTTGATCTGTTCACCTTCATCTTCCAGTCTCTGTTGGTCTCTTATTTGTTGCATGCCAGACAAGCTAGTAAGAGTTTGTACAATCCTGTCTCTTTTTTACGTACTGACAGACCTCAGTGTCTGTTCTCACGCCTTTTTTCCAGCAACCATTTTTTGTCATTGAAGTGCTCAGTTCATTTGCCAGAATCTGTCCCCCTTTTTGACACAGCCTATTAAAATATGGTATATCCTTCATAAGCCAGTCCACACAGTCTTCATTCATATTTTAAAATACACCTTAATACTCATTTTTGGTTTAATACCTAAAGTGCCATGCTACCACTTAATGGCCATGAAAGTGATGATTTCTGAAATTTTTTTTCTACATCTTATTTATATCGCCTTTTTGTAGAAACAGCTAGTACATATTTGCATTAGTGTAGTTCTCATTTACTTTATTTTATTATTTCATATATTTTACATTGTGTTTTAATTTGATTAAAAAATCTTCTATAGTGAAATTGCTTTTTTTGCTTCTTAACACACAAGGTCTTCAACACAGTAATACAGTACATGCTAGTAATCTAATGTTTTATCTAATAAGCAAATGCAAAACAAATTCTATTGTTTTGGATGATTAAATCTTAAGATCCTTTTTAACATTCACTAAAAAAGGGATACAGACAGTCTTTTTCAGTGCAAAATACTAGAAATGTGCAGATTTTGTGTAAAATGATGCAAAGCAGGTATTCACTTAAATAATTATGTACTTGTACTTATTTTGTGTGTATATTTGCTTTTATATTAAAAATAAACTTTCCACTCCTGTTTCTTCACTGTGTTATCATTTGCTTTCTTATAGTCACCAAAGAAAAAAGGACCATGAGAAATATTGCTCTAAGGTAACTGTTTGCTATAATGCACTCAATGTCTCCAAAGTTTTAACCAGAAGAAAGAGACAGTGCACAAAAGAATCAGGTGTACAGGTCATACGTGTTTGTAGAGGCGAAGGACATCAAGGCATTTCACAAAGCATGTTTTCAGTCACTCGGAGAAGAAAAACTCTGGTGGGAATCTGGCATGAAGAAGAGTTGAAAATATGTACCCAGATGAGTTGATAGCCAAATTATTGTTTGTTCTGTGTTGGCTACATAAAAGATGCAGAGCAAATACAGTCTGAAAAGATTTAGCTTTCTCTGTCAGTATACTTGTTATTAAAGGAGGGTATTTTATGGCGTGGAACTGGTCTTTGATCAGCACAGAGAAGGCCTTCCAACAAGAAAGATGACGCTCTGCTGTTTGGAAGTACGTGATGGGAGGATGCCAGTGGGTGCAAGCAGGAGTGAGAGACATTCTGACTGGATATGAGGAGAAACCTCTTCACCAGGAGGACAGTCAAGCAGTGGAGCAGGTTGCCTGGAGAGGTTGTAGTCTCCCTCCTTGGAGTCTTTCGGACCTGACTTGCTGCAGCTACACTACTATTTGGTTGGCATACCATACCAGTACTCTTACACTGGTAAAGTAATTCTGTTGTAGATGTTGCTGAAATTGCTCCCTCCCATACCTGGTTTCATCAGTTGTTTATTTTCAGTTTGCTTGTTATACTATGTATCAGTTAAACTTTATCATGTTTGGGGATAGTCTCCACTGGGTGGACTCTCCATTTCATTCCTGGTCATCTAGCAGGTATGCATGTTTTACCTTTTTCTACAGCATCAACTTACACCTGCTAATCTTTCAGAAATTAGTTCAGTTTTATTTTTATGCACTTTTAAATATCATATTCAGTGTGTGATATTTTCTAGCATTTTATAGGGCTTTTTTTAAACATTTTACAATGTATGAGCATTTATATTATGATTGTTATTACATTCACCATCATCTTTGCTGAGGTGCAGTTTTATACTGATCACCTTTGAAGCCCTAGCCATTGCAGATGATATTAGGCAGGTTTTATTCCATTTGAGTTTTAGTTTTGCTGACTTTGGCATCATTCAAACAAATAACATGATACACCAATGTGTTGAAAATACAAGCATTTTCTTTAAACACACCTGACATCCATAGGGTAGACTTTTAAATAAATCTAAAGCATTGATTTTTGTTGGTACTAGCTATTTTCTCCTTCACAACAGAGGCTCTATAAATATATCTATACTGGGTTTTGAGGGCCTCCATGTCACTGCTGTTAGAATTGGACTGCTTCTGTACGTAAAGCAGGTCTGCAAGCATGGCCTTGGTACGCCGCCTTGTATGAGAGAGACAGCAGGTCTGAATGATACTAATGATTGATCAAGCGGTTTCTGAAATATAAGCAGTTAGGCAAGGCATTGCTAAGCAACTTCAAAACTTGTTTCAGTCCTACTTTTCCCATTCCAGTTTTCCAATTTTCAAAAAAATAATGTTCTTACATGTACTTGGAACATTCCTTTAAAATTTGGAGATTGCTCAGCTGGCTTGCTGCAACACTATCACATTACCTCTAGATAAATGTCATTAAACTGAGCACAGGGCTCTGCTTTCCTCGGCTAGAAAACATCGTGACTAGCTTGCTTCCTACCTTGAAAATGGTTGAGTCAGAAATAATTATATGTCCATTTTCATAGGGTGATTTAGATTGCCCAGGAAAAAGGTGATACAGTGAAATCAAACATAAGGTTACACTTGCAGGAACAAATACTGCAGGACTAAGCTTACTGAGCAGTATACAGTGTTTTGGAAAGCTGTAAGGCTTTAAGAGAGGTAATCAGGTAATCACAGCTTCACGCGCAGTGCGATGGCCTAAAAAAGATGGGGCTTAACAGAAAGAAATACTAAGTGACAGTAATGTAGCAGTGTTACTACTTTACCTGGTATTGATGGTATAACTATGTCATCATTCTAGCAGAATGCTTGGATGGTAGAAACTTTCTAGTTTATGTCAGTGAGCAGGAATGGTTCCAGAAAAAAAAAAAAACCAAACCAAACAAAAAACCATGAAACCACACTGCTTTGTAGTGAAAAACAGATAAAACAAAAGAAAAGCTCCTCAATCCATCTTTGTTATTCAGGAGAAGAGTTGAGGGTAGCCCAAGTTTGTACGTGGAAATAAGACTTCTGATACCATAAGGATATTTAATAGATGAAGGCATATCATAATCCAAAGGCTGAAACCTGAAGCTAGAAAAACTGAGAAAAATAAGGCACAGGGAAAAAAAAAAATAAAAATCACATATAAATATGGTTACCTATGCAACTATTAGCCTAGGTGTGTGGTAGAAACTTTATAATTTCATAGATTTAAAACTAGACCATATATCTTTCAAAAAGAGGAGGTATAGCTCACCTGTAAATTAGGAATTTATCTGAAATGACTGAATATCATTCTATGGTCTAGATTATGAAAGAAATCAGGCAAAGTAGTTGTGACAGGTATTATGACATCAGGAAGGAAAGAAGCTGCTAAGACAGGACCCTCTGCTCTCCCCTGAGGCAGAACAGAATCTTGGGTGTACCTAGGTGGAAAATGCCTCCTCTGGAAATGGTCCTGGGCAACTGGCTCTAGCTGGCCCTGTTTGACCAGAGGGGTCAGACCAGATGATGTCCTGAGGTCCCTTCCAACCTCAACCATTCTATGAGAAGCTTCAAGAGTATCAGGCTGGAACAGGGAGAGAAAAGCAAGCAAAAAGCATGAAGCTACAGTCAAGGAAGGCTTCTTGCAGCAAAGATAAGATCCTAGCCCAAGTCTCGGTGATGACAGTTAGGAAGAGACTTTTTGAGAGACCTGGTGGACTCTGAAACATAAGTAGCAACTGAAACCTGCAAGATTTTTCAGGAAAATGGGATGGAAAGACTTATCCTGCAAAGGTACAGTGGATGGTGAGTAGATATGTTTTCAAATCTTTTTTTTTAAACTGTTTCACCTAATACACCTGAGCTACTTCTATTTCAAGAGTTACTTTGTTAAAGCTTCTAAACAGTCTACTTTTACATATGAGAAATCTTTTAATTTGATAAATTCCAGTCACATGCAGGTAGCTCCACTTCAAGAACTTGGTCGACAAGCAGTCAGGTGCAGACATCACGGCCTTGACAACACAGTGACAATAACAAAGCCTCATCCAAAACATGCTGAAAAAAGGGGCAAGGGTTTCCTCTTGTTAATTTGGTTTTTTTCATGTCATTTAGCTATCTCTTACAGCTGGAAAAAGATGTCATTTAATCTGTAGGTAGCTGACTAGATCACCGGTGCTCTGTCTGGACATCCCAGATCAGGTACTCCAGGAACAACTGCAGGAGAGGAAAATAAGGAATCTATACACAATGAGGGCTGGAAAGGGATGAGGAAGCAAAACAGAGGGAAGAACCTCAACCGTACTAAAAAAAAAATAATTTATTAACTGGAGCATACCGATACGGACTCTATTATCATCCATAAGAGAAGGTAACAAAATCTCAGATTCTAAATAATATTTTTTCCAGTTTCTGGGTCACAAAGTTTTATTGTCTTTGTTATTGTTCAAGTTTCACTGTTACCACTAAATAGAGCAAAACCTAGGATCCACAAAGGCCTTTCTGGCAAGCACTATCATACCGGTATATTTATTTCTTGTCTTCTCCCTGAGGATGATGGGAAGTGTTGGTAATACTTTCTGTTGAGAGTGAAACCCTGGCTTGAATGAAGCCTCCGATACTCCTAGCTGACAGCAACAGCAGCTAAAGAGAGATCATAGAAACCAGGTGTGAAATTGTGGCCCAGCTGAAGTTTATAGCAAAGCATACACTGACTTCAGTGAAGCCAAAATTTCACTCTAAATAACTTACCAACACTTCCTGTGATCTGCAGAAAGATTCTTTCCAGTGGGATCCTAGAGTGGAGTTATATAGCAGTGGTCTCCCACAGGCAACAGGGGAGAGAAGGATCCTGTGCTAAGAAAATAAATCTGAAAGCAGAGGGTAAGATCATTAATGGGACTGGTATCAGTCCTGTAGGAGAAAGTTCATTTCAGGAGAAACAGTAAGAAAAGGAATGACAAAATTTCATTTCTAGATAAGGATTATTGAAGATGCTTGAAAATGTTTCAGTTTTTAAGTTAACCACAGTGACTTCTTTTTGTTTTCAGTGTTACTTAATTAGCAATTAAGTTGATGAAGCTATTTTCAGAGGTTTTTCTCATTGTATTAATAGTGAAGTGTATTTGTTTTACTTTCATTTTTTCCTGTGTTGTGGTGTTCCTGTTCTTAATATTGATAGGTTTTCAGTAAATCATCATTAAAGGCACTTCTCAACTGTCTCAAAATTACAAAGGCATTTTAAGAAAGATTTTAACTTCAGAGAAAAGGACGTAAATACTACTGAAATATGGGGGGAGAGAGGGAAATTATGGCTTGATTATGTATTTCTTAGGCATCAAAAGCATACTCCTTGGCTACAGCAGAAAAGTAAGATCAAATCCTTAATTCACTCTGATATATAGTCTTTATTTAATGTCTATGCCCACTTACGCATGTGAAATGACCCTTATAATGATATTCCACTGTTATCTCAATTTAAATGGAAGAACTTGCAGGACTTTAAAATTGATAATATCTGAAAAAGAACTGCCTTGCATGATAATCTATGCCAAAAGAGATTAAGTGAATCTGATCTCATCAAGATTAGCTTGTGAGTCTTTGTTAAAGAGATGAAAAGGAATCCAGCCCAATCCATCTGGCTACTCTGTGTCAAAGGATACCCTGGTATCCTAATTTTAGCTTCTATTTCTTTCATTTTATCTTACTGCCTCAGCTCCTGACTGCCATACTGATAAATAGTTCGAAGACAGAGTAGAAATAAATCACTAAACTAATTTGATGATGATGATCTATTTTTTTAGATATTTTAGCTCACAGAGGTGAGCAGTGATGGCCTCCCATGCGCTGAATATCAAAGAATCTTTCCTGTGTCCTGCCCCTTTTCCTTGTCTGGGTTTCCCTGCCTTCTCTCTCCAGTCTAGAGACAAACTGTCACCATGCAGGCAAGGCAAAGGATTGAGGAGTTTGGTGGGACAGCGTGTTTGAACTCGACGTAACGGCAACGGCATAGACTGAGAAGTATTTAAAACTTCAGAACCTACTTATGACATGAAGGAAAATGTAGGAAGGTGGGGATCTGAGCAGTACGACTACCTGTACTCCCTGAGACCATCTAGAATATAAGCTGAGAACTCTCTTCTACAAAGTTTAAAATTTATCTTTAATATTCTGATAAAATCACAGGAGTGGAAGTCATCCACTGAAAACGCTACCTAAAATTTTATCATCTCTTAGATGATAAAATTAGATTATATTTTAAAAGGATATGCACACCTTTACTGTAGACCAAGGTAAGTTTGTGTTAATAACACTGTTGAGGACAGCTGCTCTGAATGTAAATGGAAGGGGTTTATATGGATGTAACTGAAAATTCTTATTTAATCATGTCTGCTACAGGCAATGCTTGTGGAATATTCATGTCAGTCCTCTGTACATAGAATTTGACTCATTTAATTAAAAATGCAGACTAGCATTGTTCTAAGCTGGTCCAATTTACTTTGTGAACAATTTGCGTAATTGTAAAAATGTGTTGTAGTACTGTAGGTTATTTTTGTAGTTAATTTTCAGCCATAAAAAGAATGTAAATATTTCTAAGTATATAAGACTACCTTACGTAAAGGTACCTAAAAGCTGTACTGGTCCTACTAAACAAGTTTAAATCAACTTGTTGGATGTCCACAGGTTCTATAAAACCTTTAAGGAAGCACAGATTCAGTTCAGAAACTTAGCTGTCAGTCTGAAGTTAGGAATACTGTCACTCTCAAATCAAGGAAGAGAAACACTTGCAGAGAAAAGTTAAACCCAAATCTGGATTTCCCAAGGGAAACTACACCCTTAATTTAGACATCTCCGGTACCTCACATAACATGACTTGCATTCAGGTTTCACCACACTTGCTGTTTGCTTACATCTGCAGGCAGGAAGGTAACTCAGTTCCACGATTCCCTTGGCCTAAACTAACTGATACTGCTTAAAGCTGGATTTAAACTCATGTTTAAATTGCTTTTGGTTTACTAACTGCGTGGTCTTCACACTGCAGAAACATACCAAATCGAGTGAGTATGTGTAGTCCCTTGTCCTCCCGTAGCTGCAGAAGTGTGCTTGGACGTAGACAGCTTCTTCCTCAGTGCACAGGGAACATTCCCCCAGCAGTTGCCACGCTGTACCACAGGCAGCCGTGGGATACACTCGGACGTCCCACTGATTTATGTAGTAAAGCTCAGTACTAAGGAGGACTCTGAAGAACCCTTGCCAGCTTTGTTGTTCAGAATTAGGCTAGTCTAAACTGGCGTTCAAACCTAGGTCCTGATTGCAAGAAATACTTCTGTGGGGAAGATAAACCCTGTGTGAAGACAAATGTGTGGCTGATGCAAGCTCTTGTTTTCTGTTACGTATTCTTCTACTTACAGGCATTCTATGGTTAGAGTAGTGGGTTTTTTTGGTTGTTTTTTTTTTTCTTTTTTTTAGTCCTGTCAACAAGCTTAGTTTATTCAGTTTCAGCCCTTTTTCTGATTTTATTCTCCAGGAGTCAAATCCTCTGTTGGAGTAAATTTTAAAGTTGCCTAAAGATCAGTGAAGCATCTGTTACATATGAACAGTTCCTTAAAGAAATAACCTCTATGCTAAGTTCTGGGAAATGGAACAATATTGCAATAGGAGAGACAAGCTCAATGTTGCTGATGAATGTCTGAGCAAGTTGGTCCTAAAATAGTTCGTGAGTTCTTTTTTTTTTTTTTTTTTTTTTTTTTTTTTTTTTCCCTCCTTTGGAATCTGGCCTGATAGTTCTAATACATGAACAAAAGGTACTTCTTCCCAAATAGGTTTCAAGGCACGTCAAGCTCTAATTATTCATACTGAAAAGATGTGGATGAACACAATTTTATTACACAAAATTCTGCATCTTCGTGAAAAGTGTCTTCTCCCTCATGCACAAGCAGGACGTAAGTTTGTATTCTTCTCTGAATACAGCCTGGTAACATCTCAACAATGTAGTTACCTTTGGTAAAATTTGTATTTTTGGCCTAAGGTCATCTTCCTACCATAAGTTTTATGATTAAGTACATTCTTTACTATGTATCTATGTCAGATACTACTGCTCTAATAATTATAGATTATATCTGCTCTATGAAGTCTATATATGAACTCTAAATGCATTTGAATAATTTTGCACATGAAAATGTAGCCTCACTAAATAGTTGTAGGATGACACTTTTAAGTTGCTAGAATGTAGTTGGTTCCAGCAGTAATATTCAGTTCCAGCACAATTAGTCAATGACTAATTGACAAGATTAAGTACTCAGTTAAAATAACCAACAGGATATATCTGGATTCCGCTTATTAGGAAAAGGAAGAAACTAGACCAGTTCCTAGCTACTCCAAGCTTCATCAAAATGGCATGTTCATGCTAAATTGCTCGGCCTTGCTCCAAAATTGAATTTGTCCCTCGTGTCCAAACCACATTTGATGTGCCAAAAATAAACAATTTCAAGATTGATGCCAATGTTATGCTTGACGCACTACACAGCTACATTTGTTTTAAGAAGCTTCCATTTATTTAAATGCTGGCCTTTCTAGGAGCTGGTGTTTGATTCTGCATTCCTAGTAAACAGTAAAATGTATTTGAATTGCAGTGCATGAAGGTACAAATAGTCATGCAAACACAGTCTGATAGATTCTTCCTTTCAACTGTCATTTGCTTTTAGTGCACAAATTCCTCAGCTCCCAAAAATACCTATATACGCAAGGTGATGTAGGATGTTGACTTGCAACGTGTAGATCATCAGTAGGCTGTTTTAGAGGGCATGTAACAGCTCGGTTTGTTGTTTTGGTTTTGGGGTTTTTTTTGCATGTACTTCTGTCTCACTACTAGCTGCAGCCTTTAGATGCTATTGAGTTCATTTACATCTGAGATCATGACTAGATAGCTCTAGGCAGACATCAAGTTTACATAGATGTGTAAAATTGCTGACTTAAAAGTATAAAGTTGGTTAAATCCTGAGAATGTTTACTCCTAGATGAAAGGCAAATAAAGTATGGGGATGCAGAGATACAGATTAAATATGCACTTAATTTGCCTTCCCGGATTATTGTGCCTATTTATTCAGCAATGAATATGAATAAAATACTTGTCATTTTATTATTTCATTTTTATGTTGCCTGACAGTATTGAAATTGAGCATTAAAATAACATAATGGTAAGTAGCTCTGCATGAACTCAGAATCCTGGATGTGTTAATATAATTGTAGCTATTATGTTGATAAAACTGACGGTCGCATATATCAGTTAGTCTTGCATAGGCAAATTTATGGAAGTTACTTCCTGAGAATTTGAAACTATTCACAACTGGACTTAAAAGTGCTTTATTTATCTTTGTAGTATTCTGTTTTTAAATAAAACTTGGGCAAATTAGCTGGATAGAAAGGACACAACAGTAGGAGACACTGGCTAATACTGAGACTTCTAAATTCTTAGAGGCATTTGTTACAATTCAAAATGGAATTTTAACTGACATTTCTTGGACTATCTATGTTTTGTCTTCCTGAAATTTAAAAAAACAAGCACAGCATATTCAGCCTTTTGATCTAAAATAAAGTTGCCCTTTAAGCCTGAAGGGCTTATACAGCCTAGTCTGTTTGTAGGGTCTTAAACTTTGCTGATAATTTTCCTTTGCTCTTCACCATCCTTTTTCTAATATTTGCATCATATAAATTTTAAATTAACACATTTCGCTGCTTTATACATGTTTTCAGACTGCATGTAGGATTTTAGCATATTCATACGGAAGTATTGGGCAAACACCTGTAATTCCCAGCACAGCTGCCTAAAACCTGGCTTTCATCTTTTCATTATGTGTAATGACTTTTAAAGACATATGGGTACTTCAGTCTGAAACAAGCCAGGTGATGTGCTTTGACTTGGTTCAGAAAATCACCCTTCAGCTTTTCTCATCCCTAATCACCTGTTTGACCACGTGCTTTTTTCTTGTACAACACAAAAGCCACCGAAAGGCATGTCTTTCCCACATTACAGGTAGGATGGATTCCATATGAAAGAAAGAAGAGAAAGAAAAGCAATGGTAAATGTTCAGAATTTTTTCTTCATTGTGTATTTCTTCATGTTGTTCCTGAAACAACAGAACATGTGGCAAGCTGTTTGTAGTATGGCAGTACAGTTATATACATGCATTTTTCTATCCATAGGAAAACAAAGTACACCTTTTAATAGATAAGGACATGCAAATTTTGACACTATTAGTCTTGGCATTGTTCCTCTAAGCCTGGACTGGACTGATGCTTTACTGAATTCTACAAATCCAGCACTATTTCAGGTCTGAATAACTGAACTGAATTTTCGTACTAACACTTTACAGAGTAGTATATGCACAGACATGTATTTTTCTGGAATGGTAATGAATACTTTACAAATCACATGATACAGCTGTTGACGTGTTTGCAACTGGTAATTATAAACAATAGATCAAGACATCAATTTATTGACTTTGAAATGTATGTATTTTGGATTAAAATGTCACTATTAAAAATACGAAACATATTAGGACCACATAACACTAAACTTTACGGATGGTACAACTCCACGTTATTTGAGGTTGGAATTATTAGTGCGATTGGAATTGGAGATAAAGTATGACCTTTTTTTTGTTCCTGTCCCATTACGTTTATTAGTACTTGGTTATTTTAAGACATGTTATAAAGCGTCAGAGTGTGGAGAAAATGTCTGAGCCAAGACAACTAATATCACAAAAGTATAGTGGTAAGTATTCTCCCTGCATCTTTTTGACAGTTATTTTGGCCCCTTTACTGAAAATCTGAGTGCTTCCTAAGTATTCAGAAAAAGAAGTTGGCTTTTTTCCTCTTTTCCTCTCCTATAGAAGAAATGAAGTGACATCCAGCTTTTCTGTTAGCTTTGCTGCTTAGGAGTGCTTAGTGTGTGTGCACATGCATATAAATAATTCCTTTTTGATGTAATTTTTGCCAAAGTTCCCTCATTTGAGTGACATTTTTGCCCCGCTTACATCAATGTTAACATTTCCATTAACTTCCCCCAGGCTGGGATTCCACCTGTTTTGTCCAAGTTCATTATAGTTCAGTCTAATGTATTTAAAAGCATTTATATTTTAATTGCTTCAGTGGAATGCAGTTGTCATGACGGGTAAATCTTGCAGAGGGCAGAAAGGATCATCTGGCAAGGAACAATCCCACATAACGGCTTATACAACAGAATAGAAATACTAAGCTCTACATTCAGTGAGAAATACCGTGGTAAGGGGTGTTTCAAATTAATCTCCTTTTAAAAGACAGATTTCAAATAGAATACTGCTGCTTTTAAAGAGTTTTGTCATTTACAGCTTCATTCCTCCGTATGCGTTGTCATAAGCAACGCAAGTTAAAAATGTGGGTCTAACTAACGAGATGGAGACAAATCCGTTAGCACCACACAGACAAGAGTGAATTATGCTACTTGGCTGGTTTGGCTATCTAATTGTGCCGCAAAAGAAACAGAGGTTGAAAGTGAGTGTCGGCAATAAAGAAAAATCTTCGACAAAAAAAAGGAAGTCTGTCCCTTTGCCCCCTGATTCTCTCACCTTTTTCCCCTGCATCTTGCCTGCAACTGCAGTCATAGGAAAAGCTGTTCAGTGGAGCAGTTCGCCCTTGGCGCAGGAGATGGAGCGTGCTCTGCGTGGCCGTGCCAAGTATGGTTTCAAACTTAAATTTCTCTCTTTTCTGCTTCGTGGTGTATTTGCCTTGGCTCTTGCCTGGATCCGGGTCTAATGCTGTCTTCTGTGCACAAGTAAGTGCTTTAGCTAAGCTCTGAGATAGCTGGAAAACTGTGATACTGCAAAGATAACGTGGGATATCGTCCATTTGCAGCGGGTGCTTCAGCTCTTACCATCAGTGTTTCCAGTACTTGCTGGGCACAAAGGAGATGAGACGATGTATAGACAATGTTTCCTCCGGAGTGCACCGGTAGGTGACCCTGCGCAGGTGATCACGAGGGCAGGCGGATGGGTTTTCTAAGCTGTTTACGGCAACAGAGATGTTTTGCCCATTGTGGTTTTGCTTCTCAGGCAGAGAGAGAAGCCCTTTTTTGGCTCATGGCAGAAGCTGGGAAACAGTAAGGTTTTCCTTGTTCCGAATTTTCACGTCACCAGCATTCGAGACTGTGTTCATTAATGTGAACAGCGTTGTCCATAAATATGTACGGTGGCAGTCCCTAATGTCGAGGTCCTCCGCTAGTATAAATCGGTGTTATTTCCTTTGATTTATGTGAACGAGCATAATCCCGTTCAGTTGGAGATCTGGGCCAGAGTATAGGAAGCATATGTTAGCCAGGGAAGGTTGTAGTGGTTTCTAATTCTTCTACTCACTGTTTTCCTACAGGCGTGGGGTGCTTTGAAGTTGACGTGGTCCAAATAAGGTATGTTTATTTTTCTATTTGGAGTGTCAATACCTGGGTAAGTGGAACGACATCCTTGGTTTAGGGGTTATGTTTCGTTATTGTTTCACAGGAAATGAAGACCCAGTTTGGATCTGGACTTTGGAGCAATACTGAAACTCTGAGGGACAGAAATATAAGGATGAACTGATTGTATGTGCAAAGTGTTAAGCAATTAAAATATTTAGCGAATTCAGAACTTATATTCACTGCAATTAGTAAGACTGTGTATATTCATGCAACACAGCTGAATCCAGATATTCAGGGCATGTAAAACAAAGTAAACCAAAAAGATTTTAAGAATTTTGTAGCTTGAAAGAGCAATGAGAAATGCAGTTCTTTTCAAACCAAAAACGATAATGCCTTTCACTAGGAGCAGAGCTTTTACAAAGGGTCTTTCAACTGAGGATCTCACAACTGTGCTTGAAACACTGACTTAGGGCTCAACACTGAACCCTTTATCAAATGAACAGTCGGAAGGAGAAGGGAGTGCTCCGATGATTTGTCAGCTGTAGGATTGGGTTCTTGCGCCTCGCCCTGTGAGGTAAGGCAGCTTTACTTTCTATAATTTATGGAATGAGCAAGGGAGAAGTGTGAGTCGCCCGAAGTTACACCACAAGTCTGCGGCAAAGTTGTGGACTAAAACACCCTAGCAGACACGTACGTAAGCTGCAATTTCATCTTTCTCTCGTGATTCTAAGTTGGGAAGAACAACAACTGTTTTGAAATTTAAACCAGAAAGATTATCATGTCTTTCCATGGGATTTGTTAGTTATCCCGGCTAGTTATCTTGGTTGAAATGAGGAAACACTNGGGGAGGGGAGCAAAAAGCTAACCCTATGAATTTTCTGACCTGAAGACCAATTGGCCTAAATTGATGTTAAGCTAATAAATTTTCATATAATAGTCACCACCTTCCTTTTTTTTTCCCGTCAGAATGATTCTCCTAGAAAAAGATAAAATATGTCTTGGATATATATAAATGAGATGTGTTTAATTAAAGCCCTACTCTCTCTGTCTTCTGTGTATCTGTTTCTAGTCGTTTTAATTTTCTCCGTCCTTCTATCTGGTTGACATCTTTAAAATGCAATACGGAAAACTGCCACAAACACACTTGGAGAACCTGAGAAAAGTGCAGTTTCGCACATTCAGATGAGAGCCAGTGGCAGTGCTCAATCTCACCATTTCATCACAGACAGAGGATATTACACTGCAAGAGCGTTCAGGTTTGTAAATGAGAGATTTTAAAAGGCAAAACAAATCTCAGTGATCCGCTGTGCTTTGCAGCATCAGTGCTGTAAACAGGTGCACTCTCTTGGTTACGTGGGTGGCTGATTTTTAAATTTATGATAAAGTACAGAAAATTAGTGATGTGTGCTTACACTTCAGTGATAAAAGCTAGTTTCTGCCGGTGTGCTAATGTACATAATTGGTTCTTTACAACTAGAAACCAGATACTCTTTCATTCATGCATTCATACTCTGGCAGTTTAATTTATGGAACGGGCTTGGGTTGGTTTTGTTTGGTTTTTTTAGGGGGGGCGGGGGGGGTAAGGAGGAAAGAACTCATTTCTTGCATTGTTACTGGACTTGGGATACACAAGTACGATTATGTAAAATCCGTGTCGGGGTGGCTGTCTGTCCTTTCCTGCAGAGTATTCTGTGCTCGCTGAGTGGGAGGGTCACGCTGTGAGACTAATAAGGACAGAGCTGCATCCCCCTCTACCACTCTTTGGAGACTCACTCCAGCAACTCCTCGGCACTACGGCAGCTCTGTACAGGCATTTCCAGTGCTGCTGGGGGACGCGCTAAAATACAAATTAAAAGGTAAGCTGCTCTTTATTCGTAGTCCATTGTCTAAATGTCTCGCACGTGCCCACACGCTGCGACATTCCTGGGTTGTTTTGTGGTAGGATTTTTTTTCTTCCAAAGTGCCATTTATCACTGGTTTTGCCAGTATTAACTCTGTCCTGTATAAGCACCATGTGCACAGCAAGCTTTTAACCTGCTGTCACCCGTCTACGCTCTAGGACTCCGCTCGCGATGGCGTAAAGGACATCGTGTATGTTTGTGGGCGACTGCAGGTATACGCTAACAGAAACCACTCCTGAACTTGCCGTCGTTTACCAAACGGACCGAACTGTTGCAGATTGCCACAGCGCTGATCGCGCCTATTAACCGTACGCAGGTC
>VYZV01032003.1:25481-81738 GCA_013401275.1 Pandion haliaetus | reverse complement strand
TTTTTTATGGAAAGGTAGAGGAATTAAAAAACATCAACTCCTACAGCCAAGATATTCACCTGGGATATCATAGAATAGTTTGGGTTGGAAGGGACCTCCAAAGATCACCTAGTGTAACCCCCTGCAATGAGAGCAGGGACATCTTCAAACAGATCAGGTTGCTCAGAGCCCCGTCCAACCTGACCTGGAATGTGTCCAGGGATGGGGCACCTACCTCCTCTCTGGGCAACCTGTTCCCGTGTTTCACCACACTCATTGTAAAAATTTTCTTCCTTATATCCAGTCTATTTCTACCGTCTCTTAGTTTAAAACCATTACGCCTTGTCCTGTTGCAACAGGCCCTGCTAAAAACTTTGTCCCCATCTTTCTGATAAGGCCCTCTAAGTATTAAAAGGCTGCAATAAGGTCTCCCCAGAGCCTTCTCTTCTCCAGGCTGGACAACCCCAACTCCCTCAGCCTGTCCTCACAGCAGAGGTGCTCCAGCCCCCTGATCATCTTCATGGCCCTCCTCTGGACTCGCTCTGACGGGTCCAGGTCCCTCATGCTGGGGCCAGAGCTGGACGCAGTACTGCAGATGGGGTCTCACCAGAGCAGAGCAGAGGGGCAGAATCCCCTCCCTCGACCTGCTGGTCACGCTGCTTTTGGTGCAGCCCAGGATGCGGTTGGCTTTCTGGGCTGCAAGGGCACATGTCCAGCTCTTCATCCACCAGTACCCCCAAGACGTTCTCCACAGGGCTGCTCTCAATCACTTCATCCCCCAGCCTGTATTGATACCAGGAGTTGCCCCGACCCATGTGCAGGACCTTGCCTGCCAAAGCTGTTTTGTTATTTCCATAACCATCTAAATCGTCACCAGACTTGGGAGTTGACTTCTTTCCTATATCAACAAAGTTGTAGATTCAGTCTCCTTCATTCTTCTTCCCACCCTTGTCTTAATTAGCACATATATTGTAATGTAATGTGATGTGACTTACAGAGTAAAAAAGAAAAACAAAAAAATCACATCTGATTTTCTGGTACCTCTCTACATAATGCTACAGGTATGTAGGAAGTCTGAATTCTTGACCCTATTTGAAAGCAGGCCAGCTGGGTCTGTTTATCTTCAGTACAAATACCTTTGAGGTGGACTCATTGGATGTTATTGCCCATGCTTGCAGGTGTGTCACACTCTGAAGAGGTTCCCGTGTCTATGTATTTATGAAGCCTGATCCAGTAAGAGTGTGAGACAAATCCTAGCTAATACGGGTTTCTGCTGCACCCTGAGTCCGACATAGGATGTGGGTATATGTTAGATGGGACTTTGCTGTTTGGACACAGTCATTTGGCCGGTGATGCTGACTGATGGAAACTTCCGTGTCCTTGCAGTGTGCGTGTCAGTGGTGTTAGATGGCCGCTGAAAACTTCACCTGAGCATCAAGTTTAATTATAAAGTAGCAGATAGGTACTTGTAAAGTGAATCTAGCCATTACAGGTTACACTCGATCTGGAGGAGCCGAGAGTGCTTATTGGAAGCTACAGTTCCCAGTCAGGAAGTGCACACAAGAGATGTCTGCAAGAGTGAGACTGAAGCATGCACCAGAGACTCCTCTGTCCTCGTTTGCACGGAAAGGAAAACTGGGCATGGGGCCTAGATGGAAGCTGCAGTGTGCTTCAACAGGTGCCCTGATCATTCCAGGAATTCAGAACATGCCATTGCATGTTGCAGCAGATACGTCTAGATGCAATGCCTTTTTTTTTTTTTTTTTTTTGCATAATACTATTAGAAGACAAAAAAAAAATCTTACTAGCATCTTATTGGAGAGACAGAAGATCAGTGGTCTGTGATATATTTGTTTGATCTGCATAAATACATATTTTTAAGTTATTAGGTTAATTTTATAATTATAAGTTCCTATGTAGAGCCCACTGATTTCTAAAGATTAAGGTCTGTAATTTGTCCTATGGATAAGTGATCTCATTAACTTATATAGGTATGTTAACTTGAGCTTTGACGTCAGTATTTTAATATGAATTGTTGACTCCAATCAGACAGACCCAGTTTTATCACGTGCAGAGCAATACAGTGTATAAATGTAACCTTGTTCTTTTTACTGTTTCATTAGTTTTGTAGTAATGTATTCTAACAGGGCAGGTGGGTGCATGGTTTCCATGCCTGGATTAGCAGTAAGGGTTTGTCTTGTTCTTTTTCTTTCCTGAATGTCTTCCTGCAGATCTTCTAATTCAGCTACCCACAGCATGAATGGGTAAGCTGTTTTGTCTCAGGCCAAAGAAAATGTAAAGATCTGCCAGCAGTACTAAAAATCTTGGAAGAGGCTAACTATTTGACTGTAGGAAGAATTTTCATCAATCCTTAGTAATGAAGGTTGTCAGTCTTGGTATGGAGAAGTTTTGGGTTTAATATTTTAGAGTTTTGCCTTAGGTCTCTGGTAAAAAGAATAACATTGGGCGAAAGGAGTGCATCACCAGCATGAGACACAAGAAGATTCACAGAAACCCTTTCAGTTCTTTCGGGGCATATGGAAAACAACCAAAAAAGTAACACTTAAATGGCCTAAGCTGTGACTTTTATCCCACTGATAAAAATAGGTCCACAGTTCAGTCTGTGGCATGTGAGGAATCGTTGCTATCATCTGGATAACACAAAAATTAAGGTTTGAGTCTTTATTTGGACATGGAAGAAAGTGGCTGGGGGGAATAAGCTAAAACTCCCTAGTCTTTCACCTCTCAGCCTTCATGTAAATTAATGCTGAAAAAAAAAAAAAAAAAAGCACAGTTGTGTCCCAGGTTCTCTAGAGCTTACTACAGCCGTTCAAGGTAAAATCAGCAATAAGTAATATCTAGCTTCTCTTATTTTAAGTTCTGTAATGTAATTTAACCAAAAAAGGAGGCTTCCCCATGGTCTTTATATGTATATATATTAAAAAAACCTTGGTTAGAAAACACGTAGATTTAAGAAAAATGTTTATCAGTGTGTGTGACATGCTGTTGCAGCTTCAGCCATAACAGGTTTCCTTTACACCAATATATATTATAGCTATACTTGTGTAAATCTACCATAACCACAGTCGTTGTTGTAGAGCGGCTATAGTTAAAAGCCTATACTTTAATAATCTGCGTAAGTGATTGAAGGCTGAGGTTAGTGGATTAAAGGGTATCTAAGGTGAGCTTGTTTCTGTCCCATAGCATGTGTGTGTGTATACCAAATGGTGTGGTGAAATTGCTATGTTAGTATGTAATTCCAGTGAATGCTCTTCATGCGACATAAAACTCCCTGCAAACCAAGAATGATGAAAGATTTCATTTCGGTTTCAGAGATTTCAACATGAATATTCTTTGTAGTTCTGCGTCTTTTCTGGAGAAAGGGAATTTACAGTGGCTTTAATGCATATGTTTCATCTCTTTTGTCACGAAACTTTGTATCCATCTACCTGTATAGGTAAATGCATGTATGCACACATATTCAGGTACCTATATGACGGAAAGAAAGAATATGTTCTCTTAGAGCCTTAGAAATAAATTTGAGTGATGTTCCTTATAATTGTAGATCACAGTTTAGACATAAAGGACATGGAACTTGATGAATCTTACAAAAAAATGTCTTCCACCTGGTCTGTTCTTTAAATGATTGACATAGCTTTCATTACCATGTTGTCAGGAAGTGTCTTTATATCTGTATTACATAATTTAGTTTCACTTTTACTGGTTATTTCTAATTAGCCATTCTTAATACAGATCAAATACTATAACATATTTAATAGAATTTAAAAATTTGAAGGATAACATGCTTTCTACATCACTACAGAATGAATGACAAATTTTGCATGCTTTAAGATTACAAATACAGCTATTTTGAATGCCAGCATTCAGTCTGGATGCTCTTGGAAATCTTTAAATATAGATGATTTCCAGGTTAATGGTAGGACATTCCTCCTTACTTTTTTCAGTGAACTGACACTTCAGAAAATCCCCTTGGCCTTCACTGTTCAGCAGCTTCAGATATACCTTGGCCATCTTTTTAGTTGCATTGGCTCATCATGGACCACTGTACTTGATAAGCACGTGGGCCAAATCCTGCTTGTAATCTTCCGTTTGATAGTTTTATTAGGGTTTAGCAGGGCTCTTTGCAAAGTTTGTTAAGAGCGAGCCCTATTTCTGACCCATGCACAGAAATGACATTTCTCTGTATTTGCTTCTTAGAAGTGTTTATTCCTGGGTATATATAAAAGAAAAAAAGAAGAAAGGGCTTTATGCAAGTAAGATACTGCGTATTAATAATACAGTGTTTGATCTAAGTGTTCAGTTAGTTAACCTTAGAATTTACCATGTTCCAGATTTTAGAACATTCTGCTTTTTTGCCTAAATACTTTGGTTGAGATTTAATCCCCTGTAAAGCTGCTTAATTTTCAACCAATTTTTTTTTTCAAATACAAGTATTGCTCACATTGTTTATTATATGATATGATTATATCCTTGTTAATCCATATTCTGAAATTACTATTCACTGAGGTAACAATAGATTATTGTAATGGTAATCAAGCATTTATGCTTTATTGTTTCATGTTCATTAATGGGGGAAGAGGAAATTTTCTAATAATATAGCCAGAAATACAAAAAAAAAATTAGAACAGTTGTTATTTCTTTATAGAGTATTGTAGATGGAACGAGCTTGGTAAGAATTTAGTGTTTTTCTTCTGATTATATTGTTCATGTGAGCTTTAATCATAAACAGCTGAATTAAAATGTGTTAAAATTTGTGTCTGCTTATATTATTAGAAGTGTAGTATGAAATCAGAAATATCATTGCTCTTATTTAGATTTTATAATTTGGTTTATTGCTGTCTTTCATATCCTAAAGAAACATTCCTGTTAATATTACTATCACTGTCATGATAGTTTGTTCTGATTCATTTTTGTTTGATAGAATTTTATGATAGATGCTAAACTGTATTCTCTTGAAGGTGCTGTGTGTCCTTTAATGAAAACACTTGTCCATCATCTCAAACAAATCAACAGAGACAGTCTTGGTGTTTCAGGTAAATGACTGCGCTAGTAGGGATATCTAAATTAATTGGCTAGTAGTGGATGTAATCATAGTCCAGCTGAAGGTGGCTTTAAAACTGAAAGGACAGCACAGAATACCACCCCCATGTTACAAAAGCTGTTGTTTTTAGGAAGGTGGGGTTAAAATCAGAATGTGTTGTTCTTGGAAAGTATTGGTTCAAGTTCTGCAGCCATGCTCATTTCTGTTGTTTTTCCCAAATCTCCTTCATTCTTATCGGTTCAGATGGTAAAAGGAAATAACAAATGCATTTCTCAGGTTGCAAAGTCATCTACTGAGTGAATTTTGCAGATAGCTCCTCTGTCGATAAAATGAATATTGGAAGTTTCTCTGACTTAAAGTACTAGTTTTCAAAATGGCTTCTCGGTGTGTACTCTAGTCACCACGCATGCCGAAAGTCAGTATGTACCTCTGTTTTTTAAATTCCATTAAATAAACTAAATCATTGTGTCATATTTCACAGGGTTTGATCTGGCAGAAAGCTTTTCTTTGAGGCAAACATCTTGTGGAGGGGAAAAAATCTGTTTTAAACTGGGAAGCGCACCTCTCATCAAAGAAACAAAGTAAGTAAGCTACTACTTTCATCCTAAGTCTTTAAAAGACAGAGCTCACACTGAATGCTACTAATGAACTGAAACACTGAGCAGTGTATCCAAAGGATGCCACAGAAAGACAAGTATGTCTGTTTTCAGGCATTTTCATCTTTAACAGTTTTTTCTATGGGAAGCTTTTTGATTCAGGTGAGTTTTTCTTCTGGAACCTAGTAGGAAGTTAATTGTGAGTATCTTTTTCTCAAATTGTGATTCTGATACTGAAATCTCTGCTGTTTATACATAAATATTTATAAAACAAAGGAAACAAAGAACTTTCATGGTATGACAACAAGTGTTACAATAATCTTCCCCCCGTGAAATTGGCTGTCCTCTCTCTAATTACTGCTGGCAGGATTAAAAAGAGAGAGGGAGTGTTACCATTTCTTTAAATGCTATATTTTCATGATTTTTTGGTTTTGTTTTTTTTTTCCCCCAGTGGAATTGGCATTTTGCCTTTGAGCAGCAACAGAATGGTGGGTACTCAGTGTAGAGGTGAAACTAGGCAGCGTCCTGTTCCGACACAGAGAGGGATGAAAGGCAGAGACTGCATGAAAAAATCAAAAGGAAGGTGAAAGAGAGTAAGGCACAACAGGATTGGATGGATTTCAGTTTGCACAGGGACAAGGAAATGGCCAGAAGCAATTAGGAATGTAGTTTCAAGTTCCCCATGCTCAGTGGAGAGAGAGAGGATCATCTCAGAGCTTCTTGGTTGAGATGTGCTCCGAGTCATGGGGCTGTGGTTTCTGTACAACATGTTCCTGTGATGACGAGGGAAGCAACTGCATTCCCGTGCCTTCAGGTTGCGTATTCTCTGTTGCAAGAGGTTTGGCTCCAGCTTGCCTAGGAAATAATACACCCAGCCCTTGGACTTCCCCCTTGCTTGGGTGCTGGGCAGAGCTAAGAGGGGTTGCAGGCACCATGCGGCCAGGGGAGAGGGAGGAGAGATGAATAGGAGGCACCCAGGCACAAAACAAAGTGGTCTTTGGGAGAGGAGAATGATTAAAGAAACAGGACCTAAATACTCTAGATTACTAGATAGATTCTCAGTTTTTCTGACTTATTAGATACTGTAAATGCTAAATTTTTATTCTGCAAAGTTAAACAAAGTAATTGCTCTCTTTTTTTAAATACCTCGGACATTAGCTATTGAAGGAAAAATGACTAGATAAAAGTACTTGACACGGAGAGTGCTCTATTTTTATTAGGGCCTTCTCAGTATTATCAAGATTGTCTTTAGAAGAGGAACAGGTAAAACAAGGTACCATCCATACATGTCTATACTAAAAACATTTTGAAAGTTTGTTAGTAAGAACGCTTTTTTTATTTAAATGCATTATTCATTTTTCAGAGTTTTACAGATTTTTTTTTTCAATGGACGGGAATTTGAGGGAAACTTGAGACTACAGAAGAGTAGAAAGTCAAGGGAATAACAGAAAATGTGGGGCAATTTTCCTCTAGGAATAAGAAGCTAAGTAGTGCCTTGTGTACACTGAAATGCATATTGTAAGCTGACTTACTTTATTCTGAAACTGTAAAAAAATCAATGGCAAAAATGGAGTGAGACAAGCTAGAAATTGGAAAAGGGTGAATTATTTAAAATTCATATTTGAGGGAAAATTCATGATTTGAAAGGATTGATTCCTAGGAATTCGGTGGTTTTGGAAGGGGTCTGACAGGTGATGTTGAAAAATGTAAAGCTTTTTTCCTAGCTTTTAGTAGTAGGCCTGAATACTGATGTCTGTGTTTCATTTTCTTCTTTTAAAAACAGTTCATTAGTGAAGGCAGTGAAAATGGGGAATTCACATCATGGCTGATAGCTGTGGCTTAGCAAAGCCTTAACTTTTACAAGTTACAAGGAAAATACTTGAGAAAGACACAATACTTTTTTCTTTTTTTTTAAATTTCTTTATGGAGTGGGAGAGAAATTAACATTTTTTTCTATATTTTATCTGTTCAGGTTTTTGGAGGGAGGATGACTCTTTGAGACAAAAATGGCTAATTTTTCTTCATTTTTCCATGTAACTTGGGCAGGGGATGAAGAATTTCAGTAAACCTGGAAGGCAGGTGGTTTGGCTTTAATGGTTTCTTGCTTCTTACATTCCTCTTCCTCCCTGTTGTTTTCTTCTGTGTATCCTCAGTAAAGAAAAATTAAAGAGAAAATCTTTCCGGTTTCCCCTAAAAATATGCGTATCTAATGGATGAAAACTTCAGCTGGATGAAGCAACTGAGATGCTTATTAATAAAATGCATAACAGTGCTATTGTATGAGTATAGTTAGGCTGAAAATTAATATCACGTTATTGGTGTTAATAAGGTACAAAATAAGCTTTTCAGTCAGCTTGCTGTAGAAGTAAATAGTACCTCTTACTGGTACTCCCTCCTGAACAAAATACATCTTCCTGAGCAAAAAAAAAAAGGGTTAAGGTATTTTCAATAACACTCAAGCATTGCAGAATTTCCATTAAATCCTAGTTCTTCGTGGCAATAGTCTTGCTCATGCTTTTTGAACCTTTCTTCGTAGAGAAATGCATGTCATAATTAAGAAAGAATTTACTTTTTTTGTTCCGTATGTTGAATATAAAATAGCTTTCTGTTGTCAGCAAAATCTGTTGTTCAGACAAATTTTTTTAAAATTATTTGCTTCAGGTATTTTTGATACTCTTCTGAACTTCTGAGTTAGTTTTTAAAAATAAGGGCAGAGGGCAGTCAGGAGCATGAAGTCAGGTTTTGACGTGGTAGGGTTACAGTGAAGGGTAGTCAGGAACTCAGATATCTGTCACCATAACCTTATAATTTAATTTATCTCACTTCTCCATGTACAATATATTGTAATTTATTATTTTTACTTAAACCTCCTTCTCTTACGTTATGTCAGATTGTGTGGTTCCAGACCCCTTGTGTTGTTAGATGCACAGAGGTTTTGGGGATCATTCTGCCTCAGAAAATATTTTAGTAGATGTGGTGTGCAGTAAGCAGCAGAACAGTGTTTGTTATCCATCCTGCAGGAAACTGAGAGTATCTGATTAAGCTGACTAGCAAGTATCAAGTAACTTGGCACATCTCCTCTTGCATTTCATTCATTCAGTTGTAGTGTGGGTAATAGAAAGCTATGCTGTGCCATTTTTCTTGTGTGATGCCATTTTGGTTGTTTTTTTCAATGGACCTGGAGTAGTGTTGCACCTATTTATATGTTGTAAATAATTTACAATGCAGTGTCAGCTTGGGAAATCAATTATGTCTGTTTACATTGGATTTTAGTTGTATCTCTTACATTTATCTCTTTCTGTGGGGAATTCTGTATGTATTTTGTCTTGTGATAGGAGATGGATAGTTTTTCTTATACTCCATGTAAATGACTATTAAATATTAATTTAATTCTAATAATATTTTCAGGATTAAAGAGTGATTTTTTTTTAAATTAAAATACTGTGAGTTACTGCAGTTCTTATGTGGACATTACTACTTTACTCAGGAATAACTTCTATTATAACTGAGCCTTTGAATCCTAAAGAAATACAAAGTAAAATACCATCATGCAGACAATCTAATTATATAGTCATAATAATAGTAATTGTATAATGTTTTAATTTTATTTCAACAAATAGATTATGGAGTCATATTTTGTTCTCTAGAGTTTAACACGTACTGCCGATGCAGTGTATTCCAGTTTGGCATAGAGTTTGCTGGCAAAAGCAGCACAGGGCTCCGTGCTGATAGCAACTCCTTTCGGTCTGCCAGCAGTATTCAGTACTTCTGGCCATGAAGCCTTGTAGGCTAATCTTTGTTCTTTAGTTGCCTTGGAGGAAATAGCACTATGATGAAATAAGTTCACTGTCCTTCTCTAAAGATGCATCAGATGGCAGTTGTTTCTTCATTCTCACTTTTCTGGGTTGCTGTTGGGTCATTTTTTGTCCTCCTCTGAAAGCGCCAATAAAGGAGATAGTAAGTTGATTTCGGCTGAGTTTCAGAATGGTTTTGAAATGGATATTTATGATTAGCAAATCTTAATGGCACAGTCGTGGCTTTCTTATTTTGTAGTTTGTTTGGCTTGACAAACGATATTCATTTACTGAGGAGATTATCGTAGCTGGCTGTTAAATGATCTCAGAGTTATAGCAGTTGGGATTAGTCTCACGACTTTTTTTAGGAATTCTTCCCCTTTCAGTGTAAGATACTGCAAAAGAGCTTGGATTTTGACTGTATTTGGACTACTGAGCTCCATCAGCAATGTTGTCACTCACTGCTGCCAGAAGAGCTGTGGCTGTGGCTTGGGCCATATTTCAGAGAAAGCGTTTCATCTCCTTGTAACGTCTAGTTAATGGACGCAGAAATACTGTTCCCACTTCTGTCGGTATATTCCAGGCTGGAGGATTCTTTTGGCTAAGAACAGAAATCGATGATGACAGAATCTTTACATGGGGTTTTTTGTTTGTTTTTAATGCTAACCTTTTTAATCGCAAAAAATGCATAGGGAATTGCATTTCCTAGAGCATAGGTGGCATCGAGCGAGGCAGTTTCTGTGCTCACCGTTAGAAGCCTTTTCATAGCTAGCGCTTCGCTCCCCAAAGGCACCTATCTTTGGGTGGCTTTGCAACCATTTGCTTTGCCATATGTTCTTTGGTTGTATCTGCTGAGACTTCTTTCTTCACCAAAATAATAAATACGGAGTTCCTCGCATGTGACTTCAGCTGTCAGTGAATGTCCACATGGGCATAATTTTTTATTAGTTTTTTCCCATGGCATGTGTTTTGGACAGCAGAGTCAGATTCAGCACTCTTCCTGAAGAATATTATTAAGATATATATTAAGAAGCAGTATACCTATTTCTTAAGTACAGTATAGAATGGATAGATGTGAAAATCGCCAGTTTCCAAAAGCTCTTATCAGAAACTTTTAAAACATTTACTGAAAATGGCAATGAGGTGGCACCCCTGTTTGGGGGCAAGTAGTTACAGTTATGCTAACAAGTTTTCATCTGTGCTTACACAAAGTCCTGCTAGCCTTTGGTCTATTAAAATATTAGATAGTTATGTAAGAAACCACCTCACCCTTCCTATATCGCGTATTTATTTGAGGGCATTTGAGCTGTTGGAGCCAACAGTGCTAAGACTGAAATGTCTGGTATTTTGGTTGCAGGGTATTTTCAAGAAAAGGGCCTTGTCTCTGGAATTTGCTTCCTGAGTGTGGGAGCCTGAATTTAGTAGAAATCCTGATGCTTTCTTCAGATCTTTCAAAGTAGTGGATCAGAAGCTGCAGCGATAGAATCTTTGTTTTTCTGATTCTGGTTGAAAGGTACTGAAGTTGCATACTTTGTGTTTCTTTCCAGAAACTTGAACACTTACTGCATTTTATAAATTAAAAAGAAGGATAATGCAGGGATTACTGTTGAAAGAACAAATTGGAGCTGTACCTACCATGTAAATACCAATTATTTCATTTCATAACCGGGGCCTCTTACCATGAAAAATGATAGGACAATGCTTCTTTTAAAGAATGAGCACATTTGGGTGTCTTTTTCTGCATATTTGGGCTTGTTTCTACCCGACAATCTACTAGAAATACACCAAGATCTTCTTATAAATATTAAAATTCAGGCATTAATGGATTTTAATTGCTATTTGGGCTTGAATCATCCTGCAATTTAACATGCAATTTACGGTGGGGGAAAGAATTGGGAAAGCAAAAGTAATGGCAGAGGGGAAGAGTATATATAAAAATACATAGCACTTACATTGAAAGCAGACTGTGAGGAAACAGAGAGCAGAAAAACTATTTTAATTATGCCACTGGCTGTAGCAAATCTGAATTCTCTCATCTGTAGCGTGTTCTCCTGACAGAGAGAGCACTTAGTGTGGCAGCGTCGTACCAGTTGAACTGGTAAGACAATGGAGGATGAAGCAGACTGTTCCTTTTCCTTTTTTTCCCCAGCAATGTTGTTCTTGCTGTAAAGCACTTGCAGATAAAGGGAAGGAGCTTTTGGGAGGTGTGTACTTTAAGGGCACTGGTCCACAATGAGAGCGTGCAGGAGACCAGCAGTGTTTGTGTGGACCCCCTGTGTGCCTCACAGTTCAGGATGAAACTTAAGGCAGGCAATAAGCAAATCACAGAAGCACTGGAGGAACAAATAGCAAGGGCAGTTTACTTTTCTTACTTAAAAAGCTTTCCTTAATTTGAAAAACATGTATTTCAGTTTAGATTAGTGTTACTTTTTTCCTGCTGCCTTTGTTTTCAAGGAGAATTGCATCCAGCCAAGATTATTATTCGGAAGGAAATAAAATTAAGAGTTCCTCTTCACAGCACTCCTCTCCAGCTCTCAGCCTCATCTCACTTCCTCCACATCAGCATCAGCCCCTCTGGTCAGCGAGGCCGGCAGTTGATCCCCATGGCTGTGTGATCTCCAGCAATCACAGCGGGGAAGGAGCAAGAGCACCTTGCTGGGGCAGGGAGCAGCCTGCTGTTAGCTTAAGCAAACCCTGAAACTGCACCTTCAGTTTAATGGTTTAACCTGCCCTGTGGGAAACAGTTCCGTTGTTCCCATTAAAACAACGGCATCTGCAATATCTAAGCAATTTCACTTTTGCAATATACTCCTATATAGATTTCCTTTTTATTTTCATCTGATATGGATGCCAAAACTATTTTTCAGTTTTCTTATTGGATAAGATAGCAAAACTTAAAACAGGTACTGCCATAGCACAATTGCTAGACAAAGTTATTGTATTATTAGATTTCTAGATTCAGCACAAGTCGTTTACCTGGACACCTCCCTATGGCCATTGTTCAAAAAATTGGACACAGATTCTGCTATAGGTTGTTCAATTTACCGGTATGTTAGCGGAAGAGAGCCTTAAGTGATGCTGGACCGTGGGGAACTTTGACAAGAGTGTACATGTCTCTTACTCCCTGCCAAACGTGCTGACTTTTAAAATCTTTGTAATGCTGGCTTGGTCTTTCTTGGACATCTTTTTGTGAAGAAAAAAGTCTCCCAAAAGTGAGTACAAGTTAGTGCTATAAATCCATAAGGAGGATGCAGATCCAAGTCTGCAACGAGACCTGTATTTGATAAGAACAGTAGTCAGAATAGTCTTAGAACAAAAATGCAGTTTCAGGATTAATACAGTTGAAGTTTCTTAGAAATCCAGAGTAAATATGGGTATATACAGCAATGCTGTATGCAGCCACACAGAAATCAATCGAATATACTGGGTATAATGCATGCAGCTGAGGATAGACTGCAGCCCCCATATGTTGCAGTATAAAATTAGAGATTGAGAGATCATTTATCAGTTTTGCCAATTGGGCTGAGAGTATTGAAATGTCTTTGTAAAATGCATATAATTTCTCCAGCTGAAGCAGTGGTGCCATGTGCTTCAGAAGTCATTTATCAGCAGACTGGAAAAAAACCCCACCCTGTAATAAATCAGATTTTTCTTTTTTTTTTCTGGCTTTTGTGATTTAACACTTTGTGAAATGTTGTTTGCATTAGCTACGCTGTCAGGCGTTCCTCCTCCTCCTAACTAAAGTCGTACCTACAAAAGATTTTAGTGCCGATACATCTGTACGCTGGGGCTTTGTTGTTTAAAGATATTGTAGACATATCATTCCCTTCCCCCACCTTGCCTCTGAGTATTTAGTTTTTCTGTCTAAAAATAGTTCATGGGCTCACTCACAGTGAAACTGCCTGGTGCTTTTTTTCATTTCATAACCAACTGAAAATAAATGAAAATCAGTGTAAGATTTTTGGCCTCTAGCATTTCTCTGTGGTTAGCTCTTTGCAGTTTTTATCATTATTCAATGAAATGTTTTTTATTTGTGGCAATAAATTGCCAATTTTTTAAAAATACTTCTTTAATTTTGCATGAGTAGTACAGTCCCTGCCCTGGATATTTCACTTGGAGGTCTGCGTATCAACATGATTTCAGTCATAAGTGTACAGAGTTTGCCGATTGCAGCCTTGTCTCAAGTGAATATCTGTCATGTCAGAAACTCATTTCAAAACTTGGAATGACTTAATAAACTTCATCATGAAGAACAGTCTGTAATCTATAGAAACTAAGTCCTGATGTACAGATATTGGTGTATTAACAGAACCATGTGCAAGAGATCACGTTATTTTTGGATGTAGTCAATGTGACTAGTTGCAGAATCTCAGAATTCTATTAAAAAAAATAAATCCTAAAAATACTCTGGGATTGAGCATGACAATACAGGCCTTGAATAACTTGTTGATTGTTCCGAATATGGCATTAGGCTTTTAATTGTCATGTGAAAATGCACGTATCTTATTTTAGGGTTTAGGCTGCTGCTTATCACTACCCCCATATTGGCAATGTTAATGTTGAAGTCCTTGATAAACTTCAATTTATCTCTTTTAGTCACTTTTCTCTGTGAACTCTGCGGAGGGTTTAGACTATGAACATACACATTTCTTACTATGGTGAGCAGTGCTGATTACTCAAATACTGTTGAATGCATATCCTATAAAATAGCGATGGCTGTTTCACAGCTGAGGAATGCGAGGTTCTCTTTGGACCACTCCTGAGAAGTAACAACACAGATAGCATCATCAAGGTGCTGTGACTCTGCTGAGACCCCATGCACCTTATTTTTTATTTTACTGGATCTGTCTCTTAAGTGAGCAATTCAGAATGCTAGATGTCTGCCAGTTTAACTTAATCTATGAAACTAAACAAAAGAGATTTTTTAGGAGCACATACAATAACTGGAACTGTTTGCCGAGACTTGGGGGGAAGAAGTGCACTTCCAGGTCCAATTCTTGCACTCGGGACCCTCCATGCTGGCTGTGCTTACTTTGAAGTACAGCACGTGCAATTGCAGCATTAAATTATCGCTGTTGCTCAGGATTGACATCTAGCATCTGACTTGTGCAGCATTAGTAGATAATGCTTACTCATTTTATAGGTAAAGGTGTTACCTCAGAACAAGGTGTTTTGGGAGGGGCGTCTTCTAGTGCAGTAGGTTGGGTTTTGGGCTTTGGTTTTTTTTAAATGCCTCCTGTGAAATTAAGTCACTGAGAACTGAGCGTGTGTAACATAGAATGAAACATTCTATATGAACTGTGGACAATATGTGATAGACAGTAACTCGTAAGAATGATCATATAGACAGAGACATTGGAAGAAAATGTGCTACAACAGGACCAAACATAGATGATAAGTTGTAGCGGTAGTTCAGTAATGAAACTGTATAGGATGACTTGAATGTCTGAAAATGTTAGATGCAAGAAATGCCGTCTGACATCTGTGTTTACTCAAAAAGGAGCGTAGACTTTGAAATGATTTCTTATTTTTTATAGGTTACTTTCCTTTCTGCAGGACTTTCTTTAAATTCAGGAAGTGATAAATGATTGTATTACTGTTAGTATGTGGAGACAGATACGCTATGCTACCAGGAAATTACATAAGCTTAAGACTGGTTTGTTGTGAAAGCGTTAGGAGCACTAAAAAAACACTTTGTGATTCAAGATAGCTGATACGATTTCATGGAAAGGAAAGTCATGACTCATTAACTGGTAGAGTTCTTGAAAGATTGAAAAGTTATAACACAGCCTTGCTTCATTGCTCTCCTTAAGGACCAGTTAGCTCTACTAATATGAATCCTTTTTATGCCTAAGATTACATTTTTTACAGCATCCTAACTTTTGTTATCACAATTATATGTAATCTCTTTAAACAGCTTCTGTTGGATTGATTTTGTTCTCATACACAAGTAAATGTGTACTCCTATCCAACTGGGATACCCTGTCTAGGTGGCCCTGCCTGAGCAGGGGGAGTTTGACCAGAAGACCTCCCTTCCAACCTCAACCATTCTGGGATTCAATGATTCTATTATAGACTATACTGTTAATGGATGTTCTTCCTTACAAGTATAGATTCCCATAATACTGGGTACTTAATTCCATTGTCAGCCAAGTAATTTATAGGGTAAAGAGCAAATTCATAAAAATGCTGGTTTTGTCATAGGGCAGTGAGGGAACAAAGTATTTCTTTTTTTAAACCTTCCAAAATACTTCTTGCATCTCATCGCATGCTTAAATGTTACAATTTTTTACAATGCAAAATATTGGTGATATTAGGGATATTTTCTGTACTGTCATAACTCTTCCACACTTCATCTACTAGCCTGAGGCTTGTAGTAGGTAGTACGATGTTCTCAGAATTTTCATCAGCAGTAAAGACTTCAATCTCAGCCTTACTGCTGAAAAATAAGATCACTGTTCATTCTAGTTCTATTACTTTCGCATAGAAGTTAGATGATTCAACCTCAAAATAAATTATAGTTGATACATTGTTTTAATGCAAAGTTTTTGTACTGCAGAGCCTTTGCTGTTTTGAGAAAAGTTTGTAAATTCCCAGCATATCAAGCTTCCTTGTTTGGATATACGGCATCTGGCCTGTTTCCCCAGCCTGAGAGGGACTCCTGGCAGTATCCACTGTTCTTTCAAGTTGGGTTTGCTGGGTTCTTTTGATGTGAAGCCTAGGAAAAATCCAAATTAAATGTTCAATGTCTTATCCAAAGCTACCACTGCTTGAAGCCTCCTTTCAACACCTCTCTCGGGCCTAATGCAAGAGCCCATCTCTCTTTACAAGCTTTTTTTGTTTGTTTGTTTCTCTCCTAGCCTTTTAAAGGGAATACCTGGCCATTTCCCAGCGGGGTCTGATAGTAACAGGGTTAGCGAGGTCCTTGGCCCATCCTGTTAAACATAGTTATGACTCAGCAGATAGCAATGCAATGTTGATATTTTTGAGCTTGATATAATTTAACCCCATTTAATCCGTAACTTACAAAAAATCTCATTATTACAGAAAACGTGACAGATGCAGGCTAAGCTGTATGTACTTTTTTTTTTTTTTTTTTTTTTTTAAACTTAACTTTAATTAGACAACTCATTTCTAAGTCCTGAGACTTCAGGAAAGTGATAATTTCCAGCTACTGAAAATGCTATTAGGTCTTTCGATGTTATGCAAATGAATGATCTTTTATTTTCCACATTCATTTGCTTAGAATTCATGAATGTTAACAGTTTTTACAAATTGTAAAAGAGCACATTATTGATCTAATTATCCTTCAAATAGTAAGCAGAACACCAGGCTTAAATATTCATAGACTAGTCATGCTGTGTGTAGGGGGTGTTAAAGCAAAAGCACGTTCTCTGTAGCTTCACTCTCGCAGCTGACAGAGCTACTTATTTCAGGTCAGACCCTGGTATCTGGTATCATTAACCTTCTTTCCTACTCCGTTCTCTTCTGTTGGTAACTTAATCCTCACCACTTACACCTTCTTTTTTTGGGGACATCATCTGGAACCAAGATGGGTGGATATATCCATCTATAACAGTGTTGTTGGCTGTAGTACGTTTGGTGTTGCCTGTGCCTTTTTTCTCAAGCACTTCTTAGCATGGCCTGCTTATGACGTTAGCCTGGAATGAATTTATTTATAGGCAGTCCTGGATGCTGAAGAGGAGGAGGCTAGTTATCAAGGCAATTATTTGAGGAGGTCAGGGAAAAAGCATTCCTTAGTTTAGTTTAGCTGCACTCCATACAGCAGTCCTTCTAGCTCTCTTTCCACTGCCAGCATGCTATTATGTTCACCGTGAGCGCTCAGCATTTTCATAAGAGGGGTGCTGGCCTGCGAGATGCTTTGCCTTTTACCATCAGCTAGGGTTGTCTAGGACCCGGCAGAAGAAACCAGGGAAGGAAGTGGGGAGCCTGTTCCAAGTGTAATTAACAGTTCACTTTGCTAGTGCTTGTTCTATTGATTTATTGTAAAAATCTACCAAAAGTTTGCGATGGGGGTGAGGGTAGACTAAACAGGAAGAAATTGAGGGTTCTAAGGAAACAACATATTTAGGTTGGGTAGCACAATGTCATGCAGAACTACACCAGGTAGCACTCACAAGACCAGCGTGAGAGGTAGGAGGGTGCGAGTCTCTCGGCATGCAGCTCTGCTGGAGCTGGCCAGACCTGCTATGTACCAAACTGAAAAGACCGTTCTGTTTTTGGAATCAGCTGGTGTCTCTACATAACTGTACAAATGTCTGTACAGTGCTGGTAAATTGGCTGTGAAAACCTCCAAGGAGAGATGCATACTTAGATTTCTTCCCCCTCTAGAGAAGATTACATGGATATATAGGCCAAGAAAAAAGAAACGTCATTCCTGATTTTCTCCCTCCTTTCCAAAGTATGAAGTGCATCATCTGTCTTCAGACTGAATGAACGTGGCCTCCAATAGACAAATCCTCTATTGTAGTCTGCATTTGCTTTGCTTTTCCAGACAACAGCAACACTGAGATCTACAAATAATTAACACTGTACTATAGATATTGCTTCAGGGTAGGAAGCATGTAAAAATGCATGCAGAGCAATTTTCGCTGCCAGTTGACTTTCAGAGGTTACCGTAATTATTTTTTCTTTGACATCTTCAGAGGGTTTCTTGATCAGCTGAATAACTCCATTCCACTGTAGATAGTCATATTTAGCATAAGAATTTAATATCTCATGGACTTCAGAGACTGCCAAATACCAGACTATTCTAATAACTAGACCTGTTGTCTTTGTTCCATTCCTGGGAGCAAACTAGAAGGATCACATGAGTTACAAAGGTGCTCATAAAATGTCTAAATAAAGACATGAGTAGATGTTAAAAGAAGCATGTAAAGTTTCTTTAAAAGTATTTAACTTCACGTCCTCTTCTCTTGGCGGTTGCCACACTTGAAAAAAAGAGTACCCCAATTGGATTTTAGATGTTTAGCACAGAAAAATGGCTTTGAGAGATGAGGTAAAAATGCCCAAAAGCTTGATACAATTATTGAATGACGAAGAAAACTTAAATCTCTGCCATTCTTTTAAGCACATCTTAGCTTTAATTTTTGAACAAAGACCTTATCTTAGGAGACAATCACAGACCCACCGACGAAACGGACAGATCATCACACTTCTCTGGATGCTGCCATTAATCTCCAAAGAGAAAGTTTTGTTCAGTTTTTGTGGATTGCTTATCAGAAATATGTCAGACCCTGAGTAAGTTTCCTTATGGAGGCAATTGATTTACTAGTGTGGTTCTGAGTAAGGAAAAGCGCTGAAGGTTTCTGGGATGTTCATGCTGGACAATAAGACCATGTTTGCATGTGTACAGGGAGGTTTAATTCCCTACAGTGGATCACAGGAGTAGAAACTTGTTAGAAAAATGGGGATGGGGGGGTGCATGTGTGTGTGACGTTCTACATTTAGCTACAGAAAAGAAAGGAGGATGAGGTATACATCCAGGAAGAGCATGATTCCTGAGAGGAGGAGATGAGAGTTCAGAAGAGATGGTTTTCTTCTGCATTATTTTTATATTTTCAGTGTAGCTATGCTAGGGGGATGGATGCTGGTACTGGAAGGAGCTCTTCCTAACTGACTTTTTAAAATTTTGATACATGGGCAGATTTAGCATTCATGGAATGTGGAGAAATACTCAGTGAAAGGGCACTTGGTATGAGAAACATGACTGTATTCACAAGAGACTAAAACCAGTAGACTGAATGCAACTTCTTATTTTAACGTCCATGTGAGAAGGGGCAGATGGAACTAAAGGTATCAATCAGTACCTGCTACAGAGGTGTTACCTGACTGCCACAGCTACTAAAAATATATGTATGAGAAGAATCGGGCAACATCTGGGGGCAGCAGAGGCTGGTTTTGGTCACTTTCTGCCAGCAACTTTAGAAAGTCTCTGCATGTTTCTCAGTCAGTAAGTGATGGCAACACATGGAAAATCAGTCTGGTTTGAGCAGCCTGAGGCAGAGGAACAGCAGAAGGTGTCATGCAATTGCGTGATTAGGAGAAATCAGATGCAGAGGAAATGTTTTTCCCCTTTGTGGAAGAACTATTGTTCTACGTTTTTGTCATCTGTGTTCCCTGTCTCTCAGACACTGAGAGCAATATGTTTGCTTGTTCTCTGGCCACCTCCTGAGGAAAAGAAACAGTCTGAATGCAAGACCTGTATTTAGTGTAAGACCTGAGTGAATCATATAGATTGACTTCAGTCTTTCTGAATCACAGGTAACCATGCTTTAGATGTTGAGCTCAAAAGTGTCTGGAGGAACACCTCAATGCCTATATACTGCAAAAGCCACCCAAATCTTTCTAGTACCGTATACGTTTCCTTTACTTGATTTGTACATAAAAAGGCAGCTTACCGTAGTATATCCATTGTCTGGATCCGCTCTGGTGCATTTTGTTTTCTTGAGTACTATACCAGTGCAGGTGTGGGAGGATACTTTGGAGTATGAGATTTCTTTGAGTAAAGTATTAGCTGGCTGAAGTAGTCAGGCTCTGGCTTTCTCCTCTTCCCTGACTCATCTTCCTTCACAGTGTTCTCTGGTGGTATGGCTGTCGCTCTTTGCCACCCTGTGTGCTTTTACGTGGAAAGATGCTTATGACTGATTAGAGCAGCTTAATTTACTGTGCAACATTCAGGGTAAGGTGTGATATTTTGGAAGGGGAAACCTGCTGTTTGAATATAGTATTTTATGATGTGATACTCTTGCTAGTTTCTGAACCCATTTTGTCACCTTTTTACATTTTAAAATATATTCATTAATAAAAAGGGGAGAGGAAGAGCAAATGACTGTGTGCCCAAATCACACATTCTTGCTTTTGGTAGCCTTTGGTCTTTGCTACAGTCATTTTTATTTTCCAGGTACAAGGAAAGTTCACTGATTGCTCTGAGACCCATTTGGTTCATAAAACAAATGCCCAAGTTGAGCAAGGCAAGTGTATAACTGTATCAGAAGTGCTGGAAGTTGCCTTCCACAAGATGAGACTCCAAAAGGCTAAACGTTGACCTGAATTTTCTCAAAACTTTGTCAGGCTGCAGAATTCTGCTTAGGAAAATGAGAAGAAAAATTGTTGCATGTCCAGTGTCCATTATTATATGTTACTACTTCTAGATCTGTTGTTCTTATTGCTGCTGACTATTTTTTTATTTTTTCTGAAAAGTTGAAATGCACGGAAATTGGCCAAACTTGGAAAGCAGACGTAGTTTAGTTAGCCTGACCACCTTAAAAATCAATGGAAGACTGGCCTTTGACTCCGTTAGGGCCAGGAGTTCACCAATAATTCCTGTAACTAAGGATACAGAATACTGCTGGAAACCCTAGGGGGAAAAGTACTCTGCACAGGCGTAACAGTTTTTGTATTTCTGTTTCTCTTTCAAGCCAATCTTTTTTAAAATGCCCTTCAAAATTTGATAGCAATAACATTGACTTTCACAAAAAAAAATTTATAAATCACCTGTATATTAAGAGACAGCTAATCTATACCTGTTCCGTAAATGAAAGCAGAGGCGTGCTGAAGTATATGAAATATTAGGTAAATCCTTTTCCTCAGCGTTAAAATAATTTGTAGCTTTGCTTTCAGCGGTACGTTTTCTGAGTGGGTTGAGCTCTCCCTAAGTAATTAATAACTCTTAAGCTGTCTGAATAGTTTCCCTTGAGTTGCATCATCTAATGTGTCATATGAAAACAACTTGAGGCCTAATGTAACCTGAAACAGTATAGTGCATCTTAATGTGATTTGAGGAAGATGAATGAGAAGGAAATTATTTCTTATTCTGAGTAACAAACAGCTGTTCTTAACTTTTATTTGAAAAGAATTTAAAATAACCTTTCTAGGCAGAGAATGGTAAATTGTTCTAGCTAGTTATTTTCCCTTCTCTCATTGTACCAGTCAAGTTAGGCAAAAACCTAGAATCAAAAATGTAGTAATTTGATGTATAAATAGTGAGAATAATGTGGAGGTTTTTTGTATTTGGTCACCTGAGCTTTACTTTTTTATTCATAATGGGTCTCAGTTTAAATCCCTTAGCAAACATGAAAAGGTTAAGATTTCAGTGTCTCCGTCAACATAGTACTAAATAAATCATTATCCACCATAGGAGAAGTTGTTTAAACTAACTCCTTGAGCTCTGGTCACCAAATTATTGTAACATTGTCAAGTTACAAGTGACATATACCAGGTAACGGTATATGTCAGCTGGAGAAGATATGTCTTGCCATAAACTCTAAACATTTCTCACTTCACTCTCAGGAAATGTAAGTTGGCTCATCTTTCTTTTCTTGGAAGATATTCAGCAAGCTGGAGGCTTCATTGATACTTGTAAATACGGAAGTTTATCATATACTGTAGTGTATTCTCATTCGATAGGGAACAATTAGAGTTCATAAGATTTAAAAATAGATGCTGCTTTTCCATTAGTGCTTTTTTTAAAAAATAAAAACAAAAGGTAAATAAAGGATTGCCTTACTAAATTTGATATGGGTAACTCAATGCTGCTTTACAAAGATAGAACTAAAACTGTTTATAGCACAGTGAATACACAGTTAATTCATTCATAATTGCTTCTTTTAGTATAGTAGCTGTAGGAGAACCAGCTGGTATCTGCATTTCAGAAATTTTCAGAACTTTTGAGGAAACAAATGAATAAGCAAATATTTTGCCAAAAATCAGTCTATACTTCATCATTACAGACAGTGGAAGGTATGCACAAATACAGTGGTAAAGTTCATGCAAAATTCCTGTAACTGCTCTTCCAGTAACCTTGTAATGTACTGTCGGTGCTGTGCTTGGGCCACAGCACCTGTTTTTAGGAAAAATTATGGCTACATTTAATCCAGTAAAAAAAGAGGAGAATGTAACAAAAGCCTTTGCAACTCTCAGTATACATATGCTTTGACAGAGTGGCATGTAGTTGCTACAGGAAGGTCAGTGTGTATTTATTGATATTCTGGATGTACCTGCCTGATGCTTCAACCTGTGGAACTTTAAGAGGTACCTGAATGTCTGGATTAGTAGCATATATGTGTATGATCTAAACCCTTGTATTTTTAGGGATTTTCCTGCTTTTTATCTTTGGTCTCCTCAATGTGCCAGCTGGGGCCTCTGTAATTTACAGTACACCTCAATCCAGCAGGCTAGGGTGGTGTAAATTCAAGCCTGTGTATTCAGTTCATGTGCTTCAATTCCTGCTATTGTTTTCAGCAGTTCCCACCAAGGGTGTGCTTTGCTTTGAGAACACAGTGCTCCATTCATCAACTTTATTTTTTTATTATATACTACTGACAATATGGACAGAGGGAGAAAATCAAACTGTTTAATTTCCACCTAAAGTATAATTTAGTCAGACTGTGGGCGCCTGGGTCTCAGAGAATGATTCAAATTGCCTCCTCTCAAGCACCACCTAACCCCTGGTGGCACCTAAAATGAGTCATTTTGGACAACAGATTTCCCCTTGCGTCTGGGCATAAGTTCCAGGGAAGCTCACAAGCACCATGGCTCAAGCACCCAGGCATGTAACTCCCACCCAAGTTTTATTGTGACTCAAAGATGTGTGTAGAGAACGCTGCCAGTGTTCCCAGAGGTGCCTAAGCCATTGACTGTCCTCAAATCACACGTAATAAGCTCAGAGAGCATTGAATTCAACACAAACCACAGCAGTCATGAGTGCTTTCAGTGTAGAAGAGGGAGAGGAGACCTTTTCAATAGCCTTAAAGGTTAGAGCAGTCCTCCAGGAAGGATGTCTGGTTTGGATTGTCCTAAGCTAAGGAAGTTCAACAGGAATGGGAGAACTTGACTGTTGTCCCACTGTTAAGGATACTTCCTGGGAGAGGAAAATCTCAGATTCGTGTTTTAGCTCCCAAGTCTGATTATGTCCAAATAACCGTAAGCGTCCCCTGGTTCGGAGACCAGATGCCAAGGATACCCTCCTTTGCTTGTCTGTTTGAACTTGTAAGTTCTTTCTTGTCATCTTTATAGATTAATTTGCACACTTACTAATTGCTAACCATATTTCTGTAATGTTAGGGCTTTCTTAAGACCTGTCATCTCTCTTACTGCTTTTGGCTTGGATACCGTGAGGTACTACCTAAGTTGCTGTTCTCTGTATTTGTGCTTTACATCTGTAGACTTTGAGGTGAGCTTGGTACAGGTTTCTTTCATCCTTATTCTCTCTCCTTTCCCTATTGTTCTTTCCCTGTGCCCCATGGAAGGGGTAAATGCTCTGTGAGGAAGTACTTGTTGAGCTGTGGACATGTGGAACAACTTGCTTTTGTATTTTTCATTAACATTTAATGCTGCTTCCGTACTGTTTTCACCCTGCACGTGATGTCTCGTTAGTTTTCTCATTAGTTTTTAAATGTTGGTAGAATCAGGCGAAACAGTATATTAAACATTCAAAGAACTTCTGAATTTCAAATTCAGTATTCTGTGAAATTTTGTTTTGGCTTTTCTCATGTTCCCGTATGAGGTTTTATGTTCCCACTTCTGTTTCGCCTTTTTTTTTTTTTTCCCATCAAGTGTCATTATATATTGTTTAAAACACATGCATACTTTGCCTGTTTCTGAGGAGTTTTTAACTGAGCTTTACAGAGTAGAAGATACCGTGGTAGTAATACTTAAATTTTGCTATAGTATCTTACTCATCGTCTGTGCCTAAGTCACTTCAGTGCTGTATGCGTGCTTTTTATTCTATTACGTTCACTTGAAGCCATTCAGGGAGCAAGAAGAATAGGGGAAATTGTGTATAATAGTAGATAGTATGCTAGTTTTCCGAGTGTTTTATCCCCTAATTTTTTTTCCTTTTAGCATTCATCATCTGGCTGGGAAGGGTTGAGTGTTAAGTGTATACTTTAAAGCATCTGTTAACGAACGTTCCTTGGTGACCAACAAGTTGTTTAGTTACACAGTGAGAACTCTTCTCAGAATAATGATATTGCTTCTGTTAAGTTATGTCTTTGGTATACAGTAGTTGTATACCAAATTTGTGCTGGTTTTTGGCCAGACACTGCAGCAAGTTTCCCAGAGGGTTGTGGAATAATCTCTATTCTTGGAGACTTTCGAAACTCAGCTGGACAGGACTTACAGTAACCTGATACAATTTTCAGGTTGGCCCTGCTTTGAGCAGGGCGTTAGATCCATTGGCCTCCAGAGGTACCTTCCTACCTAAATTATTTTGTGAATCTAACTGAATTTATCCTTGGTCCAATTCTACTTAAATCTTACCTCTTTAGTTGACTTCACTGATATCAGTGTAATGCCCTTAAGAATTCATTTGACCTTGTCTGCTTTTCTCATTTCCCCCAATACAGTTTTTTCTGTCAGTTCAGAGGTAAGAGAAGCTAGAGAAAATTCCTGCCCTGTTTCATAATCCTGGCCCACACCTTAACTCTGGTCCTGTTTCCCAAATGGTTTGATAAACAGTTAAGAAGGATAATTTTTTATCATGTGCACTCACAGACAACCAAGTTTTGTTGAGACAATTCTGAAAGAAGCACTTAAAATTTTAGAAGACTAATACTGTCATTCATTTAGATAGCTCTTAAAGTGTCAGGGAGGCTTAGAGTAAAAAGCAACGATGGTGAAGAAAAAAAGGAAAAAAGGTGCTCCATATTTACTAGAATGCCTACTGTGTCCAGAAACTACTTCCGTTTGTTTTGCAGACATAGGATGGTTTCCCCTCCTTTCATTTGATCAAGATTAATTCCCTTCTACAGTTGTCTGCCCTTTGCTCGTTAATGTAGACTCCTCTGTGACTCCCAATATGGAACTTAGCTGGGAAACTTAATTGATTTTGGAAAGCTAATCAGATGCTCCCAGAGCCAGATACCCTGTCTAGTTTACAGCTGTAAACCTGAGATGCCGTCTCCTTAGCTTGCGTGGGGTGCTGTAAACCATAGGGCTGATCCCGTGTCCAGATAGTCTGCTGTTCTGCAGAGACGCCCTCATGTGTAACTGATGCCCACTGAACGTATTTTCTTTATAAATCCTAAATGTATTCTTTATGCTATAATTAAAATACAGAGTAGTATGAAATCTAGATCTCAGTCCTGTAAAGCCTATTCACTTTTGCCTTGCCTTTTGACATTGAAACATCTATAGCTGTACAGCAGAGCACATGGGTCCGCTAACAATGTGGGAAAGTAGCCAATTTGGTCCTGGGATAAAACAGGAATCAGCTGTGGGAAATGAGCCAAAGAAGTGTGATTCCCACATAAGGGACTTAAATAGGTGTTAGTCCATAAAGAAGCTCGTTGGCAGGGTTTAGAGCAGGCTTCTCCACACAGAACGCATTTTTCCCGAGATCCTGAGTTAACTGAAGGGCACTGATTTCCAGGAGGGTTGTGGGATTATTGTCTTGTCAGCTGGTACTTTCCTCTTTCCTTTTTTTTTCCCCTTTGTTTTGGTTTCAGGTTTTTTTAATAAAGCCTTTATAGCACATTACTGTGTAATTATAATTCCGTTTGTGTTTTTTTAAAACTAAACCATTTACTTCGCATGATTGTGGGAACTAAAGCAGAGGAAATTTTTCTGCTGCATGGGGCCCTCAGGTTTCCCTCGCTCTGATCCAGGGATTGCCTTTTGCAGTGTGGCTAGTTGGACAATCTTGACAGTTTTCAGCAAACAGCAATGTTAACACTTCAGCTACTTGTATGTTGTATAGTGTTTGCATCTGTGGTTTTCATTTGTCTCACCTCTGTCTTAGAAAAGAAATCATTTGAAATGCAGAAGTTTCGAAAGAAAGAAGTCGATTGCACCATCCTAATTTGTTTAGTACAGAATTAATATATATTTAATGATTACTAAAGTCTGTAGACTTGAGTTACAGGGTAATTGTCTTTCTTTTCTGAAATACAAATTTTTCAAATACTCTGTAGAAGTGGTATTGTACTGTGTTTGGTGATATAGGTAGCAAGTCAGACTTTTTTTTTTTTACAGGTGTCGACATATCTTAGGTAAGAAAGGAATAACAAAATCAAACAACACCAAGTCATTCATTCAGAAATGCATTCCTTATTTTTGTTCAAGCCTGCTAAAGTCCAGTTCTTCTGATACTCAAGACATCCCGATTCATCGCCCATGGAGGTCATTGGTTAAAAGCCCCTGCTCAAAGCAGGACCAATTTAAAAGTTAGATCAGATTATTATGAGCCCTGTCCAGCTGCGTTTTGAAAGTCCCCAAGGATGTGGATTATGATAAATCCTCTGGGAAACTTGTTCCGGTATCCCGAGCAATAATTTGGGAAAAGCAGTATTTTAAAACTTGTTTATGTGTGGCAATTACTTTGCAGCAGTTCTTTTAAGACTCCTATTTATAGTAATCACAGATTTTTAAAAAGTTAGAACAAAAAATTCATTAGGAAAATCTTCAGCCATTTATTCTTATAAATAGACTGAATTGTACTTTTGATAAGAGGCCCTTCTGAATGCTAAAGCCCGTGAATTTGTATGAGTGTGAGTAAGCGTTTGGCTCCTTGTTTTCACCAGGTATTACTTCTCTTCATTCCTTTTAAGCAGTGTTTGTGTGTATGAGAGTAACAAGAAATCTTTTTTTTCCTCCCTCCTATTGTAGGCAAGTATTTCCAAATGGTCTTCCTGAAGAATACTCTCTAGTTGCTATGTTCCGTGTACGGCGAAATACCAAGAAAGAGCGTTGGTATATATGGCAAGTTTTNCATATAATACGACAAATATAACTTAGTGGATGTTTCACCACTGGATTTAGCTACAGTTTATATGGAATAGACAGACTGCTCTGAAATAATTGATGATTTATTATAGGAATGACAGAAATTTAACAAAATGTATTGCATTAAGACTGCAGACTAGGATAAGAAGGCATGTTACGATTTATAGTTGATATGTGTTTACAAAGTTACATAGAAGAATGCTTCATAACATAATTCTTTCCCAATCTATGTAGTTGAAGTATTTTTATCATACGTAGTTTATATATGTGTTTAATTCTTAGACTCGTAAGATTAAAATGACCATTTCTTTTATTTTATTTTGCTTTCAGATCTCTGTCCTTCTGGATGGTACAAAAAAGGTTGTGGAGTATATGACCAAATCTGCTCAGGGAAATATACTGCACTACACCTTTAAGAGTCGAGAAATTTATCCATTGTTTGATCGGCAGTGGCATAAGCTTGGTATTAGCGTGCAGTCGGGGATTATTTCCCTCTATTTGGATTGTAATTTAATTGAGAGAAAGCAGACTGATGAAAAATTCACCATTGACTTGCAGGGAAGGACTCTGATTGCTTCTCGCGCTGCAGATGATAAGCCTGTAGATGTGAGTAGTATGAAAGGAAAACCAGATAACTTGAAATCATGTTTTAGCCACGCTTTTACTAACACCATCATAAAGAATTGTGTAGATAAAAGTGGATCCTGTACCAACAGTCACTCTTCTCAATGCCAAGTGCAAGGGAGAGAATAAGGTTACAAAACAGACGCAGAAAGAGGCATACAGGGGCAAAATTAGCTAGTTAAAATTAGATGCTGTTCCTCTCACCAATCCACCCAAAATCTCTGAAACAGAAGCTTTGTGTACAAAATTTGTGGGTTTTTGCTCTTCGGGTGATTTAGTGGCAAGGTCCAGGCAAAGGTCTGTCCAAAGTGATAGAAGGTATACGTGAGACAGAGCTTATCAAACCTTTAGTCTAGTTCACTGCAGGAGAAAATCACGTTCCTGAAAAGAAGGTGTGCAGAGGATGTCTAGAGGGCTAAAATGCCTATGCAGCATAGCAAGAGCAGTACGGAGGGATGCAACTTACATATAGATAATTTAAATCTAAAATGTGAGTTACATCAAGGTAATAGACTGCACAATTTCTTCCTTAAGTGAGGAGCTGTGAAATTGTTCTGGATTTGTCTTTTTTTCCAGCATTTCAGAAATATGCAGTGTTTCAGAGAGAAAGTTTATTATGCCGAGATAAGAAAATGCATGCTGTAACCCATGACTTTTTACGTCTCATATTAATCTCTTTTGTATTTCTTAATAGATTGAACTTCACCGCATAACAATTTATTGTAATCCAAAACTTGCAACAGAAGATAGGTGTTGTGAAATATCTGCAGACCTGGTAAGTTATTTGTTTAAATGTAAATGTTAATACAAAAGAAATTGCTTCATTGTTTCTTTCTAAAGAGTTGTAAAGAAATTTCAGTAGAAGTGTTAGGTTAATTACCTCCTAAAAATGAATCCTGTATCTGGAGTCATGGCACGTTGTTTCTTGCTGCCTAACTAAATGGCACGGTGGAACTTCAGTAAAAGGCACTAGGTGCTGCTAGTGGTTTTTAAATGCATTTCTTAACATTGATTAATACCTTATTAGTAACGGAGAAAAATCACTGTGATGACCTGAGGATGGCTTCAAATAACAGAGGCCATTTCAATAACAGTTGCATCTAGTGAAGCATTACAGATGATAAACAAAGCCCATGAAAGAGCCTGGGAAATAAAATAGGAGGGTGTTGAGGGTATTTCCCTTATTTCAATACACTACCATGGAGGAATGGGTGTTTCATAATTAGCAAATTCTTTCTTCTTTATAACACACGTGCTCAGATGTGTATTTTTTTTAACATAAGGAAACGTTGATTTAGTTTAGAGGGTTCACATTTCCCTTTTGTTTTGATAGACTGAATCAGTGTGAATCTGAAGACACTAGAACTATAGAAATGCTTGAAGTTGCGAATGTGATTGTTTTGCTGAATTAAGCCCATTTGGAGAAAAAAAAAATTAAAAAAAGGTCAGAAAGAAAATATGTTAAAATATTGGTCTGCTAGTTATGAATAGTCTGTAAGAGCAGGCCCCTCTGAGATAGCGGGCAGTAGCATCACCACCCAGCCTGCAGTCAGCAAAAAAGCCTAGAGCGTGTGGAAGGACTAATTGATTCCATCTACAAAGAGGTGGGGGAAAAGGGTACCTGGAATGGAGGGATAAAGCTGCCCAAGAACAGAGGAGCAGAAGACTTTGTGGGAACTGACAACCGGTAGGTGCACAGAAGCATGGAAGAGTCTGGATCTAATATATCAAGGGAAATTTCAATTTTAAATAATAATTTATTGTTCAAATATATTTCAAAATATATTCCTGATAATGGTGCAGGCTTTCTCTTGAATGTATAAGCTCATCGATAAGTGAAATGAAGGGATTTTTTTTTTTTTCTGTAGGTTCCACTTTGTGCATGGAAATACAGTTCATTTAGCAGTTATGACGCTAGCAAAACAGTAAAACCAAAACAAAGCCTAATTATATATAAACACAAAAAGGTCAAGGATAGGCTTTATTAATACCATCTTAAACATTCATTCAGCTATATAGCTAAAAGCTCCATCAGTTTTATTTGTACATCTTGCGTTGAAGATGTAAAAAATGGTGGGCTACTTGTTAATGACTTTCATATTGAAACCAGCATGACACTTTCTGATTTATTTTTTTACTATTTCCTTACCAATTATAAGGGCTACATTTTCAGTAATTTAAGGGAAGGAATTTATCCTTGGACACGAATTTCTACACTAAGCTGTAAATCCTATGGGAATTTCTTTGACAGAAGGCTGGCAGGAGACCTCATTACATCTTAATGAGAGCTTCTGAAATTTGTCAGGTTCTGTTGACTTGTCCTGTAGTATATCTTCAAGTTGGCTCAGCTCTCATGAGTTACAGACAGCTGAATATTGGCTGCAGGGCTTTTTGTTTGTTTCCAACCTGTGCATGCCCAAAGTATTTCATTACCAAAAAAATGACAGGATTTTCCCTTGCACTCACTCTGACATTTTGCGTTTTGGGGCAGGGGACGAAGGATGGGATGAGACTGAGAAGTACCCTCTGTTTTTCTTCCCATGGGCATTTTCTGCTTCACTGCTTCTAATTTTGGGAGACTTTATTCCTCTGTCTGGGCTCTTTTGGAAGAAAGAAGTAGGACAGTCAGATCAGTTTTAACTGGCATTGATTTTAGTACAGAAGGATCACAGTATCTAGACTTCATTTTACTACAGCTTTTTCCTCTTGTTTGGCAATTGTTGTGGCTTCTCTGTAATATGGTGTGTACAGGAGTATTAAAACAGAAAGTAACTTAAAAATAGTGTTTGGATGGTATTTATCTATTAAATACAGTGGACCAAAAATCAGAAAATCTTGTTTTTGTTTTAGTGCCCACGTGAGGAAAGGTTACTTGCTACAACTTCATCACCAGCGACTGTTCATGCCAGCAAAATATACATGCTTCCAGGAATGCAGCAAGAATCTAGAGAGAGATGCCACTGCTTTCCAAATAAAGTATGAGGTTTTCCTATTGTTTTTTAGTGCATCATGCTATTTAATCCTGCTAGGTATTAAAAAAAAAAGTTGAGGGTTGTTTTGGGTTTTTTTTTTTTTTGTAGTTATGAAAAATATGTTACTGGTTTGTAGTGTTGTACTTACGTTGTATTTCCCAGTTAAGAAACAGTACATTTTAGATTTAGTTATTTTAAAGTTAGAGTTGCAGAGGTCTGTAAGGTTTAGTTGTTTGAATACACACCAAAAAAAAGATCCATGTTAAAAATGAGAATTATATTTAAGTATTATATGTAGGGTAAATGTTTTTACTTGAGAATAAATTATTNCCCAAGCCCTTCTCCTGGATCTTGCACTATATTATTCCAAGTCATTTGCTTTGTTGATTTTTGATTTCTTCTAAAATCAGGGAGAAGCAGGATTGCCAGGAGTAGCTGGTTTGCCAGGCCAGAAAGGAGTTAAAGGTGAAAAGGTAAAATATCAGTTGAATTCTCTCTTTCAAATCTTTATCTTTGGCTTAACTTGCTTAAATAGAAACTTTATGGATTTTGTTATTCCTTACAGGAATCTCCCTGTACACAGGTTAAATCCTTTATCAGTCAGTCTCTGGTTCCGAGTGTGGGATTTCTGCCAGGCAGCCTACTGCTGTCTCACTTCGGGGTCCCCTCATCCACTCGGTGGAACACAGGTTACCCGGCTGGGAAGCACATGCCTACCCAACCCTGTCAGCATGCCTGTCCCCTTATCCCAAAAAAGAGAAGTCACGTATGTCGCCTGTGACAAGGATTTTCCCGTATGATGTGTGCACGTCACTGCTGACAGACAGAATCCTGTGTGGTGGATTCATCCTTGCAGTCATCAGTGGGATGGTATGAATTCACTCGTAGCACCTCAGCGCTGTATATTCTTTGACATCATTCTTACTTGAAACTTTCTTAATTGTGAAGAGAGAGGGACCTGACATTGACAAGCCCCCAGGCCAGGCCAGTCGGTGCTCCTTTCCTTGGGCCTATTCTGTATTTTTGTTCTCTAAGGCTTACCATGATGTTCCTGTGTTACTTAGCTTGGGGGGGTTCCTAGTAACAAAGGTCAGCATCTCAGATGTTTTCCCTTCACACTCCATTCCCTAAATTTGTTTGGAGGATGCTGGATTAGGACATAGCTGGGAATGTGTTATTCTTGTGCTAATAGAGGGGGCAACTTGCATAAACTATTGCAAATCAGGCAGAAAGACAGTGGGTAGGAATTCTGAGTTTGGGGAATGCAGTGTGAGAGGAAGATACCTGGAATGTCCTAATCCTTGGGTTAGGATGGAGGTGTCCTAACCCAGCATCCTCCCACACAAGCACACTGTTTAATACGTGGTCTGAAATAGTTTGTGTAGACAGCCAGCGGTGTTCCTAGGACTGCAGTACCTGGCTGAAATGGGTCCAGTTCTTAGACAGCTTATCCACACAGTCTGTTGAAATTAAGTAAATTCCTTGATAGTGTCTTCCCCCAGCAACTCCTCCCTTCCGATACAGATTTCACTTTTGATACTGGCTGTACCTTTTCCCTAGGTGGAAAAAAAAGCTGAAGCATGTTAGTTTCTATAGCCCAGCTGAACCTAGAGGGATTGCTGGCAACTTCCAAATTTAATCATGAATTTTTGCTGGTCCTAGGTCTGAGTATATAGAATAATTGTCGGTGTTGGGGTTAGCCTGTGTTACCAACATAGGGAGTTTCCTAGCATTTGTTTGGGAAACTGCTCTTCTGCTCCTGACATGATCCATTTAGACTATTACTGCTACTAAGATAAGAAAGGAGACTTCAGAAGTCTTAATTTTTTTACCATTCCGTCTCACTGCCAATTAGCAATATTTACCATGTGTTGTGGTTTAACCCCAGTCAGCAACTAAGCACCATGCAGCCGCTAGCTCACTTCCCCCCCCACCCAGTGGGATGGGGAAGAAAATCGGGAAAAGAAGTAAAACTCATGTGTTGGGATAAAGACAGTTTAATAGCAAAGAAATGAAGAAACTAATAACGATAATGACAACACTAATAAAATGACAACAGTAATAATAAAAGGATTGGAATATACAAGTGATGCACAATGCAATTTCTCACCACCTGCTGATCGACGCCCAGTTAGTCCCCGAGCAGAGAACTCCCACTGCCCCCAGTTTATATACTGGGCATGACGTGACATGGTATGCAATACTCCGTTGGCCAGTTTGGGTCAGCTGCCCTGGCTGTGTCCCCTCCCAACTCCTTGTGCCCCTCCAGCCTTCTTGCTGGCTGGGCATCAGAAGCTGAAAAATCCTTGACTTAGTCTAAACATTGCTTGGCAACAGCTGAAACCATTAGTGTGTTATCAACATTCTTCTCATACCTAGCTCAAAAACATAGCACTGTACCAGCTGCTAGGAAGACAATTAACTCTATCCCAGCTGAAACCAGGACAGATGCTAAGCGCAGTACCTCCGAATACAGCATGTGGGTGCCTGTGGTCACCTCCAGTTCTGTTCTCCTGTTCATTTCACAAAGAAACTGTCATTGCATTGATTCAAAAACTATACGACAGCCAATGAACCCTTTCAACTTCTGTGCATCACTGATAGCAAATTGCATGAGGCCATCTCTGAAATGGCTGGTAATTACAAAGTACAAAATTTTTGGTTTAGATGTAAAACTGAAAATTGTTAAGCTTGAGATTCATGAAAAATAAATCAAGTTTTTTACAAATAAACTTACTTATTTTTGTAGTGGCCTACTACCTGTAAGTCCAAATTTGATCTGTTTATCATCAGCCACTCTGATACTTCACTGAATGTTTAGAGCCTGAGCAGGACTATGTGCATCCAGCAGCTTAGCCTAATGATAGTTAATTGACATTTGTGAATGTCAATTCACAAAATTCAATGAATCAGCACATTAAAGTCAGAGGGAGTACAGCAAGCAGCTAGAAATCTGCTTAATTTGAACCTTCCTTATAATTGACCAGTACTTGCTACNACAATGGGGTGAGTGTGGGTGGAGGGCTCATTACTGCTGTGATTAAATGGATAGTCTCAGTGTTGACCTTTGGGAGCAAATGAATACTGCCTTGAATAGTGCCTACCATGATGGAGCTGAATGCCATGTTCTCTGAGGCTTTAGTACCATTTTTTCTTTGCCTCTGCATTTATACAAGTTTTCAGTAACACTTGCTCTCAATGATGGCCTTGTTACATCAGTAATTAGGGGTGGAGAGGCAGCAAGACCCCAGACCATTCCAGATATGCAGGATACCTGATTTATTGCCAGATGACGTAAAGGAGAGTAACAGACTGTGGTTGGATGGTTTGTAATATGTTATACATGAAATAAGCAGCTTCTTGGTGACTTTGCGGGCCAGTAACAAAAAAAAACCCGGTATTTCTATAAATCGTCTGATGATTCTTCAGCTTATGTTTCCTACTTTGCTTGTGCTCAGCTTCTCACTTCATTGTTTTCCTTTGCTTCTAAATCATAATATTATTAGCATCCAACTAACTATATTTAAATGTCCTTGCCATGGCAGCATCCAAGTGAAAACAAGTTAATTTTAATTTTTTAGCTTCTTTCCTAGGAAACTTCTGTATCTGTTGATATTATCTCTTGTTCAGCACAACATTCCTTACCCTTTTACTGTACGTTGTCTCATTCCAATTTCCCATCCATTGTAATTAACTGTACAACTGAATTTACATGCCTTTTTGTTGCTATGGTGTTGGCAAGAAAGTCTCTACAAGCACAGATTGGTGTTAGGCTACATTCAAGCCCCCCAAAATTGTCCTTCTCTTCAGTCTAACATAGCTGTTCCCTAAAATCAGTTTTGCCTGTTCAGGAATATCTAAGCTATCACCAATACAAAGCGTGATACCTGATAAGCCATTTGTAGGTGTTTTGAATTTAATTATCAGCCTGTTTCCACTTCATTCCTGTGCACTTGGCAGTACTGTTGGCAGTCCTGGACTCTGGGCTCATCTTAGTACCTCTGAACGGGTCTGAGCCAAAGTCCAAAGTGTAGTGTGGGCCCAAAAGAGTCAAGTGCCCTAATTTCATTGGAACAAGCATTCATGCAAATATTGATGCATCTCTGCCAAGCTATCTACCTGAATGTACAGGAGCATCACTGATCAAAATTATTCCATTTGTGTGAATGACCTTCCTATTCGTATGCCTGGCCTTCCATTACAGCTTCGCGAGGACACTGCGAGAACAGTTCTTCACTCAACATTAGAACTGTTACTCTGGTGCTTCGGGGGTGAAGAAGCTGCTCAGTTTCGAGACTGTCTCCCTTCTTGAACGACCAGATTGTTCAGTTCAGTACCATACACCCCTTACTGTGTAGCAAAAGCTGCCTCAAGGGTGGTAGTCCCTGTCCCTTTTTCTTCCTGTGCAAGCTCGCATCCAGGGGCGTTTGCTCTGCAGGATTTTGTTTGCTGGAGGCTCGGTTTCTGCAGCTATCTGCAGCACGGACAACTTGCTGTCCTTTAATGTCTGAATAATTAAGACTCAAAAAGTCACCAGGACCAGCCTTGTTTGCTGCTTACCGATCTCAGCCCTTGAAGCACACTTTTGGGACTGCCTGATAGCTTTTTTCCCATTGGATGAAAACTGGGAGGCAGCAGCAGCCGAGTGTATGGTTTAGGTTATCCCTGAATAATATACCGTGTTATTCTCACCATAGCTTGATTCTTAGCACAGTGTATTTCACAAGTTTCGGTGGTCACCAGTCAGGTGGAAGTCTCCTGTGATTTAACACATTTTGATACCTGTTCTATAGAGCTAGGTTTCTTCTTCTGCTGAGCTGAGTGAGCAAGTTACTGTGTGTTTTCTGTTTTGGAAACAATTTCTACTGCTCCAGCATGGTATAGAGCTACTCAGACTCTTACAAATACATTTGTTGTTAGCAAACGTCTTTTGATCATAAGGTGAAGGTCCTGTTTTGTCCTCAACACGTACAAATTATTCAGAAAGACAGCATATGGATCACAGTAATTGGAATGATTACATATATATGGAATATACAAACTAATTTTCTCTATCGAAGTGACTAAGAAAAGTAATCGTATGTAGTCTTCTTTTTTATTTCTGTTAGGCAAACTTAGTGCCCACAAAAGATTTTAAATTGAAATCCAAAGAGAATTAAATATTTTGATATAATATTAAACTATTCCAAGCTGTGTTAATAGGTCATTGGTTAATGCTGTAAGTACAGCAGGGAGCAAAAAGCCAGAGGCAGAGCTCTTTCAAACATTTAAGTGCCTGTTGATGCACACTATGGAGAAATGTATTGCTGTTCAAGTGAGCTTCATCAATTTAAATTGTACTTAAGCAAAAAGATGTTTAAAAGGCTATTTTAGGATTGGTAGGGATAAGTTTATGCAATGTATTGTTGCACTAGGAAAATATTTATCATAGAATGATAAGAAAAAAGAACTCGTGAAGAACAAATGAGGTGTCTGACTGCTCTTTCTGCCTATTTTCCTTGCTAGTCTTCCTCTCCTCCTCCTCTGCCAGTCCTCTTATAGCCCAGGTCTACCTGATTCCACCTAAGGCGTATCTATCATATCATGCAGCCTTGAGAATTGTTCCTTTATGGTCCAATTTTTGTTGCAGAACTTATTGGTATGGACCTAGTAGCGGGAATGCATGAAAAAGAAATATTTGGGGCAAAAGACAGCTGGCTGTCAGCGATGACAAAGGCAGGAATTGGCAGTGTACTTAGTAGACTAAAATTTTATAATGGGCAAAAGGGAACGCGCCATGCCTATGGAGCTAAGACTTTTTTGGTAGTCCTACCTAAAGTTTTAACCATCTAATAGTCCAAGTAACCAAATTAATAAGGAAAAACATCATTAGTAATCCAGTTTAATTTGTTTTCTTTAAAAAAAAGTCTTACAGCTAGGGGCTTCTACTGAGAGTAACAGGCATGATGCTTCCTGAGCTCTATAGTCTCTGCTTCTCCCCCAGTGCCAGGGAAACCCTGGTTTGATGTCACCTTTGGGATGAGTTTTCCTTCTCACCCTTGGCAAATTCTCTGAATTTGAATTTATTGTATTCATCAAATAAAAGTTCCTAATGAGATGGGGTTTTTCCAGGTCTAAATACTTCTATCACCTTTTTATAATCATGAAAACTGTTTACCTGTCTGTACATCTAAGTTTTTAATTTTAGCTTACATAATTTCTTACAGGGACTGCCTCTCACATTAATCATACAGATGACGGATCTAGTATAAAGGATGAGTTCTCTACATTACCTCTTTCACCTTCTACTTCATCACTTTTGGAAACCCTGCCAGTACCAGTGTGCTGGTATTTCTTTCTTGATAATCATACACGTTTTCTTACCTGGACATTTCTGATGCTATTGCCACGCATAACTACGCAGAAATGAAAACCAGGAAAACTAATTTACTTAATGAAATCTTACAAAACCAAAAGTAATTTTCGTTAAGGAGTGCTTTGACAACTGGCATAGGTTGCTCATTTTATCTGAACTAATATGTCCCCGTTGTAAACAACAGCAATGTTGTAATGCAGTACTCTAGCAGTGTGTGCTCTAGGCTACATTAATGTAATTCTTTCTGTTTATTAAGTGCATTTGCTTTTATCTTAGTATTAAAATCATCATCTGTACCTGGTTAGTACAGAACCCTGCTGAGAATATTTTCAACCTCTCAAAATTCATTGTAGACTTTGTTTTCTAGATTAAATATTAATGTGTTAAATTAATCCCACTCCATATCACAATGTAAATATATTTTTAAAAGATTTGCAATTTAAGAGACAAAATAATGTGTTTAAATAAAATACTTTCTTAAAAGAATGGGTTTGGGTTTTATACAAGAAAGGACTGTAATTTGTTAACTTAAATAATTATCACTGTCATTCTCTCTTATCGCCATATTTGGCTTTAGGCTATCTTTGCTGTACATGACTTCAGTAGTAATGTGTGGTATAGGAATCAAGGTACTGTATTTTGTGTCTGCTGCTAGCGTATCATTTCTACGACAGGTGCATTGAGTAAAGGCTGCATGGTGCAAAGAGGTAAAGGACAAGTGCTTTTGAAACTCTGAATCATTAATGTCAAAAAATGATCAGAAGTGTAACATTGCAGGTGGTCCCCGAAGCACAAAATTGTTTCCGCTTCAGATAGAAGGCTGATTGGTATCATTGGAAAGAAGCATATCTGCTACTTGCGATCTCTTTTGAAGAATTTAGTTTGGCTTGGCTTTAGGGAAAGTTGACAGAAGCTTGCTTCCCCCCTGCCCCGACTTCAGCCTGCTGAATTTCCACCCTGTCTGCTTACGATTTCACCAAAATAAACATTGTCAAAAATATAGTAGCCGTCCTGTTGTTTGCAAGAGGTCACCTTCTGAAAAGTGTGCTACGGCTTAAATATTTTATTCCATCAGCATCTTGTGCTCAGTGGGAAAGGATTTTCACTGGTACCCTTAGCAGAAAATCCTAACAGTAGACTTAAAGCTCACGGTGCTACCTTTGAGTGTTGTTACACTGAGCGTACCTCATAACCTATGAATGCCAGCATTGTACTGCTAGGGTTCACCAGCTTATGAAATTGTTCTTCTGGCAGCACATATTTCTGTTGGCTTTGGTAGTTCTAAGTAAATGCAGTTCTTGACTCCCATTCTTACTAATTTATATGCATAAACTTAAAAAGCTCAATTGCGGTGTGTGTCGGGAGTTAGAATATTCTTGTTAAGGCATAAAAGAGATTTATTTAAGGGTAGATGTAGGCCTGACAGTCAAGAACCCTGTTTTTCCATCTCATTTCTGTACTTCTGGCATCTACTACGTAAGAAAGAGAAAAGGATGCTTTTTCAGTTTTGTGAAGGGCTTTGAGATCTACAGAAGCAAAGGAAAATGCCATTAAACAAACAAACAAAAGGCAAAAAACCCTTAAAAATGCATTTGCTCTTTTTTTGCTCTGCCATGCTGCCTGTGTGAATATTGTTACAGGTTGTACAACCTGTAGTATCTGATCTTTAAACTCATTGAATAAAAGCATGAAAAACTATAACCTTTCAGACTGCGGTTACTAAAATTGCAATTACAAGATAGAGGCATAACTTTATGATCTAATTTGCAGTGGAAAATAGTTGTCTTCAAGGTGGGGAGTCTGTTGGCAGTTAGTGGAACAGAAGCGTAAACATACCTTGGTGAATTGGCTTGTAAGTCATATATGCTAAAGGCTTTCTGGCGTGCAGCAGGCTGTGTAATTTTAGACTATACAGCATATAAAAATACACTGCTGAATGTAACAAAGTGGTTCTGGTCTATTAAAATACTGGCAAGTGGCATAAGGGAACAGAGCGTGCATAGATAACAGAGTCACTCCGCAGGTGATAAGGGGCCAGTCCTGCTTCTTTATCTCTCATAGTGCCAGTGGGTTCATGCTATTCGCAGGCACAGGATTTTGGTCCACTTTTGAAATAGAGCTAACTAAGGACCATTCCAATATTTGAATAAAAAGGACATAGGAGGTGGCTCATATGCTCCTCCAGAACATGGTTGTGTCTGAGCAGGGGTATAAATTTACGGCTGGAGTAGTACTCTGCACCCAGGAGTTGCTCACTTTGATTGATCTGCTTCGCTCACGTGTAATGAACAAAGGAGTTTTGAGCCAGGCTGCACACATGCAGTTATTTTATGGTGGTTTCTGTGAACAGTTGTTAAGAAATTAAAATGGGGGGCAAGGAAGTTTAATGGCAAAGTTTAATGGTAGGCAAGAAGCAACAACAATAGTATTAGGGCATGGAAGCTTACTTCAAAATCATGATGACAGTTATTAGGACACACCATTCTGCCTTTAGAAAAAGGTAACAAGGAAACTTGACCTGTAGCGCTTTGGGTTTGTTTGGTTGGTTGTTTTTGGGGGGTGGGGGTGGGGTTTTTTCTCTTCTTTTTTTTCCTTGAGGCTGCAGACAAAAATATTGAATTCTCAGAATTTGACTGAGAGCGCCATGCAGGGCCCTGGATCCGATCCATAGACTCCCTGAGTAGAGTATAAGGAGACTTAAGCACCTCGGAGTACAGCATGCTGAGTCAGCAGCTGCTGTGTGCCAGCCTAGAGGGAATGCTGAGGAAAAACATATATTGTAAATCCTTTCTTTACCAGGGATTAAATGTTTTATAATGGCTGTTCTGGGATATAGCAAATACTGTTGTTATGTACTTCTTGCCAACCTTACTGCTCCTTTCTTAACTTCAGAAAGGTTAATAACTTCATTTCAGGACAGAGGTATTACATTTATGCTGAAAAGATAAAGGCACTACAGTATTCTGTCTGTGAAGCTCTTTCATATTTTTGGTTTTGGTAGGGGTTTTGGATGGTTTGGTTTGGTTGGGTTTTTTTTAAAAAGCTTTATAGCAATGTTGTTTTGTGATACTGAGTTCTGGGATACCTAGCTGGTGTTATTGTACCATAACTACGTTAATTAAAATCACTTTAAACCTGACAGAGAGACTTGGGTTGTAATTTAAGAAATGGTTATGCACTTTACATGGGGACGGTCTCACGTAAAATGCAGGAACGGTCATCTGGACAGGAACTTGGTCTCCTTCCTTGCTCTGGGGAACGACACCAGGCTGCTGGGATGCGGTTCACTTGTGCAGTTCCTAACGTTCCTCTTGTGAACTTGGGAACAGCTTTAGATCCCATGACCACCGGTGCACTGGCAGGCATCAGCCATCAAGGCAAGCGGAGGTACAGGCAGGGAGCACTCATAGGCTGCGGGGGGCACAGAACATGGACATTCTGCCGCCGAGACAAAGCCTTTCTGCTACGCTGTCGAGTTAAGCATCTCCTGTCTTCTACGTAACAGAAGAAAAAGAAGTCACTGCAGCACTGTGTGTATCCTATTTGGGAAGATCATGAGAAACTATGTTACTGCAGAGTGGGTTTATGGACTGAACTGATGAACTTTGCCTAATACCGAGAAGTTCCTGCATATGCTGAATATCAGAATTAGGAGTTTCCAGGATCCTGCTATTTAAAAAGTGCGTAACTTTGTGAGTTTAGAGGTCTTGGGCACAAATTCCTCAGCAGGGACTTTTGGGTTTGCAGTTTTAGATTTGGGCTCCAAACCGAAGTTTACAACCTGGTTTAGGGACCAGTTATTTGTGTAAATGTGGCTCTTCTGCTTCTTGGTGCAACCCTTCCTCTTGAAGAACAACTTGATAGTTAATTCTTTTCAAACTAGTGACATTTTCTTCATAAAGAATTGGATTGCTCCAAAAAAGGCTGTGGCATTTCCTGTTTGCTAGAGGATGTTCTCTTCTTTGTACAACTAGACAAACCTAATGTTATGTTTTGTTTTTAAGTGAAGACTATAATACGGTTCCAGTTCCTTCCTCATATTCCTCTAGAGTCCAACTGATTTTTATTTTAGATTTTGTAACCCTTGTACTTGACATTATTAAGCAAAATTTCTGTGTTTGATGTTTTCTTCAATCATTTTGAAGACTCATGGTCTTCAGTTGGTCATTTGACTCTTAAAACTAAAATTTTCTTATAGAGTGTTTAAGGTTTAGGGTTTGGTTTACTTGGGGGGTGTCGTGGTTTTAGTTTCAGCTGAACCCAGGACAGGGGGGTAAAAGAGAGGGAGAGAGGAACTGAGTTGAAGTAGTGTCTTTTAAAAATATTGTGGGCACATGACTTTCAGACAAAACAAACCTGTATTACATGTTGAGCTTTCTCGGTGTAGACCACACTCAACCCAGTGAAAATGGACCCCTTGGCTTCACTCTGCTGTCGCAGTGAATTCCCTTAAAATCAGCAGACCTGCTTTTTATGGAAATGTGCATGTGCCAGTATTTGTCAGATGGGGGTCTTAATTGACTTTATAGGCATTTTAAAATGTATTTATTTTGTCCGATTTTAGTGTTACATATAAGGCATCCTCCTCCACAGTGGTTACATTACTAAGCATGACAAAAACAGGGTAGAAGATGCTTTTCTATTGAATCAGGTATGACCTGAGCAGTCATTGTTAACTTCAGAAGTCTTTATACTTCTAACGGAATGATTTGTTTTGTAGGGTGAAATGGGCGCGAAAGGACAGGATGGTGTTGCTGGTATTCCTGGCGAAAAGGTACGTTCACGTATATTGATTTATAATTTGACTTATGGGAAGTTCATTACGTCAGTGGCTTATCTGTAATTATTTACAGAAATGGGAGGATAGAACTCTTGTGTTAGAAAATGAACTTCTCTTACCTGCACTGCCAGGTTTTTGTAGCATACTGAAAAAGCCACTCCGACCAATAGTATTCTCTGCAGATGTTCTTGCTTGGTTGGTTTTTTTTCTGGAAGGGGGGCTGTACAGAACCGAAGGAATCCACTAGTTCCACTGTGCAGTTTGTGGTCTGCAGGCCTAGAAAAGAACTCTTACGCTCTCAACAGGCCACTTGGTAGAGCTTTGAGATAAACACCACTGACCTCTAAGCAAAGGCTCGGGAACAGCCATGGCTAAGAAACATGTCAGCCTACCTGTGTAGTCAAGAGGGTAAGTTTCACTTCATTTCAGGCTGTTAGTGTGCGAATTAAGGCAGTTGTACACGTTTACTGAGTTTAGAGCTAGTTACCTGTGTTAGAGGAAGTCTACTAGTCTAATATTCTGCATCTTCAGTATAGAACACAGCCCTCTTAACACTGAGGAAGCAGTGTGTTGCTGGAGTTTCTAGTCATTTGGCCTCCTGTGATTATTTTTTTTTCTGTTCTATAGTAACAGTTGAAATAATAGTGGATTTTCTGCATGTACATGGAAGCCAGTTAATACATAAATGAATGAAACTCTCCAGGTACATGTGTTAGTTATTTTATTTTTTTTTATTTCAGTGGTGTCTTTAGCATCACAATTTAAGTCCTCAACCCTCAATTCTGTCAATTTAGGTTCTTTTTCATTGTGTACTTCAAGTTGCTTTTCTTTCAGTGCCATAAACAAGTATGCCTTTTAAAGGCAGCTGTTGCTGTGACAGACTCAGAATTTCAGTGTTGTGCTTTATTGGTTGACATGCTGCTTTCATATGTATGCAACATTTTAGTAATAGCAGAGGGTTTGGTATATTTGTGATTATCCAGATTTCTAAGTACTGAAAGAAGTAGCATTTCACTTCAGCTGTCAGGTTTAAAATCTGTAATGTAACAGGATATAGAATTATGAAACTATCTTTCATTTTTACTTACTATTTTTGTCTCAAATTGTATTTTGTTAAAAATGGGAGGTAGATATATAATATTACCAAAGAGATGAGTTAACGATATTTGCTGCTAATGCTAAGTTACATGTGGTAGAAAAATGGAGAGCAGGCTGCAAAGATGTGCAAAGGACTTTGCAATGTTGAGGGACTTAGTCATCAAGTGGTATGTAAAATTCAGAGAAAGTAATAGTAAAGTGATGCAGACAAAGAGGAAAACCAAAGCAATCGTTACGTATTTCATGTTGGACCCTGGACTAGCTATTACTGTTCACGAAAGTGATCTTGGAATTACAGAACAATGAAAACATATGTTCACTGTTAAGTACTAGTCAAATAAACAAATGGAATTTAGGAACGATTAGGACGAGAATAGGGTAAAAAGCAAAAGCATCTTAATGTCACTATTATTAATGAAACTGTATTGTGCTGCATCCTGAATGATGTATACAGTTCTGCTTCCCACATCTCAAAGTGGCTCTGATATTTCTGGAAAAGGTTCAGGGGGAGCTATGGAGAGAATTGGGCATCTTCCAATTAAGGTGTGACAATGTGGACTTCAATTTGAAAAAGACGCAACTGAGATGAAAGATGTCCTGTTCTGTGCTCTATACAATGAGGGATGGAACAGAAAAGGTTAATAGGGTTTTATTTATTTATTTTACTCTCCTTTTCAGTGTGTGAGCTAGAGCTTCAAACCTATCTGTTAGCAAGTTCAAAAAGGATAGAAAGGGCTCATTTTTCCATGTTACATGGTTACAGTTTGAACACTCTGCCACAGGGTTTAAACACTCTGAAAATTTATTAGAAAACTGATGGAATAAAAATCCGTGGAGCGTGTTAGATGCTGTTGCTTGTCTGAAAGTTCGTGAGCTCCAAGACACTGAAGTGTGGGAAACCCACTGGAGAAGTCTTTATGGTTGCCCTGTTGTTATACTGTTCTGTAGGCATCTGTTGTTGCCACAGTTGTAGTCATATACTTGACTAGAGAAACCCTTGATTTGATCCAGCTAGACAGTTTTTATTCTACTGTGCTCCCAGATGTGAGTTAATGGGAAGAGTTATTCAAAAACATTGGAGATTGAATGAGATTGATCTAGAATGACGCTGTGTTTTCCCTTGGCTCTTTCTGTAGCTCCTTCTCTGATGTTATCTTTCTTTTAAATTACCAGGCTACATTGCTTTTCCAGTACAAGTTGTTATTACAGTTTCCATGGTTAATACTGTTTGGGTGGTTTTTTTGCTTAGTGCCTTGCAGATTCGCTGTCAGGCCAAATCCCAAAGCTCCTGTTAGTTTATGTAAGGCTCAACAGTCAGATCATATTTAATATAGAGACACTGTACTTTTCCTGAATGTTATAACTCTCTTGATTAAGACTAGATAAAAGCCATACCATTGTTGCAAATTAAAAATGAACTACCATGGAATCTGAAACTGGCAAAACCAAAAGCTGTTTTAAAAAAAAAAGAAGGCGAACAAAATATTTTGTACATGTATAGCTAAATGAAGAAACTGAGATCCAGCCACCCGGCTTCTGCTAGCCAGAGTTGTCATGTCTACGCGGAGTAGTACAGTGCTGTGTGGAATTATTAACTCCTTTCTGGAGGTAGAATCACTTCATTTTCCTCATTCTGTGAATGTTGTTAACATGCTCTGTCTCCCCGTTGGTGCATCAAGAGCTATGTAAATTTGTGTGTGTCTGTTATTTTTGTGCTCCTTTTTCTGGGATGTTCTGGATGCTAAAATTGTACATAGATTCAAAGACAACTGAATGAAGTAAAGGAATAAAAATACTCTAAGCACTGTTATATACAAAGGTGTCTCCTGCGTTTCAGACTGTGCAATGCTGGGAGAGCATTCTTGGGAGCTACTGCTGTTTGTTTATCCTCTTAAACCCTTCAATACGCATTATCTTTTGTTGGAGATGTTATATTTGTTTGACTGGTGTGGCTGCTTTTATGTATTTCTGCGCTGTATTTTTCTGAGCTTTGTGCAGATGTGCCCCCTGAGTCACTAGTCAGAAATGGGAAAAAGAAAAAAGAAATGATACGATTATTTTTTATGTAAATGCAGTTTGGGCCCTCAGAGAGCAGAGGTGCCCTTTCTGACACACTCAAAACTAATTCACTGCAATACTCCATTGTCCATACTTCTTTCCTGGGGAAACGTTCAGAGAATAAGTATGTGGCAGATCTTACTCATGTTGCTATGAGTAAACAGCAACATCAATTCATTTGACCTATTTTAGAAGTTTACCTTAGAATGAGGTAAACTTGGCTATTAGAAGGCCTGTTTCTGTAGAACTGATTAGCTCAAATGTACCTGACACTGTAGCAAAAAAACTAGAGTTAGAATAATCCAATCCAATATACTTTATTACTTGAGTGAATCTTACCGGGAGAATCTCCCAGGAAAATGCTCTGTGGTTGTATACTTAATTTTCAAGATCTGTGTAAATGGTGAGAGGTTTGTAAGGCTTCATATATGGCCTTGATTTTCAGGCATCTAAAGTGTGAAAATAGATTGTGTACCTCACATATCTTCCGTCTGTCTTTAAATGTGACACTTGGCCTTCTGTCATTTGTAAGACTGCTGACAACATAATTTCCCATTCAGTAAATGCTGCAGTGGTTTTGCAGCAGTTCTGCTGACTAATAGGTGCAAATCTAAGTGGTGGAGACTTCTAGGAGGTTCTGGCCATTTGAGAGGTTCGATCTGCTGTGGGCTAATACAGAGAGCAAAGCTGAAGTCTCGATGACTCTAGGGTGACATAAGAATAACCTTAACACCCAAAAGAAAACATATGAGTCCTCAGGCCATGGTTCTGCAGTTTTGCTGATTTTTCTACTGCAGTTCTTGGAAGCTGCCAAAGTAAAAAATGAGGTTTCCACTGACTGGCAACACACCACAACATGCCTGTCATCTCATCTGCCTTCATGGCAAAAGCAGTAAGTGCTGATGACCGATCCAGAGAGCCAAGAATCAAATGCAGTCCCTGTGGAGCCCTACGTCAGGCCCCAAAGTCACAACACAGTAGGTCGTGGACACCATCACATATGGCGGCTCTCTATTTGATGTCTAACTACCTAGTTCCTTCATCCCTGTCCTTTTTCAGGGAAGTGTCTCAAGAGATTTTTTTTTTTTTTAAATAGTAGATCCTACTTAGGATAACAGAAGAAATTCTTGAGAGAGTATCAGAGTTCTGTGGTGTTAGTTAATAGCTCTAAAAAATAAGAGGGTAGTAATCCTCCCCTCGAAGGAAACTCACTTCATTTGTAGACTACCAGAAGATAGGGAATAAATTGCTGTGATCACCTTCCTGCAGTCAGGACTGACTTGTAGCTCAGCCTTCTGGGGACACTTCTTCAAGGTACCTGTCAAATCATGATACAAGAAGAACTAGAATGTGGTGGTAAATCAGAATCACTATGCATGTGAGACCTTATGCCTTGGTATTCTGGAGGTATTCAGCAAAGTCTGTGAGGACAGAAGAAATGCATGTCAAGGGAAGCTCTGTGTTAGCCTGCTTTTTGGCAATTAGCAAGTGAAATTGTCTCTGGATACGCTTCTGAAGCCATTTAGTATAACTGGATTGCAGCCAGACTGCTGGCTGTATGGCCTGAGAAATTAAATCTGTCCCTGAAGTGGAGATTTGAGGTGGCTGAAGTGCTCTAAGGTGTAGGGTGGCAGTCGTCTGTCCGCTGCAAATCGGGCTCTACAAGTTAAGCAACCCTGATCTAGCGGTTAGACTAGCCTCATTATGACAAGAACTGATTGCTCTGCTATTAGGAATGGTCTTCACACACCATTGCTGTGTGCAGGTTCACACCACTGGTGTAATCTGAGCAAGGTTGATACACCGCTGGAAAGTATTCCTATTAAAAGAGTTTGATTATTTTCCTCGTGTTCCTGTCACACTGAAATGGCGAGAGGACTCTCTGTTGGTGAGACCCACAGGCTTCTCCTTTACTGAAGTCATAGTGTCTTATTAATTCCATACATATTGCCTGTGTGCAGGTCCTTTCCATAGCACCTACTGGGGGACTGATACAGATAAGGATGGTCAGCATCCTTAATGCTATGCATTTTGTATCGGGAGAGAACAGGGCTAGTCTCTCTGCTCTTCCAGCCCAGGAAACAATTAGACTGCACGAAGCATGTGGTGTGTTGGATCCTCCTTTTGCAGTATACTTCTAGGCCTTCCAAATAGTTGGGTAACGTAAGGAGGTGTACGCTTTGAACAATGATTAGAAGATCAAGTATTCCAGCCTTAAAAATGTGTTCTTAGACCTTTTCTGAGGAGAAGGGGCAGGGGGCGGTGACGAGTCCAAAAAAACCCACCAGATCTTTTTGTTCTCATTTACAGGGAGTTCGTTCCGTCCCTTTCCTTTCCTGAGCTTTTTGTAAACTCGAACAAGCTGGGTTTGATTTGCCTCTGTATAGCTGAGATTTTTCTGTTTCCTGCACTTCTTGAGTCACTCAGCTGAATAACTCAAGTCCTTTCCTTCTCTTTACTTCTGGGTCTATAATGTCATGAAAATGAAGCTCCACATTAAAAGTTTATTTATGTCCTGGATGCTAGGTGATGTAGTCCTGTTTGGAGTTGGGGTTTTGGGGGGGAAATTCAGAGGTTGGTTGGTTTTTTTTTTTTTTGCTGGTCTGTGATGCCTTGGCAGTCAAGATGAACCTCTCAGCTGTTTTGGCATATCACATTTTAGGGGGTGGACAATCTTTGTGTACTTGAAAAGTTTAGCGGGAGAGTTCCTGGTTCTGAGAGATAGGTTGCCACCACTTTGATACAAAGTCCTAAGCCTCTTGGGGAGTTATGGCTTATGTGTGTTATGGGTCCTGCTAGCCAAAAATCTCTTATGCTTCTGAGAACGTGCTGATGGCAGCAATGCTCAAAGGACTCAAGCTGCTACAGGTGAATAATTGGCTCTGTTCTTGACCATTCCATATTTGTCTCTTTTTTTCTATTACAAAAATGCTTTTTCTTCTTTCTCGGTCACTACATTCTGAAAAACAAAAGTGTTCTAGCCAGAAATGTAATTCAGAAAACTCGGAAGACTTACCAAACTAAACTGTTATTGTCTGTTCCCCTTTATCCAAACCTCCATACAAATTGCTTTCTTATGGTTCATGGAATACAGTTCACAGGGATGGAGATGATGCATCTATGTTTCTTGAACTACATTTTGTGAAATACTTGTGACACCATTCACTTTTAATACTTGACTTTCAAATAGCTTAGCTTTACTGTTGTAGGATTTGCGCTAATTTTTTGCAATCTAGATTATGAACAGACATCCTAAAATATTAAATATATTGAGTAAGCTTTTAAAAATAGCTGGTTTTGCACAGTAAGCCTGAAGCAGTAGTGAAATACTCAATAAGCTGAGCATTTGCGACTGCACTGTATGGGTGCTCCCGCAGTGTATTGATAAAATAAACAGTTTAGACAGACTGAAAGGAGAAAGAAATGCTTGTGTGAATAGTAGCAATGTTTATCACTACACAACTGGCATTTCTATTCAAAGTCAGACTAGAGGAAAAAAAAAGGGGGGGGGGGGTCAAGAGCTCTGCCAACTGTATGGGTGCTATTTGTACTTCAAGAGTCATGAAAATGAGATTGGGTTTACATGAAACTATGCAGTAGGTATCCGTAAAAGGATTGTTCCTTTTGTTCACTTGCATGTATTTGTGACAATGGCCTAGCAAAGTATACACGAACTTGTGTATTTTGTGAGCTAGAAGATAACAGGACTAGAATATAAAATGCTGTTTGTGGTGGTGTTTTTCTCGTTTAACTGTATGAGATGGTTATCTGTAACTTCAGTTTTCTCAAGTCCGTTTTCAGTGTTCTGTCTTCAGCTTTAACTGACTCTGAAACCTAACACGGATGATTTTATTCTTCTTAAATTTGATTACCCTTTTATAATAGGGTTCGCTTTGTATTTGGTACAGGTAGGGAAATGATTAGTGAAAGGGTTCCCAGAACATGATATAGATACCATTTGTGGTATGCGTGCTGCATCAAACCAGCATGTTAACGCTTCCTGAACAGCCTAGTTTGCATTGCTTGGTGGGAAGAGCTCCCCTTTCCTTTAGTGGTACCTGAGAAAATGAGTTTGAAAACTGCTGCATTATAAGATTATTTTTTCTAAGAGGACATTGAATTCGGAAGCTCAATATAAAACATGGCTTAGACATGTCCAGTGCTTTGTTTTCCAACATGATTTAAATATATAGACATTAATTTAAAATTTTGGAAAAAAATGATAAATGACATGCTAATACAGCATGTGACTTCAAATTACTTTCAGAGATGCTTTTAATACCCATGTCCATACTGAGTTACTCCAGGGTCAGGTCTTCAGGGCCAGCCAAGTCATAAAATCCGCAACCAGAAACTTGTTAAATGTACATCCAAATCAAATTGTGTTATCGTGAAGATCCTTGTGACCATTGACGTGCTTTCCCCATTGCTCCAGCATGGAAACTCTGTCTAGAAATTTCCAAGGCATATTTCACTTTGCAGAAGAGCCATGGATATATGGCCTATTATGCCAGTTCAGCATATGCTCCTGCAGCATCAATCATTCATGCAAATACACAAATCTGAGGAGGCATTGGTGTTGAGCTTACAGTAATGCAGTCTTTTCCTTGCAGCTGTCTCAAAAGATCTCTGGACACAGTGCCTTCCACATTTCATGTGCTGTAAAGATCCTTGACAGGGGTCAGGATATTTCCGAAGTAGCTCATAAGCATCTCTGAGAAAGCTTGCAAAAATGCATGTGGAGCACTGGATAGGTGCTGCTTAAAGCCATCTTACTCAGTTTGTCTGTCTTTCATTCAGTGCCATCCAGTTTCTGAGCTCCTGTCATTGCTAATCAGTTGTATTTCAATATTTTTAGATTAGGTATGGGCATAAAATGTGCAAGTTATGCAGCTTTTGAAAAATCCTTGTACTGCTTTACTCTGGAGTCTCCCACAGAGATAAAAAGAGTATAATCGCTAATATAGGAAAAAGTATTTGACATCAGAAAGCTTTTCAAAGTAGGAGAATTACGAGCTGTAAGAATGTAAAGCTGAACCAACATTTTAATAGCAAATACAGTGCAAATTTTTAAAAGCTATTTTTTAGGGGTAAACAAGTTCATAGATTAGCCTCAAAAAAGAAAGACAGTGGTTTTCCAATTGGAAACTTTACCACTAACTTTAAAGCCTTGAGTTTGAGAGTCGCTGGCTATTGGAAATCAGGCAGTTGGACACCGTCTGTTACAGCAACAAATTTGGTACGAGTTTTGTATTCTTTTTCAGTGATGTCTTTATGTACAATTAACACACATCTGATTTTAAGAGATGGATGTATATGAAAACAGTAGCTCGCAGTCACTTTCTGATGTATAAATGTGCTTTCTGAAAACCTTACTGGGCAAATACACTTTAGACTATTATGCTTTCCAAAACTTGTTTCATTGCTTCAGCATGTATAGTTCTTGCTTGCTTGCTTGCCCTCGGTCTCTCCTTAGCATTGCAAGGAAGTGTTTTGAATAGCCTTTGATCATAAATTTGATTCCAGAGAGCTGTCTGCTGTGCTGACTTATTTTTGCCTTATTAGGTGATTTTTGCAGTTCACAACTCCAGGAACTGTTGAGCTCCCTGGTTTTTCAATTCCTAAAGCTAAACGACAGCAGTTCAGTTTGGTTCTCGATAGAAAGCTCTGTGGAATCAAATTACCTTGTGTGCAGTGACACCGCTTGGGTGTTATTTCCATTCTTGAGGGAACGGTGCTAGTGACCACTGTGGGTTGTGTATTGTTGGTGAGCAGAGGCTTCACTTTCAATCAAAGAATTGTTGCTTTTTGAGGGGGAAAAAAAAAAAATGCTGCAGTCTGTCGGCTAAGCCATTTGAGGAAAGTCGTGGTATTGTCTTCTGTCCTCTTGTGGTTTCCCTCAAAATCAGATTAGTGCGATTCAGTAGAAAAAAAGCGCAAATGTGTTTTGGGAGCCAGACGCTAATGCTTGTATTGCTCAGCATCAAAGCCACGGGCTCCTTCAGGCGAGTGACACTGGTGACATAAGAGTGGGGGTGGAAGGGTATATCCTCTGGTATTTGCAATGAAACTCTAATAACCAGCAGAACGTGGCCAGTCACAGGGGCCTGGCGTGCAGCGGCCGCTGTTGTGATGTGAGGTGTGGCCAAAGAAACCAGAGGTCACCGTCCACTTTATAGGGGTCTGGGCTGCTGGGAGCAAAACTGAGGGTGGCACGCTGCCACGCAGGACAGGCTTTTGTTAGCGTGTTGTGTAACGTGGAAGTAAAAAATAATGTGCCTGTTAAATAATGCAGTCATTAAATGCAGCTCTTTGTTCCGTAATCAGAGATTCATGAATACTCTAGCTGTGAGCCTGCCTGGCTCTGGGATTCTTAACTATGTTTGAAAAGCCTCGGTCAGGACCTTATGGACTTAGAAAGGGCGGGGGGAGGCTTGAGGATTCTTCTTCAATTGTTCGTAAATTATATTTCTTGGGTTCTTTCTGTGAGGTTTCTGTGGCACACAGATGTGTTTTGGTTTGTTTTTTTTTTCCTCCTTCAGTTGTGAGGGATAGAGACCACAGGTTTTGAAATGAATATTCTGAGCTTTTCACATCTCATCAGAAAGTAGGGCTTTAAGAAAAATACCCATTGTTGCAAGACTTAGCATTGTAAAAGTTAGCAGCGGTGTGTTGCAGGAGATGGACTAATTGGGGAGGAAGAAACTTTCTCACTGTACTGCAGCACTGTCCAGCTTGTCTGACGTGTTTTGCTTTGTTTTGTTTGTCTTCTTTTGAGGAATTAGAAGTTGGATTTCACCAAATACTAGATTTTGGAGCTGATGAATCATTGATCTATATTAGGATAATTATGGATAACTTAACGTTACTGTACTTCATTTAATTTATATGTAGCAGTATTTTCTCCCTGGCTAACAACTTCTGTTACAAGTAGTGCATGAGATTTAAAAAAAAACCTTTTAGCTTCATGCAGTGGAAAATTTATATGTAGTACAAATTGTACAGAGGTTACAGATAATACTGTTGGCTGCTGTGACTTGTGACCTATTAATTATTAAGTCTCCTTTGCCCTTTTTTTGGTGGGGGAGTTTTATTAGTCATATAATTATTTAAATAAATCCAGCTCAGATTTGCATTTTTAATGTCAATGAATATACCTCTTCCAAAAAAAACTTGAAAATTATAATGTAGGTTTTATATTTCAAATTCCATGTAAATTGCTTTTCTTAATTAGTAGATGCTAAGATATCTGTTGGATATAAAAACTGCTTTTTATTCATCTAGTAAAATCATTCATAGGCATTGAGAAACAGAATATATTTTTTTTTAATTCCCACTGCTAGCTAGTATTTATCAACACCTAAGATCCATACCGCGTGTTTCAAGTCTGAATCGATTAAATCAATGTGACAAGCTGAGGCTGGGCCAAGTCTTTTCTAATCAGCAGTCAGCACTGTTGCTCTGGCATGAGGCTCCCAAAAATAGAAACACAAGAAGTCAAACAAGTAAGTGGAAGGGCACTAAAAGAAAAAGTGCTGCTAATTCCACTGTTGACTTTCTGTCTAATGGATTCTTGTTCCCAGGCCACGCTAAGTAAAGCAACTGGCGCGGGGTGTGTTTCTGCAGATGGCTCAGCAGTGACACACGTGGCCCAGCTGGTTGACAGGTGTTTGTTTTGTATTTAACAAGTACCTCACACAAGCCAGATTTTTTTTCTTTCAGATACTGAGAAGCTAGTCAGCTGATGCTTTTTCTTCAGAATTAATACCCCTTTCACTATGCTCCCTTTTTGTTGTGAATGGCAGTTCTTCTGATTTTCCTTTACAAATGAAGATAATATCGTTTTAGTTTGTAATAAGACAGACACTAAATAGGAGCAAGTAATCCATAGTTAACTTTATTTAATAGTTGTAACCTGTTACCTTTACATGTGGAAGATGCACAACACTTTATTTATAGCTATTGATAATAAGATCTCAAGAAATGTTCATTTAGCTGTCCACATCTTAGAATGAAAATTCCCTTAAAGAGTATGCATGGAAGGAGAATGCCAGGCTTGTGGGGTATAGCTGTTACACAATGTGTTCGTGTGTCTTCCCATAACGTGAGAAGGCCTTGGACCTTTCTTGTAGAGTGTAGCACAAGCCTGGAGTAAAAGAAATTCCCTGCCCAGAGGAGCATACAGTATTGACAGAGATGCACCCAAGGCTGCAAGGGAAGAGCAAAAGTGGGAAACTACTTAACAGACGAGGATAAATAGTGTACAATGCTATTTCTTGCTGATTTTCTTGTAAGCTACATAACAGCATGCTGCATAATGGGAGAGAGATTGTCTCAATGGCGGCCTGCTTATTTAATTCCACTTTGGGGGGTTTGTTTTGTTTTAATAACTGTGAGTGGAAGAAATTATGATCTTTGCGGCATTTGTTAGTCAGTGCCGTGATAGCAACTCTGCTGCCAAAACCAGCGGTGGAAATAGTAGAGTATCAGGACGCTCTTACAAATCGTTGATTAATATGAACTCTCAGATCCTTAGCCAGTGGGGTGTGCAATGTCATGGTGACTATGGCCACTTTGTCTTCCCCTGCCCCATTTCTTCATACTTTAGTCTGAGAATTTTTCTTTTCTGGTATCAAATCCATGAGGTGGAAGAAGGTGAGACTTCAGGAACTGTTAACAAGAATGTGTCGCTCTTTGCAGTGACAGGCTTATAATGCCAGTGTTGTAAAATAGCCAGAAGAAATAACCACCCTGTAGAATCTAGTGTACTGGCAGTACTTCTGCTGAACCTTGGAAGAATGAGAAAGGAATGCAGCTGGAGAAATGGCTGTCAGATTAGTGTTGATTCTCTAAATAAACATTGGGGTTTAGTGAGAGGATGATTAAAAACTCATGCAGAGAGAGCCTCTGTCCCTTGGATAGTGGTCTAGCTTCTTCCTGCCAGGCACCCCAGATGTGGGATGTGGAGTAGACTAATAAGCCTCAAAGCAAAGGGCCTGAAAGGAAAAGTTACCCTACTAGGCTGAGATGTTGCTGTTCCTCACAAAGCTGCTCAGAAGGATAGTAATGGGGTACACCTGGAGGCTTGACTTTAGGGAGCAGTTCCTAGGGTATGTTCACGGTAGACCTGCTGATCCCAGATTCACGGGTGGGGAACTGTCTGTTGGAGTCGTAGATACGTGATCAGTATATCGTCTTCGGACAAATACTAGCCCACCTCCAAAAGACATCAAATGTCAGAAGGCATTGTTTTTGAGGTGATGAGATTTATTTCTTGGGAAAGTCTTAAACTTCCGAGTGTAAATGGAGACATGGAAACTGTATCTTGAACTGCTTTATTTATCAGTAGTTGATAGGAGGTTTGCAGCTACACAAGCACACCAACAACATGGTATTTCAGAAAAAGTACTCATTTGCGTTAGTTCCTAGATTAGAAATTCCAGTCTATATGCAGTCTATTTATTTTTGATTCACCATAAATCCTTGGTTTTGCTACTGGTTTTTGCATTTCATATCTGTGTGGCCAGACATTAGACTTAATAGTGTTTAATGGTCTGTGGGACAAATCTTTGTTAGTGTAAACTGACATCTGTACCAGCTGAGAATGTGCCTCCTGAATCTTCAGCTCATGGAAATGGATGATGATGATGATGATGATGATAATTCCTGGAGTAAAGAATTGCCTCTGACATCAGAGGTTGACCAATACTGTTTACCTTCCTAATATGCACTTGGGGCTCCAATTATTATGGTGAATATAATAGTCATAATATATTTTATTATTTTTAAAAGACCTTGGCAATTCATTAATATTGGATAATGCTTTTTAACTTGTATTTAACATTACTGCATTTCAAATATTATTTTAGCAAGGCTAATTAGATGAATTTCCAGTTCTGTTGAAACTTTAATAGGATTTAGATTCGCTTTAACACCATGTTATGGTTGGGTTAACAATAAATCAATAGGTAGTGTTTAAGTCAGGCAATTTTTCTTCTGACAGATCTTACTGTAAGTGAAAAAACATAGTTATAAAATCTGTCACTTGTCCATGAGTATAAGATTACTTCAAAATTTTTCCTACTCTGTTGCTTCAGATGATAGAAATTACCAACGGGCTAGACATAATTTTCTAAACTCTTCATCCATAAGACATTATGAATCTTTGAGAACCTTTTGCAGCCAGAAGCCTATTTGCCTATCCCAAGTATTCTACAGTAAGTGTTCTCATGGGTTTTGTTTGCATTTTTTTTACGCTCTGCATATCATGTTGTAGGTCAACAGAACTCGATTGTTTTCAAGGCCATGTTCAATTATGTCTGCCCTGCATTTTTAAATAACAATCTAAAAAAAAAAATAAATTAACATTATACACTTCTATGTAGTATAGTGTGCTTCTCACCCTTCTTACCTAAGGAATGTACCTGGGTGGTGGGCCATTAAAAAAAGCTGTTAGTTGAGTCATTTGACTCAATCTGAAAAGTAGAGGAAAAAACTGTAAAGGCCCTTCAGGCTCTAGGACACAGTGAGGCAAAATGAGGAGAGCAGTCCTGCTCTTCTGCATTGCCTAGAACTTGCCCCTTGCTTGTAAAGCTCCATCATTCCAGCCCCTGAGGGCTCCACAGTGGCTAATGACTTTCCTGTCACAACCAAGGGAACTAAACCCAAACTACCCAAGGTCCTGGTTATGTGCTGGTAATACATTCTGCCTTCATTTTTCTCCTCTATATATTTGCTGTTTACTTCCTTGCAGTCCAGTTCTGTTCTGTTTGGAATCAGTGGCATTTAAGAGTGGTGACTGGAAACATAACTTTGGCTTGGGTAAGAGTGGCTGGAAAGCTGTCTGGCGGAAAAGGACCTGGAGGTGTTGGTCAACAGCCAGCTGAACATGAGCCGGCCTTGTGCCCAGGTGGCCAAGAAAGCCAATGGCCTCCTGGCCTGTATCAGAAATAGTGTGGCCAGCAGGAGCAGGGAAGGGATCATCCCTCTCTACTCGGCACTGGTGAGGCCGCGCCTCAAATCCTGTGTTCAGTTTTGGGCCCCTCACTACAGGAAAGACATTGAGGTGCTGGAGCGTGTCCAGAGAAGGGCAACGAAGCTGGTGAGGGGCCTGGAGCCCAAGTCTGATGAGGAGCGGCTGAGGGAACTGGGGTTGTTTAGCCTGGAGAAAAGGAGGCTGAGGGGAGACCTTATC
>VYZV01032003.1:14496-25341 GCA_013401275.1 Pandion haliaetus | reverse complement strand
TTGGCAGTGTTATGTTAATAGTTGGACTCTATGATCTTAAAGGTCTTTTCCAACCTAAACAATTCTATGGTTCTGTGATTCTATGATTCTTGATGAAGAAGGTCAAGGCGGCAATTGTCACTTCTTCAAGGATGTGTGATAGCAGCGAATAGCACTTGTATTTGCCAAATGCAGAAAGAACACCTACTGACAGCAGAGGCTCTGCTTCTACTGATGCTTTTTTTGACTGTATAAAACCCACTCCTTGACATCTATCATAAAGGCTTCAGTCAGTTCATTACCATATTTTGAAAGAAAAAAGGAAAAAAAAGCAATATTTTGGCCTGTAGTTATGCATGAAAATAAATGGAGTGGTCCTTTCATCTTGGGTTTTTTAGAACAACTTCTCTGACTTCTCATGTTGTGTGAAAATAATTTGTGGGAGCAAAATACAGAAACAGACTTTTGACTTAGGCACTTTCTTTGCGAAATATGCGTGCTTTATGTATTTGAATATAGAAATTGTGCAAGTTGCATGCTTTTTAAGACTTAGTAATAGCAAAAAAGGAAACAATGCCAACTAAAGAGAATGCAGTCTGGAGTAAGGAGCCCTGTGGCCATATTCTCTGAAGCTCCTAGCTGCCTCTGGCTGCTGATTCATTAGTTTGCATGCAAAGCACAGAAACCTAAATTTTCAAGTGTCATTTAATTTGGAGTGTATTAACGCCTAGTTGCCTGAATAGATGGGCGAGTCAGAGCTGTCCCAAAGACCGGTATCAGGAAGGGTTGGGAATGAAGAAAAATTGATGCCTCCTGAACTCAGATTATGTTATGAAGTGCAAATGAGAACAGTAGGGCTATTCTAATTTGGCTTTCTCCTGAGCAGCTACATAAAAAAAGCCCCAGGAGCCCTGGTCACTAGGGCACAATGACACAAGAATCCTTGGACCAGCCCTCAACCCCTTGGCCAAACCGTAGCGTACCTGCTTTGCCGGGGCTGCTGTGGAAGCAGGACAGAGCAAAGGAAACAAACCATTTACCTGTCACAAGCCCATCTTCATAGGTTGGGGTTTTGTTTTTTTTTTTAAAGGGAGGTTCTTATGCTTGCTCACATGGATCAAGTTTGTATCAAGGATAGCACTGAGCAAGTACTCAGCAAGTACTGGTAGTTCAGCAGTAACCAAGTGGGAGCAAAAGGATCAGTAGATGCAGTGAAATCAAAATGTCATAATGTTTAACAGAAACTTCCTGATGTGACTAATCCAGGAGATTCACGGGGCGAGTCTTAGTAAATATCAACTGAATATATTTTTATGTAATTAATATTCTATCAGGTGGTCCTAACCATTAACAGGAGCCTGTTTAAAGAAACAAGGAAATATTCCAGTAGGCTAAGGAGGGTGTCATATAATGGAGTATAATTGGTGTGGGATTTTCATTCGTTAAAGGCAAAGCTCTGCCTCCACTGGTGGCTCTAGACTGGCTCGGTACGTGCTTCACAGGGGAGGATGCTGCGCAAGCCCTCTGACAGTACGTTGTTGAACATTCCGCTCCATTTCTGCAATGCTAAAAATAGTTGTCCTCATTTTAAAACACCGGGCTATTAGATTATTCCAAGGGTCTGGCATACTCAGGGTAATGGAAGGCATGTATCCATAAATTATCAAAACAGTGAGTAGTGTTTGACTGCACTGATTTTACTTCTAACAAGATGAGTTTCCTTGCTAATAACCCTGGAGCACCAAGCCTGTTCTGTAAATCAAGCTCCTGGCAGTGCCCCACTAAATTTAAAAATAAAAGGAGTAATGTTTGGTTTTCATATTGAGGATGGAGAAGCATCTGACTGCTGCCTGGTGGTTTTCTGGCTTGCTTTTTTTTTTTTTTTTTTAATTTTGCAGAATCGTATCTGCAAAACGCTTAAAGTATTTTACAGTAATTGTTTCTTCTTCCCAGCCTTGAAGAGAATCTCACAAAGTTCCAGCATGTTTGCCATTATAAATCATGTTAATGCCAAAAATGTTCCAAATAGCAAAACACAACCCAAGTGATTGATATGTTTCTCTCAGCTCTTTTAGTGATTAGTTAATGTGACGCCTAATTCATTTTTGGCATCATATTGTTTGGTAGTATAAGTAACCAATGCACTTAATAAAGTTCACAGACTTGTATGTTATTTTTTAAAAAATCTTTTTTAATGTGAAAATCTCTTACTTAGGGGGAAAAAATAGCTAATTGTGGAAGTCAAGGTATAAAAATTAATGTAAATTCATTCTAAGGAACTTGCTAAGTATGCAGATAAAAAGCATCTTATTCTATCTTGAAAACCTTTAGGTATAAACTGAATCTCTAATTTTATAGGGTGTTGCAATGCTATTACAAACTGTAAAATCAATAAATGGTAAATACATTAAGAACCATGATTATAAATAAGCCGCACATTTCCAAAATAGCTAAAGCAACCACAACATTAATCATTTTATATTTAATAAGAATCAGTATTGATGTAGGAGGTTATTTCTGCATTGTTGTGTTGAAGGGATAATCATTTGTAGAACACTGATTAAACAGTGCAAGGCAAAACATCTATGACTTGTCTCCACAAAAAAAAAAAAAAAAAAAAAACAATGTGTTTTTTGGTTTTTTTTTTTTTTTAGTTTACAGTGATCCAATATAGCAGGGAAGATGAAGTATTATTATCTGGTAGCTATTAGATTATGAAGATCTTTTTCTGAATTCACAATGTAAATCTGGAGAAAACGAAGGGCTAAGTATTACTTGTACTGATTAATTAGAATTTTTCCCCAGCACGCTAGCATCTATTTTTACAGAGGGGAGCTGGAAGGAAGATGTTGCAAACTGTGCCATGAGCGGAGTTAGAAAAATGCCATTTTAACAACCTATTTTAAGCTGTATTTTAATTGTTGTGTATCATGAGTGCTTTGTATTTATTTGCTTAATTACTTGTATAATTTTGATGAGTAATTGTTCTTTTATTGGCTCTTTCTGTTGTTAAGAGAGATTGGAGTTTTTCCTTTGTCTCTGTTCTTCTCTTTGCATCTGTGAGGCATTTGTCTTCTGCTTGGCTTGGAATCAAATGAGTGCACTTTCAAAATTTTCTTTTGTTGCTGAATTCTGGCTTGGCTAGAAAACTGAATTGGATGGTGTGCAAGTTACTAGGGCAAACTTCTGTCCAGGAATTAAGAGCCATGAATGGAATGGAGAAAGCATTTTATTTTAGATTCCTTTAAGTCTCCTAAACTCTCACTTTAAGTCATATGAACTCAGATGAATTCTTCTAACAACTTATCTCAGTAACTTTAGATTTATTGAGACCAAAATTGACGTACTTCATGGTGGCACGTTTCATGAATATGTAAATGGACAGTTGTTCTTGGCTTTGAGTGGCAGAGCCTGGTTCTCACTAAGTCTGTAATTGTTTAACATGCTTTGCTAAGAAGGAATGGAAAAGGAAACCGCTGCAATATTTTGTGTTTTAATTCTAAATGAGATATTACTAGGTTTTTAACTGTACCTTTGCTTTGGAAAGCCCTATGTTAAATGCAGAATTGAATTGTCTGTAGCTTTCAACTAAGAGCTATTGATTTATTTTTTTTTCTTTTGCTCAACTAGTCCTTATTCAGATATTGAAGATGAAGTTTACCATGTTATGCAGCTTGGATGGTTACCTTTTAAAAACATTTTTGATTAACAAGGTGTTTCTTTGTACTTATGCTTAGTTGGTGAGCATAACTTTTAAGCATCTGCTTTCTTGAATGGAATTTGCAAACCCAAATCAGATTCTTAATTTTCATGGGCAGTGCAAGGAGAAAATAATTTGGGGGGCAGGGGGTGATGGACAGTCAACTGTACAGCTGACTTTTTTGCTCTTTTAAAACATGGGGTAGAGGAGGCAGTAATTTAGCAACATATACAGAACATTCACCTAGGAAGTAGGAGGAACAGATTTTTGTCTGCCTGATTGCACAGGATCCAGATCTGCATTTCCTCCTGCTGAGTAGGTTCAGACTCCCCTAGAGATGGGGGAAACATCTGAAACTCCCTTTTGAGCAGAGCCTAGAAACCAAACCACCAGTCACCTTCATATGTACTACTCCCTGTGGGACCTAATGGTTTAAGTGTAGATACCTGTGGGCTCAAGCACCTAATAGGTCTTAGGGAGAGACTGGAAGCTGTGGCACCCTTGTTGGGATTTTAGGTGCTTGGGTAGTATGCAAGTGTCTTCTGAAGTATTTTTTTTCCTGAATTGGGGCCTGAAATAAAACTTAAGAAAGATTTTCATGTGAACCAAACTCTCGAATCTTTTTTGTTGTCCAGTTGTCTGAAGCAATCTACAGCTATATCTGCTGCATAATTAGATAACCTGTAATTGTTAATTGCCTAGTATTTTGTAAGTGAAATGTATTGTAACCAAATACAAGTCAACAGACATAAACAACCCTAGCAATCAATTCAGCTATTCTGTAGAAAAGGAATGAGAAGCAATACATGTCTAGATGCCTTTTTCTCTGAATTTAGCTCAGTCATGAGTTAGGTCTGTAAAATGATGGCTATGTACATTTTGTTTCAGGGGGAAGCTGGCTTAGTAGGTGCTCCTGGCATACCTGGTCTTACTGGTTCCAAGGTAAAACAAGCAAACCAAACAAACCAGTCTCATTTTATGTGTTTTCACTCAACTTCCTTTTTGCCAGCTGTCCACTGTCTATATAAATTGTACTTGAATTACATATTCAGTTTCTGAGTCGTATGATGTGACAGAAGAACTTTACTATTAGCTTGTCTTTCAAAAGAGAAAGGGCATGTGGTGCGGTGGCACAAACCGGCCTATCAGTATTCTTTTTGCAGTAAGAGCAGTCACCTAAGTCTCAGAACTGTGCAGAACTTTCCAGCCACAAGATAGCAGATTCAAGAATTTGAAATTTGAGTCTCATTATCTCAGCAAAATGAGATGAGGGATGGCGCTGCTTCTTCCACTCTTCCATTTTGATCTTTTGCTCCTCTCCAGAGGTGGAATTTTGTAGGAAGGCCAGAACTTGCAAAAAGAGACATCTGTATTATAGACCTTGCTGGTAATACTTGTTAAAGTTGCCTGACTCTTTTCATGGTCAGATTTTGTTTTCTGTTGATTGCAGCTGTGTTTAACCATAAGTATTTGGAAAGAAATCTTAATGTCACATGTGTCTGTCCAGCTAATTCCTTTTAGAAAATTGTAGGGGAAATAGTTCTGCTGCTTCCACAAATTAAGGGACTACACAAAAACCCCCATTATTTTGTTCATACTAAAATTTCAAGAAAGCGTTCTGCAGCGTGACCTTGATGCAAAGGGCTGATTTGTGTATCTTTAGGGCAGATGCTTCCTGTAATATAGCATGAAGGGAAGGAAGGAACTTATTTTCTGCAGATGAGGTAGCCAGCATTGAGTTCCACAACATGCTAACCACATTCTATCAATTTATATGTTCAAAGCCAGGATCTCATTGACTTGTACTGCAGGTGTATTTAAAACATGGAAAATTAGATCAACAATTCTCCAGCAAGTATCGATAAGAGTAATCAGTGAGTGTCCATGAAACAGCTTGTGTGAAATATTTTGCCTAACTTAATACAAGAATTCTGCCACAGGAAGGAGAATTTAAGTCAGCCATAAATGTGTTATTTTGCAACTTTGATGTTTTTATTTCTGCAACATTCAAATTCTTTGAAGTAACTTACCAGTGGCTAACATTTTTTTTTAATGCTGTCAAGTGGAAATTGCCTAAACTTCTTTCTCTATGCTTTGTTGACTGTGTTTCTTATTTTCTTAATTGGAAATAATTTTTTAAAAATTCAAATATGTGCAAAAAATCTGGACACTTAGACTGTATTTCTGAAAAAGAAGGAATTAGTTAATCACCCCATACATTGGTACAGGCAGAGAACTGACTGGTTGAGCAGCAGCATTGCTGAAAAGGACCTGAAGGTAGACATGAGGCTGAATTATCAGCTAACGGCGTTCTCCTATTGGGAATAAAGTGAACCACATATTGGACTATGTTAGTAAAACTGTAGCTGGCCAATCAGGGGAACATATTTTCCCTCCCTTGCTTGGTGGTGCTGCATCTGGTATGCTGTGTCATGTTTGAGGGGATTTCCACCCTCACTTCTTCATGAGATGTGGAGAAACCGGAGAGGGTCCAGCAGGTAGCTAGTGTGTGTACAGGGACCTAGAAAACAAAACCTTTGGGGAGAGTTTCAAGGACCTAAGTTTGTTCAGCGTCTGGCAAAGGGGAGGCCAAGGAGTGATCGAGACTGTCCTGCAGGCCTAAGGAGCCCAGCTGGTTGATCTTCAAGGACAGCTTCCTAAAATCCCAAGAACAGTCCACACTGATGTGCAGGGAGTTGAGCGAGTATAGCAGAAGGCCAGCATGGATGAACAAGGAGCTCCTGGCTGAGCTCAGACACAAAAAGAAAGTAAACAGTGGAAGCTGGGGTGAGCTACACAGTAGGAATATAGCAACATTGCCAGAGCATGTGGCGATGGAGTTAGGAAACCAAAAACTCACCTGGAATTGAAACTAGTGAGGGATTTGAAGGACAGCATGAAGGGCTTCTGTTAAGTGCATCTGTAGCAAAAACAAGGCTGAAAAAAATGTTGACCCACTGCTTCATGGGGTGGGGGACATGGAAAAGGCCGAGAGTACCCGATGCTTTTTTTGCCTCGTTTTTTACTAACAAAGTTTGCCCTCAGGCCTTCCAGGTTACTTAACCCTCCTCGTGGAGCATGTGAGAATGAACCATTGCCCACTGAAGTGGAAGAGAGTGTTAAGGAGCACTTAAGCTACTTGGACATCTGCAAGATAACAAATTGTATGCATCCAGGGGTGCTGGGAGAGCTGGCTGATGTCACTGCAAGGCTGCCCTCTGTCATTATCAAAAGATCATGATGACTAGGGGAGGTCTCTGGTGACTGGAATCAAGCAAACATCACATTGATCTTCATGAAGGACCCAGGGAACTACAGGCCAGTCAGCCTCACCTCTCTCCCTGGAAAAATTATATAGCAAATCCTGGAAGGCATTTCTAAACATGTGAAGGCAACTGGGAACAGCTAGTACGGATTCACCAAGGACAAATCATGCCTGACCAGCCTGATTGCCTACTCTGATAAGATGACTGTCTGTGTGGATTAGGGGAGAGCACTAGATATTGTATACCTTGATTTCAGGCAGGCTTTTGGTGCAATCTCCAGTCATAACATTGTAGTCAAATCTGTGAGATATGGACAGGATAAATGGACAATACGGTGGGTAGAAGATTGGTTGGATTGTTGGGCTCAGAGGCGCAATAACTGCTATGCAGTCCAACTGCTACCTAGTAACTAGTGTCATCCCCCATGGGGTGATACTGGGGCCAGTATTATTTAGTGTCTTTATTAATAACCCGGATGATGGGTTTCTCAGCAAGTTCATGGATGTTATCAAATGTGGGGAAGTAGTCAGTGCACTGGAAGGTGGGGCAAGAATGATATTCAGTGGGACCTCAACATGCTGGAGAAATGAGCTAATGCAGAACTCTTGAAGTGTTAAGCAAAGGCAAACATGAGGTCCTGCCTCTGAGAAGGAAAATAGCCTCATGCAACAGTACAGGTTAGGTGCCAAATTGCTAGAAAATGGCTCTACAGAAAAGGAGTTGGGGGTCCTGCTGGGTGCCCTGGCGGTGGAGAAGGCCAACTGCATCTGGGGCTGCTTTAGAGCATGACCAGCAGATCAGGAGGAGTGATTGGCACTTGTGAGACCACATCTGGAGTTCTGTGTCCAGTTTGGAGCTCCCCAGGAGAGGGTAAAGAACAGCTCATTGGAGCGAGTCCAGTGGAGGGCCCACCAAGATGGCCAGGGGCTTGGAGCCCATGATGTACGAGGGGAGGCTGAGGGACCTGGGCCTGTTCGGCCTTAAGATGAGATGATTTGGAAAAGGGGTGTGGAGGAGCCAGAGCCAGACTCTTGTCAGAGGTGTACAGTGAAAGGACAAGAGGCAATGGACACAAGCTACAACCAGAGAAATTTTGACTCTATCTAAGAATCATTTTTTATATAATGAATTGGGAATTGAGTAAAGACAGGATATGTAGTCTCACAAATAGGAAAGGTAAATGAAGAAAACAGTTGAGTTGTAGGAATTTGTCCAAAGTGAATGTTAGCTGTGTTGTATGTCCAACAGCTGGGGAAGAATGGGAATCACAGAATCATAGAACAACCCAGGTTGGACGGGACCTCGAAAGATCATCTGGTCCAACCTTTTATGAGAAAGGGACATTAGATGAGCAGAACAGAAGTTGCATACATTCAGAAATTATTTCAGTAGTTAACCGCTCATTTTTAGGTGAGGATGTACGGAAAGTTATTTCACTAGATCCCATTTTGCGTGCTTTGTCTTGAGCACACTTCTAAAATTGACCTCTAAGCTGTTGATTGCAGGAGTCACCTAGCCAAAAGAAACAAACAAGAAGCAGCCACTGTAGGTGGTTGATGAAAAGTCCAGAACTATTTGATAATCGGCACATCTCCAAAGCTTTGAATTTAAGTCCCAGATGTGTAGTACATGATGCTATATGAGTTGAAAGATTTGACAAAGTGCTGCTAGAAATTTTACAAGTTGTAGCCTGCTGTTCTAGTTAACCTTACTTAAACCTTGGACTTCTGTGTAAGGAAATGACACTCTTTGAAGGGTGAAAGAATGTTTAGACACTGCTCATTCTAATTTTTTGAAAGTAATTTAGAAAACACTATATCCTTTACTTTGGAAATTTTCCAGTCTTTTCATCTTCAGACCTGTAAAAATCATGTGTGTTGTACTGAGGCGGAGAGACAGAATTCTAGAGACTGGCAAAGACATGCAAACCATCTGGGAGATGATTTGAGGGAGAAAGAGAATGTTTGGAGTTTTTTTATTAGGTAATTTTTGTGCTACGAGTATATAATTTTGGCTGTATGTCTGTTCTGTCTCACAAAATATACAAGTACATATTAACAAAGATCTAAAGGTGTTAGTCTTGTTATATTATAGCCAGGCCACAGGTTATTTGACGAAGACATTAATATAGTAAGATTGTACATTAAGACCTTTTTATGAGCTAAAAGTTCTCAAACTGGAGCTGGAAGAGCATTATGACAGGTCTTTTTATTGAAAGATCATCCAATAAAGAATTCAGTCTGATGAAATAAGCTGAGCTTAAATTAATATTTAAAAAACCTCACCCCTTCTATTTTTTGGTTGGGTTTTTTTGCGGTGGTTTTTTTTTTTAATACTCGGGTGATTGGATGTGGTTTTCAAAGTGAAAGGAATAAAGATTTTTTTCAGTGAATTTTATCTGTATATTTTTCTCAATTGTTTTGTGTTTTGGAGGCCTTCACAGCTGACCAGTCATATTTTTAAATTAAAATTAAGGTATTAATAGGAATAAATGTATTAAAACTGGTTCTGCAGAAGAATAGCAGGACTGTAATGAGCAGGTTTAACATCAATGAATAGTTCTGAATTTTTAGAGCCAAGAAGATCCCTTAGGCTGAATGGAAAAATGATTGACTATTGTTAATCAACAAAACTGGAAAGCTGTGCCATTTTTTTGTAGAGGTTTCACACCTTTTTGAATAAGAGACAATCGGTATCCAAATGATTTCTTCTGGTTTAATCCCATAATAAAAATTCAGTGCAGTAAAACTATTTTAAAGAATGCAATTCTTTGAAAATGTTTGTGTTTGAGATTTTTATTTTATTTTGTGTTCCAGGGTGAACGTGGCTTTGCGGGTAGTAAAGGTGAAGAAGGTGAAAAGGTAAATGATTCTGTCCATGTTATTTATTTTTTTGGTTTAACAATTTGATATATAGCCAACCAAGTTGAGCTTCATTCTGAAGGTCTTCCTTAACTCTTTCATGAATAAAATTCTTATTTTTGCTATGTAAATGATTCCTGAAACGCTTAAGAACAAGGAGGGTTTTGCGCATGTTAATCAGTGTCGTCAGTGTTTCTTTCAGAAACACTTTTTTTTAAAGAAAAGATTTAGTAATGAAGCCTAACAGAACCATAACCACTGGACTCCAGTAGTGTTTACTGCTATCTTATTTCTATGCTAACTAGTAAGTGTTTATTTATACAGTATGAAATGTACGATGAGATGATGTGTAGGTATTTATAGCACTTATCGCTTTTATACGTTACAAATGCACTTTTATAGAAACGTATTGTGTTGATCGTAACTACTAAATGTGTTTTACACACTTTTTTCCTAAGAACATAAGTTTACTGCAATAGCAAAATCTAGTATTTGCTACAGCATAACTGACCACCAATTTAAAAGGGTTAATTTTCATTTATATGCTTCTGTGTGCCTGTTCAGTAGTTAACGTGTATTTTGTCTCCTGCACGCATCTGACTTGGAGTGAATTGACTTGATTGCCAGTGGCCAAGCTGAATGCAGGTGCATTTATCTCTTCCTCAGACTGGAAGTTGAGTCCTTTTGCCTGATGGACTGGCGTGTTGCCCTAAGGACATACTGCCTGGTTACTGCTTTTTCACTAGTTTTGGCTGTTTTGGAATAGGCAACCTGAGTTAAGAGTCTTCTCTGGTATCACAGTTTCTCTGTGCTTCAGCTCACTCTCTGAAAAAGGTGCAGAAAAGCATTTCTGCTGAATTTGTGTAACATGAAGAATGACAGGTACTGCTATTCTGGCAATATTCAGACTGAAGAAAATGGAGAGTAGGTGGCAGCTTCTGAATTTAAAGAAGTGCAACGTATTTGTGAGCTGGCTGCCTTGGACACGTGGGTGTATTCACTCACCCACCACACCTCTTGAGAAGTGTCAGCCAGCTTT
>VYZV01032000.1:28160-41648 GCA_013401275.1 Pandion haliaetus | reverse complement strand
CACTAATTGCTGTTATGTATTTCAGGAGCATTAGTCAGTTTGGTTTTTTTTTTAATTTCCTAAGATTCCCTGCAAGAAATGAGAGAAAATTGGACTAGATTCTGGAGTCGCCTCTATTAGAGACTATTCTTTTCTGGATCTACTTTTCAGTATTCTGCTTCTACAGCATTCAGAGATCCCTAGAGGATCATCCATTTAGTATTAAGATCTCCATAATGTCTGCAGGATTTCAAAGCCAATTTTAGTGTCAGGAAATCCTACCAGGAGAGACACACTCAACAAAACTTTTCTTCTTGCTCTTTTCTTAATCTAAAATAGACGCTGTTCTGACTGAATGCCAAATACCTCTTGTTCTGGAAAAATATTGCTAAGAGTCAAAGCTTCAATTCTGCACTCTATGGCTTTATGCAAGGGAGAAAGGGAATTTGCTGGATATTGAAGTCCAGCTTGCAACTGATTTTATGCCTACAATTTACTTTTTAAGAGTTACTGCTCTTTCATGAGTAACTGATGTTTTGCACTATTAAGTGAAGTTTCCAAGTTGAAACAGGTAAGCTGACAGAAGCAAATCAAGAAATCACTCAAACCTTCCAACCTTAAACTTAAAGTCTTCCATTTTATGTTTATAGCAGTTAGTTTTGAGGTTGCTTTGTTTTTAATTCCTTATCAATTGGGGACCTTATTATATGATCCTGTATCTTGGAATGAAAGTGTGGTTGCTGTAAAATGGATTGACATCTTCAGGCCTGCATGGAATAAAATGCACCAGGAAGATCCCAGGATATACTGGATTTTTTCTTCGGTAATATTTCCAGATGAACTTTCCAGGCTGATAAGGACTATCGCTAAAAATTAGTAAAATAGCTAATAATAGGTTATTTTGTAGTTTAAGCTTAGCATGAATAGATCTGAAAACACAGAACTGTTAAACTCAGCTTTCCAAGATCCAGCCAACAGATTCATACTCTGCTAAAATTTCACCTGAGTGAATAACAATTGCAAATATATTTATACACCAAATTTTCATGCATTTCTTGAATACATATCAGCATTTTTCAAGACAAACTATAGTATTGTCATAACATACTCATTCTATTGGAGGTCCAGAAGTTATTCTTTGGAAGAAATATTGAATAAGTTAGTATTTATGGTTTCTATGGGAGAAGTGATGTCTGAGGAGGGATTTGGAAGAAAAATGGATGAATGCCAGAGGCACTGGTTTGGAAATTATTTTCAGTTTATTATTCTGATCTCTCTGCACCAAGATTGTAAACCAGTAAGTTACTGAGATTCATATAAATTATATACAAAATCTCCAAACAAAACCTGCCGCATTAAAAAAACCATGAAAGTTAAAAAATGTAATTCCTGAAAAAGAAGCATGTCACTACTTTAATTCTATCCCTGTGCACTTGTGTATTAGAAAATAGGCTTAAAATTATATGACCATTCCCTAGTATAGTCACAAGACTTTTGGATTACTCAGTCCAGTGGGGGAGGCTGCTAATTTATATTATTTATTTTCTCTCTATGCTGTCTGATCCAGATTTTGCTCCATCTAATTTACTTATCTGGCTCCATACCATGCTCATCCTCTGATTAACTGATTGCTCTCATGTCTCAGGTCACCATCAGTTTGGTTTGATTTTCTTTTGTATTTACTACACTTCTGATTTTAGAACTATCTGCAGAAATGATAACCAGTTACCCTACAACAAGTATGGATGCACAAGTCAGCTTTTGAGGTGGTGGTGGGGAAGGAACCAGGCTTATCTTAATAAGTGGGTTCAAAATGCCTAATTATGTCCCTTCCTCTGAAAAATGCAAGCAGTAAAAATTTGTCTTTCTTATTATTGATAGATACTGCATCATTGTGACCAGAGCCTGTCTGGGAACCAGGACAGACTACATGAATGAACTGTGAATGGAGAACCATTATCTGGAACTCTTTGGACCAAAAAACCCCAGTCCTGTGCTGAACTGTTTCGATAATGAGGAAGAGTCAGGAGAGAGCAAACTCCTTTCCTTAAGCAGCAAGTCACTGTGTTCAAAAGAGTGCTTGGAAGGGTGATTGATAGTTTATTGCAGGCATCCACACACCATAGGTGCAAGTCTCTGGTGTCTGTCCTTGAGGAGTGTGATTTGCTCTCCAGCTGGTTAGCGTTTATGCAGCAAACAGCAGGAAGAACTAAGTGGAGCTGCAAAGTGTTCCTATGTAGCTCAGCAGAAAAATGTTCTCTGCTCTGCATTCCTTTGGGCAGCTCAGACAAATTCTAATTGACAAGCTTCAGCCGTACCGGCCATTACCTGTGCACTCCTCATTGCACTGGTCAGAAAAAGATTGAGCTGTGTGCAATGTTAACAATGAAAAAGGCCAGAAGTATCTTGTGGAGGTGCAATAGTGAGATTTCTCTTTGCAGAGAAGGATTATACCCTTTCACCTATTTCCATGAAGTACTTAAATGATTTGTTTGTCAGAATAACCAGGAATGATCATAATGGCTTTTTTTTTTCTGGAAAAAGTAGATGGTATGGAAGCAACTTTATTAATTATTGAATGTCACATTACTGAATTCATAAAGGACAATATAACATTCCTTTGCTTTTATTTTTTCTTGAAATAAAAACCAGAATCTCAGTATGTGATACTCTGTGAAGCCAGAAACAAAGCAACCAACAAGCAAAGTTTTCACAAGCTCCAAGGTGATGAAAAGGACAACCCCCTATGTCTTCTGATAGGCAGTGTTTTGGAAATAACCTAAACACTTCTGAAAAACTCCACTTTCCATATCCAAAGTTTATGTAGAAGAAACCTCTCTTTTAATGGATGACACAACAGGTTTAGACCAGGTGTCTGTAAATCAACGCTCTTCCAAGTATAGCCATGTGCCTGGTAGAAATTAAGTTGCATGGAATGGTGCTTATACCAGCATGTAGGTCACAGAGAAAAAAATGGGAAACCACACACTTAGAAAACTAAATATGGAGGTTTTTCATAGTCCATGGAATTATAATTGGAATAAATATAAGCTCAATGACAGGAAAAAAATAGAAATGTGCACAGAAAGCAATAACAGGATTTCTAAAACAGAGAAATTATTTGAAATATAAGTTACAAATGGGACATTTAGACAGAAATAACTACATTGGAGAGGAGAAGCAGTGCATGATATGAGGAATTTTCTTTTTGAAATAGAATTCTGCATTTAGGGTGCGTCCAAAATGAAGTTTTATAACTCAGCAGAACAGCACTGGTAGTTGCATTGATTCCTACTTCTACTGCTTGCAAGATCTTTGAGAGAGAGAGGTATATAAGGATGGGTCCCTGACAGCAGCCTGCAGAAAGAGAATCCCCTTCATATATTACAGAATAAATTTATCAAAGAGGGGGAAAATTATGAGAAATTTTGTGCTGGATGCTCAGTGAATAAAGTCCATTTTGTGCAGGGATCCATCATATTTCTTACAGTGTTTCTTCTCACTGAGCCTTGTTTCTGGTGAAGCAAAAAAAAAAAAATTATTAGGTCAATGGAAGGAATTAATGTACATACCTTCTCTAATTCTTCTTAGATCTCACTTCTGCAATGTAAACATCTGATGCAATTCTTTCTTACATTGTTCTTTTTGTGTAGAATATCATACACAGTATTCATTATTTGATCTTTCATATTTGTAATCGCTATCCTCCTGCTTTACAGTGGAATCACCCTATTCATTGGATTAGCACGAAGGAATGGTTGTTTAAGACTTAAGATTACCTTGGTTCTCAAAATCTAAGCAGATCACCATAAAAAGGACACACCTGTTACAGCACTAACACAGAAGACTTCCTTTTGACCACCATAACATATAAAAATCCACATACAAAGTGCTGAGAAGGTGATAATGTCCAGTAGCAGTGTGGGGTGGTGAAACACTTAAGGCAACAGCACTTCATCCGCCGTAATGGCAGATGGAAGTGGGTGGGAGTTCATGCTCTCCGACAGTACCTGGAGACATAGCTGCATGAACCTCGCTGCACCTGGCCTTCAACAGGGAGAACAAGTTTGTAACAGGATTAGGGATCTACCCAAGAATCCTTTTAGTGATCAGCACCATTGCATTGCCTTGCTACTTCAACCTGTTCATCATGAGACCTTTTGATCAGTTCTTCCAGAACACAGAAGCATTTCTGTCTGGCCTACTTGTAACTGCTTCAGATAAATTCTGCATTGAGCATTAAATCATCTATGGTATATTTCTATCCAAATGCAATGGGTTAACTTAAACTGGCTAATGTTTAGTTTCATGTAATCTCTAGATGATTTGGACTGAAATATTCTAGGGAGTGATTACAAGTGGTTTATCCAGAGTATCTGAGAGGGAAGTAACTGTAATAGAAACCATGCACTTGACAGAATTAAATGCTTGTAAAATTCAGTGATTGTATCTGTTACACTTGAATACAAGACAGATTTTATTTATTTCCTCTAAATGAAAGAGGATTCTCAATGCAAAATCTTATCTTGGTGTTAATTGGGTTTAGTTGCTAAAAGCCTGTTTCCTTATACTCGCCACTTAGTATCCTCCACTTTGCCAAAATACTGTAAATTTTGCAGAATTAACCCATATCCTCGCCCAATGGAATATAGAATTCTTGCCTCCCAGTTTCACTTGTTTAATTTTTTATATATTTTCTTTTTTTTGCCTAAGCACCTAGACAATGACATGTTTACTCTCAACTTCACCAATATAATTAATGCTGATAATCTTGCTTTTTTTTCACTTTTTTATTGGTTTATTTTATTCTTGCTTTCAACCTTTACTGACTACAGAAGAAGCACTTATTATTTGGCATTTAATCCATTATAGTTTGCTGGGCAAAATTTTATCACTTGCTCTTTTAGAATTTGCAAATATTCGATGCTCTGTTCTCTACAAGTATTTCATGTTCTCTGTCTCTCATAACATGTAATTACATAAAAAATAGGTGCTGTGTGGCACAAAGAAGCTTTGTGGGTATACTTACCAACACCGTAAGACAGTTTCTTTACACCTTAACAATGGTAAGAGTGCACAGGAGTTCAGGGTTCATAGATCTAATGGCTTTAAGTGGCTTTCAGTTAGAAGTCTAAGTGCCAGCTACTCACATTTTTATAATGAGTCTGCAGCTTTGAAAAAGAAACTAATGATTAGCCACACTGTATCGTAGAAGAAAGAGATTTTCCTCTGTGGGAAGAATATTATAGTTGCATAGAAAAAAAATTAAAGGTTTAATAATATTCCTTGTTGAAAGACTATTTCTGGAAGCCTGCAGTCTGGAATGTAAAAAAAAGGCTGCTATAAATATTACAATGTTTAATCTCTAATATGTATAGAAGGGAAACACTTTCATCCTGCTGCCTGGGCGATTCGACACACCTCTTCAATGCACTCAGTAATAGAAATTGTTCTTACTCTCCATTGATTTATCTGCTAAGTCTTATTGCTTTGTACCCTGATAAAGCTCTGGAGTTTTCCTCCTTGTTCTTTCAAGAACATATAGAAATTCATGTTTGTAAACAAAGCAAAACAAATAACTCTCACAATCCTTTCTATTATAAGGAGATATTACATTGTATAGGTATTTTGCCTTATAGGCAAAATTTTGCTTGTTAGGTAAAATTCCCTTGCCTTTGTAGGCAAACAAAATCAGAAGGGATAGATTAGGGACTGTTTTCCTATCACTTACTATGATTTGTCTGTCTTTACGTTTAATGTTACTTAAACAGAGACTGGTTTGCATTTAATTCCTAACAGTGTTGTTGGCTGTAATTTTTATGATCATGACACTGTTCAGAGCCCTAGGCACATTACGACCCTGGGGTGCTTGTCAGTGCAGAAACACCAAACATAGATGGTCTTTACAGCTCTTTCAGGGTCCCTACCTTTACAGCCTACTGCCTAAAACAGAAAAAGAAAAGCAAACACAGGTTAACAGAGAAGCAGAGTAAACAGTGATCCAGTATTGCCCTTGGCATATTGGGAGTTTAGCAACTATAAGTTTTTTATTTGTATTACAGATATAGAGAGCTCTTAAGAGGAAAAAAAATGAAGAATATTTGTGGGGTTTTACAGGGAGCATGGGAAAAAGCTCAAAAGTTTACAAATAAGATAGGCAAAATGAGATGATTGCGGGCTCCCACCAAATGAATGAATGGTAGCAAGGACGGGAGACATTGCAGAGAACTTTAAGAGTAGAAACAAATATCCCTTCTTCAATGCAGCAGAGAAGATGTGGAGAATTGGCAATAGATGTGCAGTCTAAGCTGAGGGCTTGAAGAATGTTTTTTATGGCTGCTTTATTGATGGCTGTGTGCATGGCAAGATTGCATATGTCAGTGACAGAGTAATCAAGCTACAAAATAAGAAGCAGAGTTTGACATGTTTAGTTCCATGAAAGGACAGGAAAGAGCCAATGTTTAGCCATAATGAGAAGATGAGGACTAGGAAAAGATCTGAATGTAAATTTTTATTCTGCTTATAATCTTCAGTGGCAGTTGGAAAAATGAAGTTCTTGCCAGTGATTAAGCAATGAGAAAGTTAAGTTTAGCCATACTTTCTGTAGCAAACTTTTCTATATTTCATAACATTTTTTGAAATAAGAATGCTGGAGATTTATGCTTTTTTATTCTGACTGAATCAGCAAGCTAGTGAGCATGACACTTCAAGAGGTAGTTATGGCTTCCAAAACTACTCTTAGAGTATAATTTCACTGCATGCACAAACTTTGTCATTAAAGGAATGGTAACTCAGATGGCATTACTGTGAGATATTAAAAAGGGTCGATATGAAGTACATATGGCTCCCTCAAGGTTTCGTGTGGTATAATCTGTAATGGTAATAGAATCTCTATCCCACTGTATATTTGGTGTCACAGCTAAAGCATTTTGTGCTCATAGCCAGGAAAAGATGAATGTCCAGGTTAGGCTGTGCCAGCTCAGTAGCAAGAAAGAACCCAGAAAATATTAAAAATGAGAGTTATGTAATTTTTTTTCTGTTATATATTGAACTTCGCATACAAGGCAAGGAATCAGAGTGTGAACATTTCTTTTGTTGGTTATTCTGGAGCATCAGTGATAAAGAGAGATGAACAGCTTTCTCTTTGCAAGACATGCCTTAGATGTGCTCCCTGTAGTTACTGCCAATGTCTAGGAATTTCTTTGTGCTGGCAGGTCTTTCATTCCCAGTTTCCACCCTGTTAGGCAGTTGTGCAACATACTTCTATGCAAATTTCTTATCAGAAGCTCTATACAATATAACATATTAAAATCCAACACAAGGGTATGCATATATACGTTATGCCTGCTCTACTAATGTTTTGCTAGTAAACCTCTGTAGACTGGAAGAATTGATCTGCTTGTACAGAAGTTGTATTTATGCATCTTATCTTTTCTTCATGAGAAGGTAATGGGCTTAATTCTGTAAGGTAACAATAGCTTTTTTTCTGGCTGAAACCCAAATCAAAGCAAGATATAAATGAAACACGCTGAAGAACTTCTGTGAAAAGAATGTCCTGACATAAACAGTCAATAAGGAACTCTGAATAAGGCTTTAAGTAAAGTCAAAGATGCAAATACAAAACTTAGCACTTTGGAGTAGGCCAAGAAGGTTGTGAGTTCAGAAATCAATGTATAGATTACACTGATCTTTAGATGACAGTAATATTGATAACATTCTCCCTGCAACATTGCAGAGTATTTTCATGAAGTCAGCAACTTTTTTTCTACTGCATTTCTTAATTGGTAAATCCTATTTAACAAAATAAACAACCTAAACCAGCAACATCTAGGAGGCCTCAGGAAGGGCAACCATTAATTTTAATAAAAAAATTTCTAACAGCAATGTTTATAAAAGTAATAATGAAACAGAGTAGATTAATGAATTACTCTGTGGAAGTTTCAGCTGAACATACATGAACAAGTTATACCATATGCTGTGGGGAAAAAAAAGAGTGTGTGTAACAGTTTGCCATTCTAACATGCAGCTGAATAAAGAACAATTCTGAATAACTTTCACTTTATTTATATTCTCACTCCTTCAGCCCAGATTTTTCTCTTTAAAAGGTGAAAATGCACCTTTACTGCTACAGCAAGTTCATATAATTTCAAACTTTTTATATTTTATTTATCACGATTACATGATGGTGCTCTACTGTGGCTTGGGCCCTTTATAGACTTTATGTGGACATATAGACCATAAGTGAGGGGTAGAGTATTAGGATCATCTATCAAGAACTCCTGGGTGATATAGGTAATGGGGAAGTAGATTAATCTGTCCTAATTCAGGCATTTGAAGAACTCTCTCCATGGTCCATGGAGAGAAATAACAGTATCCAGTGAATGATTCATTTCTTCCTAAGTCTAAAACAGATCAAACATAGCACTCTCTAGTGAAACCTACTTCTCTCCATTAGCTATCACAGGAGTCCAGGATGACTGGCTGCTTCTTCAACACCTAGCATGAGGTGAGAGAAACTCCTACCTTGGGACTCTCCCCTACTCAAACAAATTACCTTATCAATAAGGTTGTCTTTTCATTTTTGCCCACTAAAGAAACTAATTTTCAATTCTGAAATTGGAACCAGCTCAGATCCCTAGACCCATCATTCCTTAAAACGTTTCTCCACAAATCTCAAGAAATTACAAACAGTCAAGTTTGAACAGAGGGTTGGAATGAGACCTAGCAAGGTAGAACCAAAAATCAAGTCAGGACATTATATCAAGTTAGGGTGTTACAGTCTGGATGGGTGGACAACCATATGGGTAAAAAACTGATTCCATGACTGGGCTCAGAGGACAGTGGTTAATGAGTCATTGTCTACCTGGAGGCTGGTAATGAATGGAGCATCGCAAGAGTCTGTCCTGGGACCTGTCTTGTTATTGTCTTTATCACTGACCTGGAGGAGGCATCACAGTGTATTCTCATCAAGTTTGTAGATGACACCAAACTGTGGAGGACCAGTTGAGATGCTCAAGGGCAGGGCCACCCTCCAGAGGGACCTAGATAGTCTGGAGAGATGGACTAACAGGAATCTTATGAAATTCATAGAGGACACATGCAAATTCCTGCACCTGGGGAGGAAGAACCCCTTGCAGTGATACAGGCTGGGGACTGAGAGCTGGGGAGCAGGTCTGTGGAAAGGGATCTTGGACTCTTCTGGGCAGCAAGCTGAGCATGAGCCAGCAGTGCCAGCAGTGCCCTGGCAGCAAAAAGGCACAAAAGCCTCTTGGGCTGCATTAACAGGATCAAAACCAGTACATCAAAGGAAGGGATTATCCCCTCCACTTGGCTCTTACCAGACCATATCTACAGTTCTGTATCCAGTTTTATTCCCCCCAGCATAAGGCAGTCATCAGTATTTGGGGTGGGTTCAGCAGATGGCCACCTTTTGGCTCAGGGCTGGAGCACTTGCCCTGTGAGGAGAGTCTGAGGGAGGGGGGTTGTCCAGCATGGAGAATAGGTAACTTTGTGGGAACTGAACTGCAGCACCCAGTACCTATGGGGAGGCTATTAAGAAGGTGGAACCAGGCATTTTCAGCAGTGTATAGTGAGAGACTGACACAAAAAGGGCATAAATTGAAATAAGAGAGATCCAGATAGATGTAAGGAGAAACTTTTTTCCCATGAGGACAGTCAAACATTAGAAGAAGTTAGTCAGAGAGAAGATGCAGTCTCTCTCCATCCTTAAGGGTCTTTAAGACCCAGCTGGAGGTTAGACTTCCAGAGCTTCTTTATAACATGAATAAATCTATAAGCAGTATCCTTTTCTGAACGTATACAGTCAGAAAAAGAGCTATAGCTGGTGGTCAAATTTTTGGTTAGTTAATCCCTACTCAGGCACATCAGGAATTTATGAAGCTCTATAAGCGTATCAGGTTCTACCTGAAAAGGTGCTAATGCTCCTATTAAAAGGCTGTTCCAGAACATCCCTGCTTTAATAGTTAGAAATCTCTTTCTAATCTGTAGCCTAGATGTATTAATGGTTTTTGAGCTCTGGTTTTGTGCCAACTTAGTGTTTAAACTTAAGTGACTCTCGTCCCTCCATGCTACTTACCTGCTTGGTGTATTTATAGGCAGCAGTTGCATTTTCAGCTTTTATTTTGTTAGGCTAGACAAAATAGGCTCTTACATGCTCATCTCAGAAGAAATGCTCTTGATTCCCATCTTCATGTGAGCTGCTTATTTTGGTACCTGCCCCATTCATTCTTCCTGAACAAGTGGCCAGGACTGGGCGCTCCTCTGTGTGTTCCTGGGAAGGTTTCAGCCGTACAGGATGACACATGCTACCTTCCAGACAGCCAATCTCTTCCTGCTTGAACAGTGGCTTACAGTTTCATACAGACATTGCATAATACTAGGTGAAAATATCAGACTTTGACTCCCCAGCCTTGCCTCATTGCTTAGCTTTGTGTGCTGCATTAACAAGGGAGTGCTTGAAACTATATGTGGAGCCTTAGGGCCTGTCTCATATCATGAATTTGGATGCACCAATATTTATGTGTTCAGCATATGAACTCACAAAAGAAATAAACCATCTTCCAAATATGTCATCTCACAACAGAGGAGTAGTTGATATTTGGTGCATTTTCGTCTGTATTGAAAATGTCAGGCTTCCTCCAAAGCCAGCATTAGCTGGGAAAGAAAATTACTGATGGCACTCACAAATGAGCAGGCATCCAGATTTTCTGACCTCCTCAGTAAGTTTTGACAATCTGGCATACCTTTGAATAATGAAACACCTATTGTGCAAGCATGACAAGCCCAGTGACCAAAACACTTATGACACAAGTCCCAGTTAGCAATGTTTTTTATTGCATTGGCAAAATGCTAACATACAGAGTCCCTTCTTCTCTTAAAAATGTGTAAGAACAGATAAATTATTCATGTATAACTTATCTGAATTGCTTCTGATTCAGTTCTTTAAAGTCTGAAAAGCACATCTGGACACGCATCAGTAAATAAACAGGCTAGGCTTCCCTTGAAACAGCTTGTACTTTGGAAATAACCACATAATTTGAGATCAGGATGACCCTGGTATTTAGTTGAATAATGTTAAAGCACCCCATCAACAGGAATTAAAAGATCCAAGCTGAGATCAATTTGCTGACCTGGTGAAAACTACTATTTGCAGCATTTACTATAATGGCAATAGCTTTATCCAGTTAATTGCATACATGAATTTATTGGTTATCCCCTTTAATATTTCTGTTGGCCTTAAAAATTCTCAGAATTGGGACATATGAAAGCTATTGTGGGAAAAATAATAGCTTGCAGTATTCAAGCACATCAGCATACCTAGACGCATATCGGTATGTCCAACAACCTAGGATACAAATGGAAACTGTAATCATTATAATTCTACAGCACTCACATTAGATATGTTTTTTATATGTAAAGTTTAGTTTGTTTGCACAATTTTATATTTTATTAAGATAAAATAGAGTGCAAGTTTGAAGAATGCAAAAAAGAAACTGAGGTGACACTAAAAATAACAAGAACTTGCATGTACTTTGAGATATAATTTGAAATTTTCAACATTAGCTTACTTATATTCTTATTTATATGTGAAAGGGGGAAATTAGGAAGTCACCTTATTAATTTTTTCAGGAATAAATATTAACATATCTTTTGAGAAATAGAGTGATTTTTCTGCATGCCTTGGTTTTTTTCCCCCAGTTCTGTACTTTAAGACTATTTTTACTTTAAATAAAAACAAAAACTAAGGGCTTAAATATAGTTTAGTTAGTACTGATGGTAATGTACATTAAAGGCCAGTACAGGCTTAAAGTGATGCAGAAACTGTGCATGGTTGCTAAAATCAGAATCATAGTTCTAAAAGTTCTTGCTCAGTTTTCCTTTTGCTGTGGTGATCCTCCTTCTTTAATTTCCTCAGCACTTAATATTGCATTTTCGTAGAGGCACAGAAGAGCCTAAATCTTGCAGTACTAGTTCATACCTGAGCCTTGGTGGAAAGGATAGACTGGATTCATCTTCACATAACTCAAAAGTCAGTGTTTAGTTGCTGGCTCATGTGGGTCTAGTGTCATTTGAGGTGTCCTGATGTATCCAAGGCATCCATCCAGTACTGGGTGTACACTTGTGTCTTTCTGGAACAGTATGGGGAAACCAAGAAGGATGTTGTAGGACATGTGAAATGACACTACACTTTTGTGCAGGATAATGTGTAGACACTAGATCTTATGGATGATTTGCGCTCTCTGAAGCAGCAGATGGAAGCCAGCTAGGAGACCTCACATTATCTAACACTGTCCTAAAACTGTATGCTCAAACAACTGAATACTCCCCTGATTTTCTAAAGATGGGCATCTAGTGCTATTTACTGTGTCAAAGGGTGTCCTACCTGGCCTCCACCCACCACCTGATAAGGACATGTTTTTTTCCTAAGCCCTGTGTCACACTGTCAGACCAATGAGGCTGTCTTGGACATCCTGTCAAATCTCAAATATCATTGGCTGCTTATGTTCAGGTAGCTAGGTCAAGCCCATAATGTGGACACTGTATGGTTAATGCTCAGTCTGAGATCAACATTGAACTGTATGCATCTATATGCTATTGTCAGCCTGTGAGCTGGATATGCATTATTGGTCTATAATTGCAGTCAAAGGAAGTCTATGAGTCAATGAGGAAATCTAAAGCATAGAGAGCTATTTGGCTGACCACAGGTAAGGACTACTCAGCTGCTCACATAAATGGCTAGTGCCTTCTGAAATATCCTAAGATATAAGACACATCTACATGGTACTGGGAGTTTGACACAGGGTGTATGGGAGATCCATGCCTTTATGGGATAAGCTGAATGTCCATGGGATAACTTAAGGTATTTGGTGTTTCAGTTAAGAGCTGATTTCCATGCTTGAGGACAATGTCCAAGTACCTAGTTTTAAGATCTTTGCACAGTCAATGGGGAGAGAGACTTGTAGAGCCTCACCTGACTATTTTAAGTATCTCCTGAGACAAGATGAATTGCATCCTAAAATTGACAGTGGGTATGACAGGACTTAAGACAACTATCTTGCTTGTACATATCTGCATTATAGACATGTACATTTCCCCAGATAAATCTCACAGGTGTTTGAAAAGCTCCATCTGATAGTTCTCAAGCTCCCCTGTAAATTTTTAAGATGGTGGTGGCTGTATCGCTCCCACAGCTCCCTTGCCTTCCTCTAATATCATTCCAGTCTGCTGGATAGAGTGAAGTTCTTAGCTGAGTTTGGCCTGAGACAATTTGCACCCATAGCTCCTACACACTGAGCAGATGCCTAGTCTAGCTGTTGAGACACCGGCAATGTAGGCTGGGATGTAGGACTCTTAGATCCAGCAGAAAACCACATCAACACCACAAATTGTAATCAACTATGGTTCCAAGCACTGCAGCCTGGATTGTTCATGGATTTTTTCTCTAGGTGTTTTTTTTTTTTTTTTTTTCATAAAAACAAATACAGTAGT
>VYZV01032000.1:0-21832 GCA_013401275.1 Pandion haliaetus | reverse complement strand
CTGTATAGAATCATGGTATTTAAATAGATATACTGAAAGTTTTTTATTATGTGGGGATTGAGCCAAGATAACAAAATTGGTCAGAGCTCTGCAACCCCCCATAATTCCTGTTGTTAATATCTTTTTAGAGTGATGGTTCTGTCAAAAAGCCAGTAAATACCAATTTCAGTTAAAACATTTTTCTCAGATATGTTTCAGAGATTATAAAACATACATACTTGTGTTAAATTTCAAATATGAAACTATTTATGATCCTCTAGGAAGTAAGTACAGATATTTATTATATTAAAGTTTCCTCTTTGTGTAAAACATCACCTAAAACAAGATAAAAGGTGGGAAACAGAAGACCTTAATTCTCTTTAGCTTTTCTACATTGCCAGGAGCACAATGTGGAGTAATGAAGGCTTTGAAATTCTTGCAAAAAATCCAAACCAATCCAGAAAAAAACCATCCCACTTAATGACACCAGACTATTTACAAACACATTTGCTGTGTTATTTGGAAATACCTTGTCCCTGTGTTCTAGATTGCTATGGGAAGTTAGAGAGCTGAAAGGAATAGGATAAAAACATTCATGATCATTCCTCAGCTTCCTATTTTTCATTGTCGGGGTGTCTGACTGGCTTTCCTGAAGGCCCATAAATTAACTGTATACCTAAAATAAAAATGTAATTTCTATTGTTGTGGTGTCTTTGATTTTTTAAATGCTTGATTATTGTTATTTTATTTATATAGGCCATTTTTATCTCCTCAGAGTTTAATAAGAACATTAAAGAGTTTTCTTTTTACAGCCTGAACAATAAAACTCTTTGTTAAAATAATGTGTTATTTTAAATTTTAAAAGTCCATTGTTTGTGGTTTTTTACTGCCTGTTACTTGTAATGGATAGATAATTGTTTCCAGTAGCCTGATTTGAGACCAGAGAGCCTTTTGCAGCCTCACATTTCTTTGGAATCCTTCTACAAACAATGTATTGAAAGCACAAAATTATGTTTACCAGATGCTTTGGAAAAATGAATTTTTATTAATGATGTTGTGGAATAGAACAGTAAGACTTTTTGTTTGTTTTTTTTATTTTTGGGGACAGTTAGTACGTGACCAGATTATCTGTCCAATTTTTCAAGAAATGAATAGAATATGGAAAGAAAGATTTTTTAGTTCTCTAAAAATACTATGACTTAGAAACTTTTGTATTAAATAGCTACATGTTCAACCAAAGTACTATGGAAATTTTCACTTGTATTCACTACTGGTTTTAGAATTGGGCTACTAATTAGTCATCAGAATCACCGATATGAAATAAAGCAACCAAGGAGGAAACCCTTCTAAATGAAAAGCTTGGCTACTGTTTGCCATGCACTACTTCTTGAACCCTAGGAATGCTAAGACCTCTATTACTTTTTTGTGAGGAGCCAGATGGTTATCCTTAACACTCATGGTGCTTAGGCACAACGCCTCTGCCAAAGGATGGGATGCATATACTAGTAATCTGTTTTGTGGCCTCTAAGATACTAAGAGGAAAATCAAGAACAGTACAAGTAATTATGAACTCTTCTTTAGGCCTGCAAAAGACAGCACAGGTCTAAAAGTGGGAAAGAAGGAACAGACAAATAAGTCAAAGACAAATGGGTGATTAACAAACTCAGCAATATCAAATCCTAAAATGCTACATACATTAAATTTCAAGAGAGGCCCTCCTTTGCTGTCACTCACATGCAGACTTATCAGAGTCTACAAATGATCATCTAAGCATGTCAATCAACCTCTAATGCCAGTTAGTCCTCCTCTGTGACAAACATGGAAACCTATGTCCAGGAGAAGATTCAATGACTGACAGCTTCTAGCAATATACAAGCTTAAATAACCTTTCTAGGATCACCCTTCTCGTCTAAAATCCCCACATATTGGGACTTCCTCAGCTACAGGTAAGGAGAACAATTTAATTTTGGATTCTGCAGTGCTGTCTCCAGCAGGTGATTTTTGGGCAGTGAGAATACACTTGGATTTAGAACACAAAGGTAAATGAAAGACCTTCTACAAGGGACCTCACTTACATTACGGAATAACCTACCATTTAAAATATAGCCCACTTCTAAAATAGTCAAGAAAAAGATTATGTTTGGTATTGTTATTTACATTTTCCTTGATTTTGCCTATCAAATACATAAACAAACTCTCTAATAAGATTTGCATAATATATAAGGGCAGATATGTTGCACATGTGCCTCAGTGGCAGACATTTTGGGGAACCGTAATCTCAAAGGACTCAGGAAACATTGTTAAAGATGGTAGACTCAACAAAAAAGAATGGAATGTTACCAATATCTTGGTTTATACCACGTACCAAATGTAAGAAGATTCAGCATTCACAAATGCTATGCTGTTTACCCTAAACAGAGACAGTGAAATAGCAGGTGAGAGCCATATTCTGAATGAATCCTCTATTGAATGCTTTTAGTTTGCCAGTTGCTTTTCTTCCCTAATGCTGCTTCCCTGATAATAGACATTCTGCAGGGTAGAGCAAACCTTTGCACTTCTATCATGCTCAGATTATTCCTCAAGGAAAAAATACATTAAACAGCAAGATGGATCCAGATGTAACTCTCAGATTCTCCTGTAATTGGTGACATCCATGTGGTGGAAAAAACGTAGATGTTCTGTTAGCACTTGTGCCGAACCTCTGGGATTCACAGTTAAGGGAAGCTGAAGTATGGTAGAATTGCATTTTAAGAGGTTGGTTATATTCTGTTTCTGCTGTATGTAAAAGATGCAAAGAAACACAAACAAAAAGGAAGGAAGAAAGAATGGCAAATTTTCCCATAAGCTAGAGAAGCACTCTTTCAGTGTATTATAGATGTAAAAGCATTGCAAAACATCAAAGTAATTCACAATAAAATGGCTGCATTAATGTTTTGTTCTTAAATTGTAAGTTTTTTTCCCCACTGCCTATGCATTTTAATATAGCCAGTTTCATAGTAACTCTTACATTACACCGAGTTCTCAGTGACACTACCCAAAGAATATTTGTTTTAGAAATGCCATAAAATAGAATGATAGCAGCCAGTAATCTCTAAATAGTCTTTAAGATTTTTGTATCATTTGATAGTATCTGGAGATTCAATCTATAACTTCAGCAGCTGCTTGGAAAATAGAAGTTTCTACAGGGTGCTAGACCAGTGATTCATTTTGGTATATCACCCAATCTTTCCCAGTGGCTTTTGCTGTAGGCCCCAGGGGAAGATGTAAGAAACTACCAAATACACATTTGAAAGATAATTTGCCACAGTAAAAAGCCCTTTTCCTTTTATTTCCAGTACTTGGGAAAACATAAGAGATATGCTCTTAATCAGAAGAAAGAATGTCCCATATATTTTTTATTTTATTTAGGTGTTCTTGGGACTCAATGAAGCTGTCAAACTTGTTTTGAGTTGTATTAACCTCTTGATCTCAATGACTGCTTTTGCAGGAGAATTGTTGAGGGAAATTATGCAATCTGCAATGCAGAGAAAAATGTGTAGGCCTTTTTGTTTGTTTGTTTTTTGGTAAAGGCAAGTAAGAAACAACTCTTCAAAACTCAAGTCTGATTTGACATCCTGGTTCATTAGATATTGCAGTAGTTACTCATCAGTTGAGTTCTACCATATTATTTTTAATGTGTTCTAAACCAGTTGTTAAAACCCTGTTGTTGCTATAATTTTGAACTGAATAAAGAGGCTGTGATTTTACCTAATTGTTGTGGATTAGAAAACAAATTGGGTTTTATACCAAGAAAAATGGAGATTGAAACAGAGGAGAAATTATCTCTTTTTAATATTTCAGATAATTGAGATTTATAATTGAGAAGATTTAATGATGTAGAAAAAGGAAATTTTTATGAAGTACAGCTGTAATTTTGTGTAGAAATAACAACATTAGCTGCAATGTGAATGCCTGACAGCCTCTTGTAATATAAGGAATATCTTTGTAACATACCCTTGATTTGTATAAATACATATCGGTCAGAGATATAGGGATATGAGTTAGACAAAATAAAAACCTGTTTGAAATGCAAAGCTTCCTTGTCTTTGAGAGTCTCAGTAACCTAACAATTCAGTAAAATTCATGATTCTCATTTTTATTAGGACAGACGATATCAAGTAATGATGAAGACTTTTTGATTAAAAACAGTGGATTAGACAACTTTTTATACAGCCCAATTTCAAGGCTTTGTAAAAAAAAAAAGGGTTAGAAATGGTCAGCAAAATCAGATTCAAAGCTGAGAATTGGTGTAGGAGACCTAACTCAGCCTCAGAGTGAACTGACAGAATAACCCAGTTTGCTTGCACAACCATAATTTGCCGTGCCAGACCTTTTGGTGCCTTCAATATATAACTGGCTTTCTGTGAAAAAAATGGCACAATAGCATTTGTAAGTGAGCGAAAGCAAACAATTTCTAATAGCTGAATGATTTAATGAAATAAATCCTATTATACAGTCAATTCAGAATAGCATGATTGGAAAAAAAATCTTTAAATGTACTGGATGAGTCAATAAAATCAAAATAATTGGGCCTTCAATAGATTTCTTCATCGGAACAACAGGCCTGCTAAAACAATAGCTTCAAAAGGCCCACAAAACCAATATTAGGCTGGTGCTTCCAGTTACAGGTTTTCAAAAACAAGGCCTGTATGCTGCTGGTCTCTTGATGGGTGCATTTGGCTTGCTCACATGGCAGGAGCAAGGCTGAAGTGTGATTCACAGCACTTCAGGCTCCATGAATGAATCACTCTTGGCAGCTCAAGAGCTTTCCCACCTCCTGCCTCCCTCTCGATACACCATCACTACTCTCTGCTAATCTGCAGCCGTGTCTACAGCCATTTCTCTTCTGTCATGTGTCGGTACCACAGTCAGGCATGCCTGATTGTGGGCTTGCCAGCAGTAATCCACACTTTCCATTCTCCAGCTGCTAACAGCCACACTGTCAAAGAAACAGTTCAATAAGCCTATGATGGAAGAACTCCTTTTCAAAGTACTTAAGAGCTTTAATGCTACAAAGTCTATTTCTCACCAGTAATTTATGTCTTGTGACAATCTTGAAGTTGGAGTTTGCAGTACTGTCATGAAGCAGAAAAAAGACAAAATCAGTGTGTCTGGAGGAAAGACTATTAAGGACACGCTTGCATAGCCTGCAGTAAAGAGTAAAACTGTGTTAATTAAACAGAAAAAATGTAATTGACAGACAAAGAAGTATTTTTTCCTGGATACACTCTTTCACTTGAGTAGGTGTGTGTACATCCATTATGCAGGAACCAGTTTGTGAGTCTGACCTCAATCTTTAAAGTACATGTCCTGTTGTCAAATGTCCCTTTGGATGACAAAGTTTTTGCAAAAAAAGATCTACATTTTGCCTCAGTTCTCCAGTGAGATTATATATTTACAGCTCTAATAACAGAAAGCTATAGAAACTGGAGGAACCTGACATGGTGTTCTAATGGTAAAGTCACTGAGAATTAAGTTTCAATGTCCAGTTTAAAACTGAATTTTCTCTGTGCCTTTTCTAGCTATGCCAACGCAAGTGATTTTGATTCTTCTGTGACTGCTGGCAAGAAAAGCATAAATTATGCGTGTCCCTTCAGTATTTTATTACCAAGAAGACAGTGTTCTTTCTTTGTTTTATTTATTGTTCACGAACAAGCAAAGATGGTGAGGAAGGAGTGCCATTCAGGAAATAACACTTGGAAAAGACTTGAGGCTGTCTTCACCAGGAGAAACTATTTCATAGACAGGAAGGCTCAAAACAAAACTAGGAAAAAGAAATGTTTTCTATCATATACTTTGTCTACTTAGAATTCATTGTTCTTAATGCTCGCACTTTGGGAAGTAATAAGCAAGCAGAAAGATATTTGTTTGGAAAAGAGAACTATCCAGAAAGGCAGAACTATTAACAATGAAATATTTTGGAGAGTTTTAAAAAAACAAGTCAACTATTAGCAACAACTGTTAGGATTCCAGGAGATATAATTATTTTCTGTTATGAAATTATTTATCTTTTTCTTAAACATGGAAATTTTATTTCCTATGAAGTAAAAATCTTAAACCACAAACATGTCTTTTTATATCTTTTCTATAACTTGAAAATATAAAATTTAAAGGAAATGTAGTGAAAATAAATTTGTTCCTGCTGTAGGCAGACCTAGGATGCCAAGTTTCATCCCGTAGCCATTTTTTATGACAGAGCTAGAAAACAGTGAACAGTGAAGGTTTACACTGGAATTATTAACAAATTGTTAACTCCAGTGAAGGGACAAGATCATACTCTGAGAAAAGCTAGCAGAGTATCAAAACCACAAAAAGAATCAACTTATGCACCACAATGGACAAAATGTAAATATTAAGTTTATTGTGATTGAAACTTGTTTGCTTTTCATGTTAAATTTTGCAGGTATCTATTTTCAGAAATATTATGTATATATTCATTCATTATATATTATAGGGTTTATATTATATATAATTAATGTGCATTTTATATATCACCAATCATCCATCCAACAAAGGAAATATTTGCCTACAGTATCAGGCAGAAAAGTTTTGCAACACTAAATAAATGTTTTTGTTGCTGAATGGGTGAGAAAGTGAAGATGAGGGGAGGGCGTAATTCTGGTGGCTAAAATAGATTTACTCTTTATTGTTCAGTACCACAAGCCAAATAGCAGAAAAAATCATTTGTGTTTGCATTATGTTCAAAGAAATATTAAGGACTTAACAAGCTTCCTCAAAAGCTTAATGTAGCTCTCCTTTTCTTAATAACATGGAATGTATTAATGTTGAAAGGCCACCAAGTATTCAGAAATAATGAGCTCTGAAGCTTCCAAAGTCATCTAACTGATACTCAGCTGAGTTTTAAAGATGACTAACTAGGCCAATCTTTTTTTGGTAACATAGAGCTAGGGATAAAACTTGGCCAAGCCAGAAGGAAAATGAAAGAGAAGCTTTGTGAGCCTATTTAAACTCCCTCTGCACACCATCCACTAGATTGCTGTGCTGCTTCCAAGTCTACTGAGCCAGGTACTCTGAGACATCCCTCCCTCCCTGTTCTGCTCCCGTCCAATACATTTCCTGGCCTCAGGTTGTCCATTTATGAATTCTTCCCAGAAACAGGACATCACGGTCCAGCTGCTCTGGACTTCATAATTAAGGCTGTCTCTTCTCTTTTCCTGCCACCTTAAACATACCTTTCCCCCAAACCTTAGATTTCAGTTCTTCAGGGACTTGAGTTTAATGCAAGATGCACCCATCTGACTGAGCACACCAGTCACTATGAAATGAATAAACATAGCCAGAAGAAATGCTAAACAGAGCTGCATGTGTTTGTGTTCTTCAGATTGACTCCCTGTTCTGGAGCTCTTTGTAGCTGGAGAAAGGTAATTTTCAGATGTTCAGAAACTCCTCGCTTTCCCCTCCTTTTTTGTAGCTCTCAGCAGTAATATCCAGCTCTGTAAACCCTTGTTTTTTTCAAAAGGCCTTTGCATCGTGGAGATGAACTTACAGAAGTGCACTTCACAGATTTGTGTCAGTACCTGCACTGCAGCCTACCAGAGCTTGCTATGCAATGGCAACTGCCGTTGCCAGAATGTTTTTCTCTGTGCATAAATGCTTCTAGCTTGTTTTAAGGTCTCCAAAACCCATCAAAAGCACAGTTTGACAGATAATAAACAAAGGCAGTAGCGAGTCACTGGGGAAATGGATAGATTAGGTGTCGTAAACCCCTGCTTTGCTGCCTCAAGTTAGTATGATGTGTGTTGATGCATTTCCTTATATAGACAAGCAGTTGTGGTAGCCCTTGTTTCAGCTGACTCGTAACACCAGTTGCAGTTCAAACAACAGCCAATAAACTCCTTCCTACTTTCCATTGAAAGAAGTAATTTGGTTTTCTTACAGTTATTTCAGGTTTCCTCCTCACCAACTATGAAAATATAATATAAAGAGTACTCATATGTTCCCTGGAAAATTCTAGGAGGTTTTAATGTTTGTTATTACACCTAGTACCCATCATTATTAAATTAGTGTATAAATTTCCTCAAGCTAAAAGGGATACATACTTAAAACACAACATATGCATTTAGCTGCTTTAGCCCTGTTTAACTCAGTGGGAGTAAACCATTTAAATCCTCACATACCTATTTGAAAATGTAACTGTTTTTGCTAGAATAGAGTAATAGCTTGATTGTTTCAATGCCTTAAAAGGGCTAATTATATGAACAGAAAATTACTGAAAGTATGTTTTCAGTTTTGATTAACTTGATGTTTACAAAGACTATCTGGAGACAGAAATATCTCTCTGTTAAGCATCTTTGAGGAAGTACAGATTTGAATATATACATGCTATTAAAAGAAAAGTAATAAGATAAATTAAGAAAGAAAAGTAAAAGATAAAGTCAGAAAACCATACAAGTACATTGGTTTATCTTTTAGCTAATCTCTTTGACTTCAAATTCAATGTTAACTAAAAAATTGTTAACTAATGAATCCCTCTAATCTGGACTCCTGTGACAGTGTAACCCCACCTCTAGGGTGGTTGTAGTATGACTGTGAGCTGGAAAGGAAATTTGACAACTTCTAACAGGCGTGAAGCTAACAATTTAACTTAGTTTGCTTTGTATTGAAGTGGAAAAGAGTGGCCTGTACAATCAGAGATACCTGTGCACGGGGTTAGGAAGCTAACTCATAGTGAAATCCCACTGTGATATAAAACTAGACACTGTAATGTCTTGGACACTACTGTAGGAGATAAAGATGGTTCAGGTCCTGCGGAAACATTCAATGTGATCATACACAAAGTATTTTCTGGCCACTACTGCAACATAGGTATGTTGGTCACTTACAGTCTAGATTTCAGGTAGATCTTCAGTGACGTTAAGAGAGTTACTCTAGGTTTATTATCTTACAATGTAAGTCACATAAAGGGTTTTATGTACAACTTTCCCAAACAGATTTTTTCCAGCAGGAGGGATTCAGCTCATTCTTCTCCACAGTGAACACTAATTCAACATTTTCAGTGTGGCTCACTAAGTGCATTGTGATTTGCCTTGGGAATCTGTGCAATGGTCCACACTTTTAAAAGCAATAAAGTGATTAGTCTGTCTTGCTTTATAAAAATACAAATAACATTGTGAAGGTGTATTTTCCATTATAAGGTCAGTCCCAAAGCACGATTTCCTGGCATAAACACAGAGGTTCATTTAAGAATCATTTTTAGACTAGTCTTGTTGAGCAATATGTCCAGTATAAGGAGGACAGATGTTATGACCTCAGATCTGGAATGCCAGCACATTATAAGCTTGTCTAGACTAGACCTGTATCACTAGTGTCAGACATACAGTTGATAGCCAAGTGTGACTTATAGAGGACTTTCATTTAAGCTGCCAAGTAATTTCTAGGTCCTTCTACCAGTCTTGCCAGGCTGTCTTTCTCTGCTGAGGTGAGTCAGCACAAGTCAATGCCAAAGCAATAAGGAAGTTCTCAGGAACGATATTTTTTAGGACAGCTGACCTGACCGAGGAAGAACAGAATAGCAAACACAAGTTCTAGTCAGCAGATGGAGTCAAGTTTAAAAAAAAAAAACACAACCCAACAGAAAAAAAAAAACCCAGCAATTTTCCTATATAGTTAGAAAATAGCTGAGGTCTGTTAATTTGTTTAACAATGCTGGCATGATCTTGCATCATGGTTGAATGTTTGTATCTCCTTTCTAAACAAGTAGCAAATCTGAAAACAGTTTCTCTGTTTCAGGCAATCATCAGGCATACCTACTGGGGATAATATTGGCTACATTTGTCTTCCTGTTCTTTAGAAGCTTTCCAATATCTATTTTTATTGTAGCTTTTAAAGAAGACTAATATAGAACTAGCTTAGCAATCACTCCTTTGTCGTAAGATGTCTTTGGCCACCTCTCCTTAGGGAACCATTCTGGACTGGAGAAACCATCCCAGCCAACCAAAGCTCGTGCTTGGAAGGATTGTCCCTGGGAGTGACATTTTCATCGGGTGGCATCGCATTTGATTTTGGTGCTATGTTGGTTCGGGTGACTTCTGGGCAGTTACTGACTTTGGCTGTGAAGGAACAACTGGACCAGCCAAGGGTAGCTCACCACCCCTTCCTAGCACTGCCTGCATGCTCAGGTCAGACTTGTTATCTTCTACCTCTGAATTACTCTTACTGCTCCTTCTGATCTTTACTGCCTGAGATCTGTGGATCTTGGCTATATGAAGATTAAGATATCTGATTTGTAGGGTCATTACTATGCCTACTGGTCAAGTCTCTGAACTCCCAGGGGTTAAGCAGACGAAAAAAGTCCCACAACTTTTTGTTCTACACAGATATTGCTGCTCCTAGTCATAGAAACGTAGAATCATAGAATGGTTGGGATAGGAAGGGACCTTTAAAAATCACCTAGTCCAACACCCCTGCCATGGGCAGGGACACCTTCCACTAGACCAGGTTGCTCAAAGCCCCATCCAGCCTGGCCTTGAATACTTCCAGGGATGGGGCATCCACAACTTCTCTAGGCAACCTAGGCAACCTGTTCCACTGTCTCACCACCGTCATCGTAAAAAATTTCTACCTTATGTCCCATCTAAATCTACCCTCTTTCAGTTTAAAACCATTGCCCGTTGTCCTGTCACTACAGGCCTTGGTAAAAAGTCTCTCTCCATCTTTCTTATAAGCCCCCTTTATATATAGAAAGGCTACAATAAGGTCCCCCCAGAGCTGTCTTCTCTTTTCCAGACTGAACAGCCACATGTCTCTTGACCTTTCTTCACAGAAGATGTGTTCCAGCTCCCTGATCATTTTCATGGCACTCCTCTGGAGCTGATCTAACAGGTCCATGCTTATCTTATACTGGGGACGCAGAACTGGATGCAGCACTCCAGGTGAGGTTTCATGAGAGTGGAGTAGAGAGGGAGAATCACTTCCCTTGACTGACCATGATTCTTTTTATGCAGCCCAGGATACTGCTGGCTTTCTGGGCTGCAAGTGCATGTTGCTGGCTCATGTCCAATTGTTCATTTATCAGTATCCCCAAGTACATCTCCACAGGGCTGCTCTCAATCCATTCATCCCCCAATCTGTATTGACACTGGGGATTGCCCTGATCCAGGTGCAAGACCTTGCCCAGGCCTTGCTGAACTTCATGGAGTTCACATGGGCCCACTCTTCAAGCCTGTCAATGTCCTTCTGGATGTCATCGCTTCCCTCAAGTGAGATGACTACGCCATTCAGCAGGTGTCATCTGCAAACTCACTGAAGGTGTACTCAATCCCACTGTCTATGTCATTGATGAAGATATTAAATAGTATCGGTCCCACTACGGACCCTTAAGGGACACCACTCATTATTGGTTTCCGCTTGGACGTTGAACCATTGACTGTAACTCTGTGGACATGGCTCCAGCCAATTTCTTATCCATCTAACAGTCCATGCATCAAACCCCTATCTTTCCATTTTAGCGGTAAGAATGTTGTGGGGGCCATATCAAAGGCCTTACAGAAATCTAGGTAAATGACATCTGTAGTTCTTCCCTTGTCCACTGATGCAGTCACTCCACTGTAGAAGGCCAATAGATTAGTCAGGCATGGTTTGCCCTTGGTGAAGCCCTGTTGGCTGTCTCTAGTCACCTCCCTGTCTTCCATATGTTTTGACATATCTTCCAGGAAATTCTGTTCCATGATTTTATCAGGCACAGAGGTGAGGCTGACTGGTTGGTAGTTCCCTGGGTCATCTTCTTTACCCTTTTTAAAGTCCAGTAGCATTGAGGAAAGGAAGATGCTGCTCATCAGTGAGGCCAACCAGAACCCAGGTGTTCGGTCTGTTTACCAGCTGGTTCTTAAATAAGGTGAGCCCAGTGTGAGTAAATAACTAATTAGGCTTAGACTGATGCTTCAAAGCACAAATATAAATTCATTAAATTAACTCAACATGTACTACAAATGGACAAAACTAGTGCTATGTGAGATTTTACCAGACCTTAAGCTTCACTGTAGAGGAGCCTGAAATTTGATTGTTTCACAGGCCCCCAGAGGCAGTGCCTTAACACAGTCCTGTGCCTTGGCCAGGACCTTGTTTCTGTTGGTTCTTACCCACTCAGGACTAGTTTCTTCCATCCAGTCAGGGACTTTATAATATCTGCCATGGACAGTTGATCCCCATTGACTTTGTATTTTCATCTGTTTGTTAAAGCCTCAATTGAGAATATCCCAGTTTTGTTTCTTGGCACTGAGTCAGTTGCCAATGCAGCCTTTGTTGCAAGTCAGCTTTTTTTTGTTTCTTGACTGGTAACTTCCTGGCTAGGTTGTTTTGGTCTTGCAACACTTTCCGCATAACGATGGCTCTTACTAATTATTTGAAGTGCGTTGCAGCTTGTGATGTGCTACAGAAGACCTTTAGGAGTATCTAGTTACACTGCATCTCCTGGTGTCCCTCTATTATCTCCACATCTCCTCTATTGAATCTCAGCCTGAACTATCATATTTTCCCTCCTTTTTCTAAACTCCTTTCATTTCTAGAAGTGCAGAAACATATCCTGTACATATCCTCTCAGCAGAAAGTTATGCATAAAACAGAGGAAAAAAGCTCCACAACAATCCAAACAAAAATACTCACAAATCTTTGAACTGGAAACATGTGTACTTTTATTGCTGCATATCTTATCCTGTTAAAATACAAAATTGCTGGAAATTTCTTAGGGAATGGATCTTGTTTTATTATTTTTCTTTTTTAAAAAAGAGTCAATTTAGATTCATAAAACAAACTGCAGAGTAGAGGAAATAACTGGAACTAACAGGATGCCTGCCTACACTTTCATGTGGTCCCTTAGTGACTATCTTCCATCCTATTTCCCTACATAACCTGTTTTGTCCATTTGAAGCACTTAGCTTCTGGGAATCTGCCATGTCAGGTATTTGGAAAATAACTGGAAAAGTTGAGCACTTCTACATTATCAGAAATAATTAATGATGCATCTGCATGCTTTGGAACTGTATGCACGATACACAAGCAAACAAAAAAATACAAATGGGCACTACTTTAGCAAGGAATTGCACTCAGCATGTCTCAATTGTATAGTTTTGGCATCATGATACAAAATCCCTTTAAAAAAAAGGCTTATTAAATATCCACTTACATGCTGGGAATGAATATTTCTTTCCCCATTATCAATCTCCTTCCTTCCACTTCATTAAATATGTCTCTCACTGCTTTTTACATCTGATCCACTGAAGCAATTTATTGTGTGATAACGAACAATGTTTGTGCCGGGGCTTTAAACAGATTGCTGTGGTAGTGTTTTGAAAGAGAAACAGATTATCCCAACCATAAAAAAATCTATAAGGTCATCAGCCATCTATATAGATGCAGCACGTAACTCAGCTGCTGGTTGATTAACTCTATTTGCATCATATTGATATATATGCAATGCTGTTAATATTAACTAGCTGTCTTCTTAGATGATATACAAAAACTAACAGCCTGTTCTCCACCATGCCTTCTAATAGTTTCCTGAGTGACTATTACACATTTGACTGCATTACTTTGCTTACTGGTTTATTAATTGAGGTTACTCTACATGGTAGTGTTATACCTGGAGATTTCATCTGAAGTTGAGTTTATAGCTTTGGTTTCTATAGGCCTTTTTAATTTCTAATTGCCCAGGGGTTACCTTTCTTGGGAGGGTGTAAAGAATAGTTAGTCACAGAAGTCCTTCACACACCTTATTATCAATATCCTAACTCTGTTAAAAATGTTCCTTTTATTTATACAGGCTTTTCCTTATAAACAGTCAGAACACCTCCTAGTACAGTCTATGCTTGGTGCTTCTTGTTCTCCCACCATACATGTTTGTGAAGTGCCAGGCTCTGGGTTCCTGATGCCCCCTTCATAGATGCTAGGGGACAGCTTCTTGGTCTGCACGAAACCAACCCTTCTCCAGGCTGAACAAGCCCTTCTCCCTCAGTGTCTCCTCACAGGGTGAGGGCTCCAGCCTCCAGCCATCATGGTGGCTCTGTGCTGAACTTCTTCCAGTTTATCAATATCTGTTTCATACTGGGGGCCCAAAACTGGGCACAGTGCTCTATTTGTGCTCTCAGGAGTGCTGCATAGAGGGGGAAAATGCCTTCCCTCAGTGTGCTGGCTCTACTCCTGCTAATGCAGCAGAATTTCATAAGGCTCCTCTTGGCCCATTCCTCCAGCAGGTCTAGGTCCCTCTGGATGCCAACCCTGCCCTCGAGTATATCAACTGCATCTACCAGTTTGGTGTCATCTGCAAACTTGCAAGAGTGCACTAAAGTGCCTCCTCCAGGTCCTGGGTAAGCGTGTTAAACAGGACAGGTCTGGTGATAGACCCTGAAGATTCTCCACCTGTTACTGGCCTCCAGCTAGATTACACGATTCATTAACAACTACGTTTTGAGCCTGATTATCCAACTGTTTTTCTACCAACTCATTTGTTCACCCAACCCATCTGTAAGCTTCTAACTGGGGTATAAGGATATTGTAGGAGACAGCGTCAAAAGCCCTTCTAAATCTCATCCACAAATCCTGTTGTTTCACTGTAGAAAGCATACAATGGGAAAAGAAAGTCTTTTGATTATTCAGTGATAAAGACGGAACTGGGTATGTGGAAGTTGTGTTTTTCAGACCTTTAAGTGTACTTTTGGTTGGCAAATGACGAGAGTTGTTTCAACATACAAGACTAACCGTTAAGTCCCTAACTCTGTGGCATCTTTCTGCAGGCAGCTCTGTGAGTATGTAAAATCCCTTTGAAACTGGTGGCATTGCCTGCATCTGCAGAGATTTGTTTGTGTGGAATGAACTCGTTGAACAGGGCCTAAATCTGCCACGATTCCTGGTTGCTCTATGGGCAACTAATGTAATCGCCTTTCTTTTTGCTTCAGCTTTGATTTATGTTTAGATTTGGGACACCTGTTCCCTTGATGATAAAGACCATTTGCTGTGCTGGGAATAACTTATTTAGCATGAGTAGTATGACAGGAAGAGTAGCACACTTTTAAAATGAAATCAAATAAACCAGCTGCAACATGTTACTCTCAAAACTGCTCATGACACCAAATTTCTTAACTTGGAAATCGTACAGTTTAGTGCAGCCAGTCACTGCTCAATATGGACATCTATTTTAATAGAGCCAGAAAGACTGGTACTTCTTTCTGTGCCATCAGCTATTTTTACCCAGTCTGAGAGAGTTGTTTAAACTGTTTCCACTTTCTGAGGCTGGGGTTGTTTTTTCAGTTGGTTTTTTTTTTTTTTTTCATTCCACTACATTATGGAAAGAAGAAGATTAATAACATCTAACAGTCCTCAGAATACTTCACTAGCTTCATCTCTTCCTCTACAATGAATTCAGACTTCTCCACCTCACCTTTCGAGTTCAGCCTAGCCTTTCACTAAAACACTGTTCACAGTTTTTTTCTCTTAACTCTCTTTCTTAAGCTCACGATTCCCAGCTGAAACTTTCCTTTCATAAGCTTTTTTCATACTTGCCTTTTTTGTGGGTTCCCCCCCACCCCCTTCTATTTCTGCCCATGCTCAAAGCAATCTCTTTCTTTTAACAAGTTGTTCTTTTGACATAATACACACAAACTCAGCTACATATATCATAAGCCTCAGGCTCAAGTACTAGAGCATAACTGTATGTTCTGTAAAGCATCTTTACTGGTAGCAGTCAAATAAAAAAATTTCCCAGCCTTAAAGATATTTTTATTCAATGGCATTAATACATTTAAAATGCTAGTCAGAAGACCTGTGAAAAATATACCAAAGAAACTGGAAAAACAAAAGAAATAATAACAAGAAATCTCTTTATTGTTTTCAATTGTGAAAATAGCCACATTTTAAAAGGTGAAAAGTAAACCACATGCTGGCTATCTTATTTTAATGAATACTTCTGAAATACGCCCAGGTGGCCAGGAATGACAATGGTATCCTGGCCTGTATCAGAAGTAGTGCGGCCAGCAGGAGCAGGGAAGTGATCGTCCCCCTGTACTTGGCACTGGTGAGGCTGCACCTTGAGTACTGTGTTCAGTTTTGGGCCCCTCACTACAGGAAAGACATGGAGGTGCTGGAGCGTGTCCAGAGAAGGGCAACGAAGCTGGCGAAGGGTCTAGAGAACAAGTCTTATGAGGAGCAGCTGAGGGAACTGGGGTTGTTTAGCCTGGAGAAAAGGAGGCTGAGGGGAGACCTTATCACTCTCTACAACTACCTGAAAGGAGGTTGTAGTGAGGTGGGTGCTGGTCTCTTCTGTCAGGTGGCTGGCGATAGGATGAGAGGAAATGGCCTCAAGTTGTGGCAGGGGGGGGTTAGATTGGATATTAGGAAAACTTTCTTTACTGAAAGGGTTGTCAGACATTGGAACAGGCTGCCCAGGGAAGTGGTGGAGTCACCATCCCTGGAGATATTCATAAAGTGTGTAAACAAGGCACTTTAGGACATGGTTTAGTGGGCATGGTTGATGGTTGGACTCGATGATCTTAAAGGTCTTTTCCAAACTAAATGTTTCTGTGATTCTATGATTCTACGCAAAGATGGGCAAATACTAAGCCTGTCATATGGAGGCTTTCCTCAATCTAGTTTTTCTGAAGTTTGGCTTGCAAGTAGAAGTAATGCCCCAGAGAAACTATGAACTTAACAATTTATATGCACACTACTAACAAGTAAAAACTGATGAAAAGCTTGAAAAACTTTAGATGAATTTTGGCCTCTTGGAGTTCAGCACATGAACCTGCACATCACAACCTGAGTTAGGATGGCCAAGATTTGTATGCTGTTGCAAACCCAGCCTTGAGCAGCAGACAAAACTGCTATAAGAACAAGTATGTTGTGTAACTAATACACTGACCTTTGATGTAAAACTGCACACCATTTCCAGTCCTATTTTTAAAATGTTTTAATGAAATCCTTCCCTTTTTGAGGAAAACTGGATGCTGTCATCAGTGGAAAAGTAACTTCTTCTGTGTATTAATTTTCTCTCTATTTTGAATTTGGAAAGAAAATGGTAATTTCAGTTGCCTTATCACTTTTCACCACTTTTGTTACTATACCTAAAACAATTGCCCGTGTACTTTTATTCCTGCATCATAAATCTAGTTAATCAAAGATGTATGCACTCATACTTGTATCAGTTATTCATTTTGTCAGTGCAAGTGTGCACCCACATGGAGGTCAAGCTTCAGGCTTTCTGCAAATATAACCCAAATATTCTGTCAGAGAATAATGTTTGAAATAGCAGCTTTGAGTCTACCCAGCTTTACAGCTAACTGCAGGATGATTGTTTGTGTAGAATGATGACAAAGGCATGCTTCTGTCGCAGGGTCAGCAAATCTTGAGTCCAATGCTTACCACACACTGCCTTGGCCAAAAGTACATCCTACTATAATAATAGAGTCAGTGATCTGACAGCTTGTCTCCTGGGCCTTGGCAAGGTCACCTTGGCTTTGAGTGCACGTACAAAGATGTCTTGTGCTTTCACTTTGAAAGTTCCTCAGAGAATTTCCTGGTAGGATTTTTCTTGCCAGGGATTGTTTTTGAAATGTGCAAAGTGTGATGGTTTTGGCTGGGGTAGAGTTAATTTTCTTCATAGTAGCTAGTATGGGGCTGTGTTTTGGATTTGTGCTGAAAACAGTGTTGATTGATAACGCAGAGATGTTTTCATTACTGCTGAGCACTGCTTACACAGAGCCAAGGCCTTTTCTGCTTCTCACCCCACCCCACCAGTGAGGAGGCGGGGGGGCACAAGAAGCTAGGAGGGGACACAGCTGGGACAGCTGGCCCCAGCTGACCCAAGGGATATTCCAGACCATATGACATCATGCTCAGCATATAAAGCTGGGGGAAGAAGAAGGAAGGGGCGGGCATTCAGAGCGATGGCGTTTGTCTTCCCAAGTCACTGTTAGGTGTGATGGAGCCCTGCTTTCTTGGAGATGGTTGAACACCTGCCTGACCATGGGAAGTGGTGAATGAATTCCTCGATTTACTTTGCTTAAGTGTGTGGCTTTTGCTTTACCTACCAAACTGTCTTTATCTCAACCCACGAGTTTTCTCACTTTTACTCTTCTGATTCTCTCCCCAATCCCACCATGGGGGGAGTGAGCAAGTGGCTGGGTGGGACTTAGTTGCTGACTGGGGTTAAACCACGACACAAAGGGACACACAAACAGACAAAAAGAAATCACTACTGCAGAAATATGTGAAATATGTATTCTGCTCAAAGCTGTTGTATTTCCTGTGCTCATTGGGCAGTATGTACTTTGCAACAAGGAGGATAAACAAACCAAATAACTAAAATCCAAGGGGATTCAAACAAGGGTACAAACATTCAGGTTACATGGAAGAGGAGCTCATTTGGAGATAACTCACTTCTTGAATTTGATGGCAAAACGTTTCAAACCTGGATGAGAGATACTAAAATAGCAGGTGCTACTGAAAAATCATGTGTAGTTGGAGAAGAATTTCAAACTCAATTAACAACTTCATTTGCTATAGCTCACTTCTTATCATTTCCTTGAAGGCTTTGTCTCCCTTGGTATTTGGAAGAATATTTGAGAAGAAAAATCTTTTAAAGTACTTAAAAGAAGTTATAGTAAACTATCAATTTCCACTACATTCTTCAACATTCAGCATTCAGTGTCCAGCATTCCTCAAATGTCCTGGCTACTACAGGTTACAGAGGTCTTTTTTTGTTTTGCTCTCTTGTTCCAATAGCTTTAGGCTCCGAAATCTGACAATACTAGTCTCAGCAAGTTATTCCTCATTTTTGTGGGATGTTTAATGGTATTGTCTAAGGCTTTTGCATCTGCCTGCCTGAACCTGTGTGGAATTAGTAAAATGTAGGACAGAATTAGGTAAAGTCTGCATGCTGTCATCCACTTGAAGTTTCATTAACTCTTACCAATTGGTATCCAAAAATAATATTTTCCACATTGATCTTTTTTTCTTTTTGAATGAGTGCTGCATCAACAAAAAAAGGAAGAAGTTGAAGGAACATTTAAAAAACCTGTTTAAGTACAAATTTATGTGAGTGGGTTCAGGTTTTTTAAGAAAAGTGCAGATATTAGTGCTAGAAGTAAGCATATATTTCCCAGAGTCACACCAGTCAAGTCTCAACTTTCCACTTAGCCCATATACAAATAAATGAACTAGATTTATTAATTCTATAATTTCTGATTTAATAACAGATTCCTCAACAAGTCTTAGGTAAAGATCTGATCACATGCATGAACTGAAAATACACAAAGAAGTTCTTCATAGTTGCACTCCCACTAGAAACACCAGATTTTTCTCTACATTTCAGTTAGGAGCGGGCTTTCAGTTAATAGATCCTATATAAAACATAAAAGCCAAGTCTTTCCCCATGTGGAAGTCAGGCTAGAATTGCAAGGACAGTGCTGTCCTTCAGCAGACATATAGGTTAAATCCAGTCAAAGATATTCGATTCTATTGTAACACCTCTCTTATGAAAAAAGGTCAAGACAGCTGGAGTAGTTCAGTCTGGAGAAGAAAAGGCATCTCTGGGGAGACCTTATTGCAGCCTTTCAATGTATAAAAGGGGCTTATAAGAAGGATGGAGAGAGACTTTTTACCAAGGCCTGAAGTTACAGGACAATGGGCAGTGGTTTTAAACTGAAAAAGGGTAGATTTAGATGGGACATAAGGTAGAAATTTTTTATGATGAGGGTGGTGAGACAGTGGAACAGGTTACCCAGAGAGGTTGTGGATGCCCCATCCCTGGAAGTGTTCAAGGCCAGGTTGGATGGGGCTTTGAGCAACCTGGTCTAGTGGAAGGTGTCCCTGCCCATGGCAGGGGGCGTTGGAAATAGATGATACTTAAATGTTCCTTCCAACCCAAACCATTTTACGTTTCTATGATTCTATATTTCAAAACCATTCTTTTATTTGTGAGGCAGTGTTGTCCTGGTAAAGTAGGTGCATTCAGTTTATAAAATATTTTAAGTCCTGATGCTGCAATAAACATTAAATAATATTTTCCAGAATCCAGACCATAGCTGCTAACAAACTTCTCATGGTGTCTAAATCATCTTACTCTTCCACGTGTGTGTACATACACAAAAAAACCCCCAAGCCTAAAGTAACTAACTCACTAAAAGAAGTCTTTTACAACAAGCTACCTATAATGTAGTAGTTATGTAATTTGTGTATATGTGCCTGTATTTAAACTCCCTTATTATGTACTGGAATAGCTCTTCTTAGCAGGTCTGATCTTTCATGTAGCTATGCAGTTAAGAAGTTCTCTATCCATAGAAAAAAATATTTACAACATTTCTAGAAAAAAAAATAGAAAATAGAGCTTACGTTTACAGAAACTTCCAGGACTGCTTGGCTGTGGTTTTCAGTACCATTCAAATGGCTCATGAGAGAACTTTTTAATTCAAGAAACAGATGGGCAAAGGAGCCATCATATTTATAGAAGACACCAAGAAATATGAATGCTGCGACCATCTCAATGGACCTTTCTGTCAGTTTCTCATAATGCTCCAGAATGTCAGTGTTTAGGCTGAAAATATTCAAGTTTAGTTTCAGCCCAAAGACCTCTTTTTAAAAATTTTTAAGAGTCATAGAAGAGAAGCAGAGGAATAGTTACGTCTTTGTTCACGTCTGGCTCCATCTCTGTATTTAAATACCTCCATGCATACTTTTCCTAGTTCACCTGCAAACAACTATTTATGTGCTCAACTTAATCCATGTGAGCTAGTCCACCAAGGCTCCACAAACAGGTAAAGTTTAGTATACAACATGCAAAGACAGAAAACAGAGGGGGGTGGTAAAACCTCTAAAAAACATGTCAGTCTGACCCTGCTCAAAGGCAGAATTAACTGTACTTGAGCATCCTTTACATACCTATTTAACATATTCTGAAAAACCTGTAATGAAGTATATCATAAGCATTTTAGTAATTTTTGTTATTTTTTTCCAACATTCAGGATGCTGCTACACAATTTTATTTGTTATTCTTGGAACCCAATCAACTTACACATGCCTTCATCAGAGTGTTCATATTTGAACATCATGAGTCCCCACTCAAATCAAATGAGGTGTTAAATGCACTCGAGCATTGATGTCCACTAGGAATTTTTTATTTTCTTTAAGGAATATAGTATTTTTATTTGCATCCTTGCTTGTTGCATATCAGAAGCAAATTTAGAGAATCTTGCTAAATTTCTATATTTGGCTATATTCTCAAATATGGTGTTACTAGTATAGTCTTTTAAAATTACTGCTATTTTCTGGAAAAGCTTCTTAAGGTGTTAGTTACCTATCTTAAAAAGAAACATAGCAGAACCATGTTTGAATCCAACTATTATTACAGCTAAACATTGCTTTCTGTTCTGTATTCTTGAAAGTTTATAGGGGATTCTTGAAAATAGGTCCATGAAGGATAACTCAGGGGGAAAAAAAAACCCACAAAAAACCCCCAAAACAAACAAACAAAAATCCAAACAAAAATTGTTGTGAAGTTTTGCCATACAAAAGTCTGCATCTCTAGTGAAGTTTGATATACATTGGTTTTAATCTCCATATAAGGGATAGAATCCAAAAGTTTTCAAATTTGAGGACTATTAGAATATACTTAACTTTGTGGAACTTACTCTCCAAATTATGTATAAAAAAGGAGATCTCTCCATGAGAGTTTCTCATGCATGCATAGGACAAAACAATCTCTGTCTTTAGGCGTGCACTACCTGTGTGGATACAAAAGAACTGTTGCAAAGAAACCTGAGCCACAAAGATAAACCCCTGTGTTCAGCATCTATTTGTGCATGTAAATAAC
>VYZV01031999.1:0-21533 GCA_013401275.1 Pandion haliaetus | reverse complement strand
GACTGTCTCCCGTGGGAGGGACCCCACGGTGGAGCAGGGGATGAGTGAGGAATCTTCCCCCTGAGGAAAGGAGCAGCAGAGACAAGGTGTGGCGAGCTGACTCAACCCCCATCCCCTGTTCCCCTGCGCCACCGGGGGGAGGAGGTAGAAAGCACCGGGAATGGAGCTGAGCCAGGAAGGCGGGAGGGTTGGGAGGAGGTGTTCTGAGGTTTGGTTTTCCTTCCTAATATCCTTGTTTTTTATTTGATTTGTAGTAAATTAAATTGATTTTGTTTCTTCCCCAAGTTGAGCCTGCCTTTTGCCCGTGACCATAAGTGGGGAGTGATCCCTCCCAGTCCTTGTCTCGACCCACGAGCCTGCCTTTGTATTTTCTCCTCATCCCAACGTGGCCAGGCGAGGGGGTGGGGAGTGAGTGAGAGGCTTCGTGGTGCTTCGTTACCGGCTGGGCTGAAACTGAAACCACGACAAACTAATTGCCCTATCAAAAGAAAATTTGTTTCTTTCACCTCTTCCCTCCCCTTTTACACTACCTCTGGCTAAAAGTTTGTAGAGGCAACAGGAATCTTGCATTCATTGAAAATGTGTTATTGTCTGCCATTTCCGTATGAAATGATCTTGGATGAGATTGAGACAGAATTTATGCAACATGGATTTCCTTACCTGGAAGTCCCTGGGAATAACACCAGTGTTGTTTTAGGAAGGTTAAACTTTTTCACCGAAGGACAAGTCCAAAGCCCTTTGGTGTCACCAAAAAGATCCCCAGCAGTTATGACAGACTTTGGAACGGGCCTTTAATTATGTCCCAACAAAATTAGGCCCTCGAGTGCAGGATAAACTGAACTACATTAAGACTGAAGACTTGGCTGTCCGTGAATGCTTACAGATTATGGCATAACTGGTGACTGGGTCATCAGTGTGTGAAGGAACTTTGATGTGTTTTTCCTATATGTCTTAGCTGTTGTGTGACACCCGCAACCACCACAAAAGCTCTGCTGTGGCTCCAAACCACAGCTATAAATGTACTTTTCCTCCCTGCCCAGGGAGAGCTAGCAGAGTCTGCTCATAAATTAATGCACCTCTATTGCATTCACTGCTAATACATAAAACTAGATCAGACACGATTTGGCCCAAAAAGCATGCATCTCAGAACAGCAGCTTTTTCTTTCATAACTTCTACTTCCTTAGGCTGGTATACAGATGCACTTGTGTCTTTTGTAGCTGCAGTCTTTCTATTCTCACTGGCAGTTAACCCTCATCCCCTTTAAAATGTGGAACGCTTGACCAAATGCTTGTAAATAGAAGGGAAACTCTGAAACAGCAGGTACAGGCTCAAAGGTCTCAGTGTAACAGAGTCTGACCTGCCAGCCCTTTCGTTCAGAATGAATATGGAGATTCTGTGATGGACATGTGTACATAAAGTTTTCTTGCTGAGCCTGATACAAATTACAGCTGCCTATCTCTGAGAACTGTAGCTTTCTGAAAACGGCACAAGTTTTTGTCTGTCACTTTGAGGATTTGTTTACTGACAGCCCAAGCTGAACACCCTTGGGCTCGCTGCCTTTTAAGGTAAGAAACAACCTGGTCTTAATACGGATCTTTTCCTCCCTGCTCAAGCAATGAGGCAGGCCGGCTACAAGTCTTCAAGTGTCTGTCGTTATGGCAAGCGTTTGCTTTCCTGCAGCATGTCATTAAACGGCCTGAAAGGAAACCTTAGAATTGTGGCTGTGCAAATTATTGCTGCAAGTTTGTGATTTCCAAGGCTCTCTTTAGATTTCAGCTGAGGAAACGAAATGGTGAAAAACAGCAACGAAAAATAGTTGTCAGAACTCTACATACCTGCCATGATATTTTGTTACATTTTATTTATTAACATGCACTGGATACAGATGAATTTTTTACCTCAATATTTATTGCTTCATCTATCATGAAATGGGAATTGCACGTGCTTTGATAAATGGGTAGAGAAGGTGCCTGGTTTGATTTCTCTGCTGATTTTTAAATACTATGTGCTTTGTTGAAATGCTGCCTTGTAACTTGCACTGGTATCTTCCAGAGAATCAAAACATCCTACATCATCTGGAGGAGCAGAACTTTTTGGAGGACTAATCGTCCTTGTTCCTCAAAAATGGAAGAACACCTGCTGACACAAAATTATAATAAATTCTGGTCCTTTGTCACACTGAGAAATGCTGTGTTTGGGAAAACCTGTCTGCAATTTACTCGTTTAAATGTAGAGAACTGTTCAGGGAAGAGAGTTTCTTTGGCTGTTACCCTGGCCTAAACACAGGGTCAGGCTCCGGGGGGGGGTAGAAATTGCAGTGATACTATTGTGATGTATTGCAAAGACAGCAATCAAAGTTGCAGGGCTTAGTGTAGCCCATGAAATGCAATAGCTGGAAGCCATGTCAAATAAATTCCTAGCAGTGAGTCTCTTCTGCCTTGCGTGATGCTATTGATTCCGTAACTCCTCTGCACAGCACAAGAGAATCACAGTTCTGCTACAAGTGTATCTTGTACTTGGAATAAGTTGGGGCAATAGTTTTGTTCTTCAGTGACAATAATAATTTGATATTAGTTTGAAACTTTCCATTACTATTGGAAGTCTTGGGATCAGAATAAGTCAGGGTGCATTTTAGTGAAATTCCTACTTAGCTCTGTTGCTGAGACTCATCCAGTATGTTACTAAGCAGAGACAGCAGGAACATGTAACACTAGCTTTTTGGAAAAGAAGAAAAAAAGATCTTAGCCAGGCAACATGCAGTTGGTTACTTTATGTGATAACAATTCAGCTGTCAAGTGATTTGAATTAGAGATGTAAAGAAATTAATTTAGAGTGCCTGTAGCTCTTTTCAGTTAGGAAATGCATGATTACGTCCATGGAAACTATTTTCCCATCACCTTGTGCTGAACTTAATTATGACACTACAACCCTCAGGACAGAAAGGAACCCAAAATAACAGTTGTGTATTCAGCAGTTGGTGCACAAACCACAGCTCATAGCGCCTGATACTAGAAAGGTATGTAGGAAGACTGGAATGAAAGCAGATTAACTGACAGGTAATGATAGCAAAAGCAATAGGAAGAAAGGTCACTAATGTTTCATTCCAATTCCAGCATGCTTTTGTGGAAACATCTGTAGGAAAGCAAGTGAACTGTGAAGCAGCTGTGCTATGGATGCGAGGTCTGGAAGCCAGCCATTAGTTCTGTGAAAAGTGATTATGCTCGAGTGTCACGTCCTTTCTTAGGCCAGTTCCCAGCAGGTAGTCAGAATCACATTAGCTGATTTTAGTGCTTACAACATGTTTCCCCTACTGCTTACGTCCATTAACCAGGGATTGCCAATGCATGAGGAGCCTGAGCTGCTCTGGGGGTTTCTGCTTTGTCCCTTGTTAGGGGCCAAGGAGCTGCAGCTGAGCTCGAGTCAGCTCGGGGCTTCCTGTTCTGCAGAGCCTCAGGCTTGATTCCTCTCACGTGCTGTTGAGCTGGGACCTGGTGAGGAGGAAATTGCTGGTTTGGTGAAGTTTATTCTACACCCAGCAATACTCCTCTTGTGTCCCAAACACTCTAGTACTCTCCCTCAACAGTGGAGGAAAATGCTGGTTGTTCTGGCTCTGCCTGTGGCTTGGTACCTTAGGCAGCAGTAATTTTTGTTCAGGCTTATGTGTTGCCTTGGGCTAAGCAATCATGAGGGGAGTGGGATTGCTCCATGTAGGTACAGGATGTAAAACTATTCAAAAAGACAAAAAAGTTTTGAAAAAATGTATTTTGACCGAAAGTGGCAGGAGTAGCAACCACCAGTGGGGAAAAAACAATGCATGAAAGATGTAGGAAAGAAGTTGAAAGCCAGACCTTTGGCCAAATAAAATATGTTGCTGCATTGAAGTCTGATGGCCCTAGCTGAGAATGAAGCCTGAAAAGAAGGTCTGAGGAAATGAGGGAAGGTAAAGTCTTATACATGCTATACTATATGTATGCTATAGGCCATATAATTCTTAGAGGAATGGAAAGACTGGTGTAAAATCAAACTGCAGTCCCCATTTTTTTTCTTCTATTGAGTTCTGAGAGTTTGTTTTGGAAACTGCTGACTAATTTCACACGTTTTAACTAGCAATCCTAGTAGTAAAGGTAAGGTCCAAAGTATATGTGGATGTATATACTCGGTATTAGACTCCCAATCCATCAAACCAGAGGCTTTGAAAAATGCTTCATACAACTGTGCTGGCTTTGGCTGGGGCAAATTTTCTTCATAGTAACTGGTATAGGGCTACATTTTGGATTTGTGCTGAAAACAGTGTTGATAACACAGAGATGTTTTAGTTATCACTAAGCAGTGCTTACACAGAGCCAAGGCCTTTTCTGCTTCTCACCCCACCCCACCAGCGAGTAGGCTGGGGGGGCACAAGAGGTTGGGAGGGGACACAGCTGGGANTAATCCCAACTGACCAAAGGGATGTCCCAGACCATGTGACTTCATGTTCAGCATGTAAAACTGGGCGAAGAAGGAGGAAACGGGGGGATGGTCAGAGTTACAGCATTTTGTCTTCCCAAGTAACTGTTATGCATGATGGAGCCCTGCTTTCCTGGAGATGGCTGAACACCTGCCTGCTGATGGGAAGTGGTGAATGAATTCCTTGTTTTGCTTTGCTTGCATGCACAGCTTTTGCTTTACCTACTAAATTGTCTTTATCTCAGCTCACAAGTTTTCTCACTTTTACCCTTCTGATTCTCTCCCCTATCCCACCAGAGGGAAACAAGCAAGTGGCTGGGTGGTGCTTACTTGCTGGCTGGGGTTAAACCACAACAACAACATGTGCTACATCAACCCATTCCAGAAGTCATTTCAACTGTAACTTAAATGGCATATAGCAACAACTTCCTTTAAGGCTAGTCAGTGCCAACAGTACTGACATCTTTCCTTTATCGAGTCATTAAGACTCCTCCTCCTAGTCAATACTGTACTTTTAATTTTAAAATTATCATATGTAGGCAACTTTCAGCATACTACCCTAGTTAAGCATTTGAAAACTATAATTTAGATTTTAAAATTGGAAGAGAGAGGCCCTGAACAAAATCCATTATCCAATTCTAGAGATGTCTGAATTTGGCAATTTTGTCCCAAGCCTTGGTGTTGAGTTTACTAATGACATACCCTTAAATGCTTTCCCTTACCCTAGGCTGGATAGCAGATGTTTAGGAAAAGCACTAAGGAAAAATGTTGTAATGGTTTCAAACTGAAGTACTGTCCTGGTCCACTTAATCTTGTGACATCTGGCAGGAACTGAATACAGAGGAAGGTATGTTTTACTTTTTAATTAGAATCTGACATCTTAAAATGCTTCTCCTACTCAGTGAAGACTGAAATACAAGTTGCATACACAAACCGTATGTGAAAGATCCTGTTTACTATCCAGAATATTCTAAAATGTGTGAAGGTGCTGTTCCTAACTGTTCTTCTGTAAAGCTATGGACTGAAATTGTTGCAAACATCTTTGAACTGCAGCAGCTATTTAAACATTTATATAACAGTATTGCAAAATGTATGTCTACACAGGCAGCCTTTTTAGCTTGGAGATATAATTAAATGGACAGATGAATACATTAATTCTTCAAGTGCTCATTTATAAGTTCTTAAAGGACTTATTCCAAAAGTTGATAAAATAGTGCTAATATTAGATGCTCTTAATTTAGAGTATCAAACGAAGGTATGAAAGTGCAGTGATCTTGTGCATGATGGGAAGACATTTTTTATTGTAGATTTAAGAAAACACTGAAGTACACTGAAACTGTATTTCTGAAAGTACTGTGAAATTGGGAACTTCTCCATATGCTGAAACTCATCAAGGAGCAGGGCTGTTTGTTTGAATTACAGCTGTGTACAAGATAGTCCCTGCCCCAGTGTTTCAAAAATAAGCCAGAGTAGGATGACATTTTCTGCATTCATGCAGCATTGTAATGATAGTGAGCGATCGCAGCTGTAAAAGAAGTTTACACTTTGTTTTTCTTGGTCATTTAATGAAGCATTTGAAGGTCTTGAAGCATTTAGTATTTTTTAGTATTGTGACATCTATTTAGCACTATCTATCAACAGCAAAGACCACTGAATCTATATAAAGATTGCCACTGAAATTGCTTCCATGTAAAAATTAATAACAACGTTTTAGGTTCTTCAGTTGCTGCCTCAATAACCAGATGAATTTCATAGGCAAAAAATATTAGCAAAGAAGTTTACCTAATCTTTGAATGTTTGTTTGTTTTCCACAATAAGAAGCATTTTAGGCTTATCAAAAGTTAAAATAAAACTTAACAGAATTTCAGGGGCTGAGGAACTAATCACATTTAAAAGCAGGAAAGTGGGTTACATTTGGGCCTATCTGAGGGCATCGAGGTCCATAAGAGCGCACATCGAGCTGGAATGGAAGACAGCAGTGTGTGCCACGAGGGACCGGAGTTTATTTCTACTTCCCCTCAAGTTTGGGATGGCAGTTTAGGAAGGGACTAGCTGCAGAGATTAGAGTGCTTTCAGAATACCTGATTGTAAGTGGAATTTGGGAGCTTAGCTATGTACTCTGACATACTGCCAGTGTCAGGAAGCAGGAATTGTGGTGCAGTACTGGAATTCCTGCATCATCGGTAGAGTTCCTGTAGTGGTTTCAGTCAATTATACTCCCAAAATATTTCATCAAAAAATACAACTCCTGGCTAACATTCTGTTCTTCTGAATCTTACTAAAGATTACGACAAGTGTTGAAGTGAAGGTAAATTCACAGATTATCATATTTTATACATTTATTGTCCTGGAGGTTATAAGTTAAGGGATGTGGGGACCGGTACATTCAGCGGTAGGCATTTTTTAGTCTTCCTTAGATTAGCTGTTTATTTGAAAAGCTAATTTGTTTGTTTGTTTGTTTTTCACAAATTACAAGTACAAATAAGGAAACAAAAAGCTAGTAATGATCTGGAGTGTGATGGTATCTGGACTGTGCTGCAGAATCATTTCATGCACCAACAAGCAAATATTTTGGACTGCTTGACTTTGAAGCTGGATCGTGTTTAATGGTTTCAGCCATCTTGACATCACAAACTGTGTTGGGAAAAACTGATAGGATGTGCACAAGCTTCTAATTGTTATCAGGTCTGAAACTGAGATGCCACATAAAGGAATTAATGTCATTCAGTGTTTGCTTGCTCCCTGTAATGAAGGTCAGTGTTGAGACACTGCTATGGACATTTTACATAGCAATGGCTTTGGATTTTCAGTCTGTGAATGTAAGAGTTTTAATATATGCTGAATTGATGCAAAATTCAAATTAGCTACAATAAAGTTAAAGCTCTCTTTTAAAAACATTGTTTGTTTCATTCCTGAAGGAACAAATCGGCTGGAGTGTTTCTGCTAGCAGCTCTTGGTGTCATTTGTGTTACATCCCCTAAATCTGACAGTGTGTGCATAGTGGCTGCAGGAGGAGAGTAGCTCTGCTTTCACTGAAGTTACCTAAGGAATTTAGCAGTGGGATAAAATGATGCATTTCAGCCCTCATTTCTGTTGACAGTGTAAGTACACTTCAGGCAGATCACCTTAACAATTTATTAATTTCAGTTTGTAATTTCATAACCACTGAACACTTTTTCCGGATAACATAAAAGTATGTTTCTGATGAACTAAGTAGAGCAAGCCCTGCGATTAACAGTTGCTTTTTTCCCATCCAGTTCCACACTGAGCCCAATGGATAAACCAAAGAATGGTTTTAGAGAAATGTAAATTCTCAGTTTACAGGCCTTCAATTCATTCGGCATCCTCTACAGCCTTTGGTGAGTAATTCCAGTTGGTAATTCCATTAGCTCCTGGGCAAAAAAAACCCCTCCTCTTAGTGTAGTTGACTGGTTCTAGCACTATTTTCCAGCCATTGTATCTTGTTATCCTTTTCTGTCTGCTAGCTCCTAGAGTCAGATACCTTCTCCACATACAAGCAACTAGAAAATGTGAAAATTCATCATCCTGTAACTTTTGATAAGGAGAAAAGACAAAATTAATGAAAAACATTTTGCAGCTATGATGTATTTTGTAAGGTTCAATTTTTCTACTGCTTTGCAGAGGTGTAAATACAGAAGACTGGGCATGGTCATTCAGTACTGATAGTATATCCTTTTTAACTGTATTCTGTATTGGAAATTGCATTGATGAAGCTCAGAATGGACTACATGGGCTTTGCTGCAGTCCTGGCGATCTGGTGATTCCTCTGCACTGGAAGTTGCTGAGTGCAAAGGAGGATGTAGTGGGCAAACAGGAGCATTTGCAGATCTGTCAGACAGCAGATCTACGTTTTCTCTACCTAAACATTTCTTTTGCTCTTGTTGAATACTTCTGTTTGAGAGTTTTCTGTCACAAGGCAATTCCTGTCAGTTCGGTGTCCCAGGCAGGAGCCCCTTGGTGTTCAGGACTGCCTCTCATTTATAATTAAATGGAGTTAAGAGTTTGCAATGGCCATGAAGTAAAATACAATATGCCGTGTTTAGAATTAGTCATCTATTGGACTTTCATGTATAATGCATTTTAAGCTCTGAATTATGGCATCTGATGCTGTGTAGTAGCCCTCCTTGTTTTGTCCATTGACAATAAAAACATAGCAAGGACAAAGGATGCCAGGTGCTCTTATTCAGAAGCCTACTATATGACAAGGCTATGATACTCCTTGCTAAAGCATAAGACCTGCTGGACCCGGGGAGCTGGGCTCAGGTCTGTATTCAGTAATAGGTTTTCTCTGTAATGATGGGCAAGTCACTGAATGTCTGTATCTCTTGGAAATATTGTAAGAAGAGGGTAATAGCAACCTTGTTTCCTACACATACTGGACAGCCCTTCTTTTTCATGCTTATTTTAATGTTTCACCCTTTTGTTTTAATGGTTTGCTCATTTGCTTTAATGTTTCACAATAGGGATGGGACAAAAGAGAATTGGGAAACTGTATGGACTTTGTTGCCACCCACCCAAAAAGTCTAGGGAGAAGAAAGATCCTGCCTTGTAAGGATACAATGGTTGGGGAGGAGATAATTTCCTATTGTTCTTTTATTTTTTTCCATCTCACTGACTGATGTTTGAGGGTTTGCTGTTCTCTTTTTAAAAAGTTACCCATTATAGTTCCTGTGGAAACAAAACTACCTTTTGGTTTAAAACTCCTTTGTTCTTTTGGGGGATATTGCTGTAAGTATAGTCTCAGGCCAAGGGAAGTGCCTGTCATACCATCTTTTGTTTGATTGGTGGTAGATTAAGTTGGTGTAGTTACTGTCTCTTTCCTTGGGCATCTGGACACTATTCTAGTATGAGTTATAAATAACATGGTAGATCTCTCTCACTGCAAAAGATAGATTTCCAGCCTCTCTTGAGTGTCTAGACTTGTGTAAATGACTACAGCTCTCTTCCAACAACAGAACAAAACACACCTGTGGATCCTTGAGAAATACAGTTTTACATGCCACTCTTTCAAATGCATGTGTACAAAATCCTCTGTATCCTGAAGCTCATATCATGAGAAAAGTTGACTATTGGGTGAATCCTTGAAATCATGGCAGATGGTTGTATCTAGCTTGATATAATTTCATCTTATCAGTGATTTTTGAATTATCTCTAATGTCATCATCTGTGGTAAATTACATATTGCATCTGTTCTGCAGGAACGAGTGAGATCAGGACTGAAATGGTATTAAGCACTCTCCCATCTGTCTGAACCAAGGGGTGCATTTAATGAGGTCTCTTTTCTTCTGCACTTCCGTTGTGCCAAATGGAACTGAGCATGGCAAGGAGGATTTTTTCAGGAGATGATGCAAATTTTAAACAGTTGGGCAATAATTATGATTTTTTTTTTTTCAAGTGTCTCTTAAAAAGAAAGACCGGAAAGGATGAAGCTTCTTTTCACAGAATTTTTTGGAGTTTCTTTTGTTTCATTTTATTTGACATTAATTTACAATGTAGAATACTGCATGGGATTTCTATTACTTTCAGTTTGAAGAGAAAGCTGTAGATACTTTAATTTTGAATTAAAGTATCTACAGCTCCAAGCAGAGTGGTTCAAAACAGAAAAATAAAACTACATAATGCTTTTTCTGACTTAGTGATATTGTATAAGATAGTGTACCTAGATTAATGAAGCATCTCAACATATGTCCCCACAGCCCTGTGAACTTAAGTTGTTTGTGGTATTGGAGTGCTCTGAAGGCCTTTGAGGTTATGATCATTGCTAGTGGATGTCCGTCTTCCCAGAAGAATGCGGGTAAATAGGTTTTCCTCAATGGCTCTCTCTCTAGTTACTTGTGAGAATAGAGTACTACAGAATAGCATAAGGAGCTTGCTTGTTCTGATTTGCTTTCTGCGCTACCTGGTAAATGTGCCTCCCAGTTCTGTCCATCACTCTAACCTGGACAGCTAATGGCAGTGACAGGGTTTCTGCCCTCTGTCACTGATTGTGGCACAGGTTGGGACATTCGTCCTTCTCCTCTCAACCATCCAGAGCAGCAACCGAGTTGGCAAAACCACTTGAGCAAAAAGTAAGAAGAGTTTTTCAAGGAGCTTACTAACAGCTCAGGATGCCATATCCTAGAGGAGTCTGAGCTTGTTCTACAGGGGCACGCTGTCCTCCTGGACAACTGAAACAAGCTGCAAGACAGTTGCGCCTGCCCTTCAGTATGCTCTAGAAAGCTATTACAGGCTGACCACTTGTGTTTTAGAAAGAGCTGCTTTACTAATGTTTCTGTGATACCCTGCTGGGTTATCTGTAACAGGGAACTCAACAGCCTGCCTGTTCCAGTCTAGTATATCCCTGTTGCAGCAGAAGGACTGTAAACTGGCAGCTTAACAGCCGATAGTTGAAGTTCGCATTTCCTAGCTGTGCTTTCTTCTTGCTCCCCATACACTGTTGTACATATACCTTCAAAAGTGCTTATTCTTTTTCCCCTGGAAATTGGCCACGTATTTCATGATATCAACAAACCTTTGACACTCTGAGAAGTGTTTTGGCTGTTGTTTGAAAGGTCATGCATTATCAGTAATTCTACAACATATGTATACCATAATTCAGGAGTAGGAGAGTCCAGGGTTTGTTTTGTGGGGGGTTGGGGCTTTTTTTTTTTTTTAACTATCACCTTTTTAAAAAATTATTTTTTCCTACTTTAATTTTTTTTCTCTTTCAAATGATACTCTTTGAAAAGCATTGTACTCTTCCTTCTATTTTATTCTGATAAGAAGAGCAGGCTGAAATCCTGAATCTTAACCTGAGAAGATCTGGAGAGATTTTAGAGTGCATAAGACAGCCTACCGCTTCAGCATACTAAGCTAGAAGAGTGCGTCCAGGCCCTTAATTTGCATGAAAATAGGATGCAGAATTTGAATGCAGTAGTAGTTTTTAACATTTATTTATTTATTTTATTTTAGAAGTCTAAACTAATATGAAACTGTATTTATTTTGAGGTTATTTTTCATTTAATTGTAACAGGTAGAAAGTAGACTAAATTGTGAATTTCATTGTAGTCTGAAACACCTTATTCTCTAAAGCTGTCCTAAAAAGCATAAATAATTCAAGCCTGTACTTATACTATTTCCTGCCATGGATGTGTTGTCTGTCCGATCTCAGAAACACAAGAGAATTCATTTTTTCAAATTCTTTAAAGGCACAAATTTTATTCCCACTGTTGTCAGATATTGTCAGTAGATCTCCCCTATCTAATTAAGTGGTCATTTAATCAATCTTCAGGCAGTGGTTTTTCATTTTAAAGGACCTTCTCAGGGAAAGGCTAAGTGCTCCTTCAAGGCTGTGAGATAGCTTTCCTTAGAGCAGTTCGAAGTCTTCTTGTAGCAAAATGTTGCAGCCAAATTCCTAAACCTCCTGATAAAAATCAAGCACTTCACAGTCTGCATTAAATATTCTCCTTCAGGAAGAATTTTTGTCTGGAAGTGAAGGGATTGCTCTGAGCTCTTAACTTGGCCTAGTTTGGGGCCAACAAGTAGAATGACAGATACTTTCTGTACAGAACTAAAATATCTGATATTTTGCTTTGAACTAGAGCTTAGGGATTTTTTACAGCAACTTACATGGTTTATTGCTCTGGTGACATAAGGAAGCTTTTCAATGCAGAATATTTCTACTTAATACCAAAACTGAGATGCTGATACTGTTCCATATGGTTCTCTAAGGTTTGAATAAGGAGGTGAATTTCTCAGTGCTGCAGCAGTCTACAATAACTACTGCATAATCCCCATGTGGCTGTAGGCAACTGCAGTGCACCTCAGATGGTTGTGCTGCATGGCAGAATCAGATGCTTAGGCAGGCTGAACCAGATCTGTTCTCCAGAAATACCACACCTCTTCTTTCTGTGTTCTGTTTTTATCAAATGACTACCTAAAAATGGCATCAATAGGCTCCTGAGTGATTTTATATTGCTCACTAGTTTTTGGTGGGTTTTTTTTTTTTTTGGTTGATTCTTCCTAGTTTGGTTGATTTTATCTTCTGTCTGAATCTATCCTTTTTACTGCTAGGGCTTCCTGGCTGGGACCAATGACAGCATTTTAGGCTATAGCAATTGCTGCTGTCTATTTTAGTTTTGCATTTACTGTCTCTTGTCATGTGCATTCATCTCTGCTTATTTCTGTCTCTCCGTTCTTTGCTAAGCTATACAATTTGTCCCACATCTGCCGGCCTTCTCTCACCTATGTGTTTTTGTCATCTCTGCTTGCCCAGCTCATTGCAATGCCAGCATCCTATGTAACATGTACATATTTTCTTCTGCTTTTTCTGTTTGCATTTCTTCGGTTTTCTGTGAACTTGCCTTTCCCCACCTAGCTTAATGGTTTACCCGATAGCGATGGGTTTCAAGTACCCTACTGACACCAGGGACCTGAAATGGATAGATCATCAGGCAATGAACTCTGTACTTCCGAGGCATCAACAAAGCACAAGAAGCAGCAATATAACAAGAGGAGTGAAAGTCTGTGGTGGTTCTGTATTTTGTCACTAACAATATAATGTTGTTTATGACTGGGGATGATTGGTGGTGGGTGTGGCAATAAATTGGGGAGTGTGAGATTAGCTGATGAACTGACGTGGTTGCTCCGAGCCTTCATCAGTCGTTCAGCTAGCCTATTTACTGACCATTGTGTATCAAAGTTCTGTTTTTTTTAATCAAGTGTGTGGGGTTTGGGGGAGCCGTGGGGAGTACTGCTAATGCAGGTATCAAGAAAGGATTCTCAAGAAGTCAGAAACCCACCTACCGGGGACTGCAGTCTCGGGAGGTATTTGGAAGTGCTGCTTAACAAACCTCGAGAGTATAGAGGGCTGAGCAGCTTCTGCACTGGAAGTGGGATTTGCAAAACAAGGACTCCTGAGGGCTGCAAAAGCACCTCCAGTAAACCTGTCACCTAACAGGGAACACAGGGTAACCCAGCGAGTAGTCACGGGACTGTACCACTGGTTTACCCTCACGAATAGAGTAAGTTGTTAACCAAGTCTGGAGGAGAGCAGCATTGAGGGGTACCCCCGCGGTGCCCCAGGAAGTAGCAGGGGTGTAAGGGGGCGCCCGTTCAGGCCGGGCCCCGCTTCTGCCGCCCAGTGCCATGACTGGGCAGGCTCTTCCGGGATCCTCTGCTTAAACGTGACGTAGCCACGTTGCCGTTACAATCTGAACTCATTTTCTCTCGGACCCTCTGCAGACCGGGCCGTGTAACACTTGAACCGTAACCTGGGCTCTCAACGCCCACCCAGAGCCGGCCCAGCTCCCGGCGGCAGCAGCCGAGAGCCCTGTCCCCGGCCGGGGGTTCCCGCCCCGCGGCTGCTCCGGCTCCGGCCCCGCTCCCCGGGGCGTGCAGCGGGCGGGCCCAGGGCCAGCGCGCCGCCTTCTGATTGGCCCGGCCGGCCGGGACCCCTGTAAAGCCGAAGCGGCTACGTGACTAGGGGGCCTCCGACTAATGGCCGCCCGCCCCGCGGGGTGGCGCGCAGGGGGTGGAGGTAGCGGGCTGCGGTCACATCTGCGCCTGAGGGAGCGGGGGGTGGAGGTGGCAGTGTAAACGCTCCCATGTGACAGTGATACCAGTCACCAAGTGGCAGTCTTCATCCTGATTGTGGAAAAATTGTTGGAATGACAGTGTAGCTCACCGTGTTTCTGGCACAAGTAACAAGTAGGTCATCTGCAAACGTGTGGCTTGGGTCTAGACAGTCAAATGACAGATGTGTGTGCTTGGCACACAGGTCTTGAGGCCCCCAGAATAAACCAGGGACTTCTCAGTGGTGCTCCCAGTATGACCCAGTTTTTATAAAAGCAATAATAAGTGTCTGGAATATGCAGTGCTATTAGGATTTACGGATGTTTTCCCAATTTAATGTTTCTCAGGCCCTTACCAAGCTCCAGTGGAGCATGTCAAACATGTATAATGGCTACTAGAAAAGGCCTAAGCAGAATGCATCCATCTTGAATTCAGGTGCCAATACTGGGTATGCACTGACTTTCCAGTCAGGAGAGAGACCCGTGAAAGCCACTTGAAATTTCCAGGTGTCTGGCTTAACTCTGGCACTGTGCTAGACTCATGAGCTGAGAGTCAAGGCTAATGCATTGTGACTCAATACTCAGGAATTGCATATACTAAATTATTACCTCTCTAAGCAGGTTGTTTTGCAGTCTTCCATCATATTTCTTCACAGGGGAAAAATAGAGGCACAGTCTGTTATGTAGCATTAACCTTGTATCTCCTGTAAACAATGCAATGTATTTCTTAATGCCATCAGAAAATGAATGATAGCAGTAGTGTTTATAATTTCATTCCATTTAAATCATAAATTTTGCAATTTATATATAGGTAATAAAGGATTTCAAAAGCGTTAAATCTCCAGGAAGGATGTTAATCCCTGTTCTGTTTGGCAAGTCTGGGCTCTGATAGTCTAACACTTTTAAATGTCCCTATAGACTGAGGGTGAGTCAGTTAAGCTGTGTATACTGAATTGTCATATATACATAATAGACAAACAGCAGGATTTAGGTAAGGAGAAAACTTTATGTCCTCAGTTGCCTAGAAAATCAGAAGAATTTTGAGACTTCCCTCTCCTTTTATTTTTCCTTGATTTTAATTACAGTAAATTTGCTGCCTGTGAAAAGTGCCTGTCTTGAAAATTAAATCCATACACGCGCACACACACACATATGTACACTGATCTTGTGTCACAAGGACAGGCAGTGGAACCTTTCTCATTGTTTCTTCCCAGTGCCTTCTCTCTTGCAAGGAATGGTATAGTTTGTTCTCCTTGCTTTCCATTTCCCTAAAATAGACATATTAAATGATAGGCAAACGCTGTGCTTTGACCTCTTCATTGTTCAGCTTTTAAAGAGAGTGCAGATGAATTCTGGATGATTTTGTAGGCAACATCAGCCTCTAACATTTGTCATCAGAAGAAAAACTTCAGACATTTTTGATTAGTGGTCAGGGAGCACTTTCTGAAGGATCTTAAGGGAAAGATCCGGCACCATAAATCCTATGTTTTTATGTATGAAAGACTTCTCCCTGTGGAGTTAATAGCAATGCAGAGGTTGAATTGCATGCTGTGTAATTGAGGCAAGATTAGTAATTATTTAAAAGCAATGGTCTTGTATCTGGAAGACTGACTTATTTGTGCTTTCCAGCAGCTGTTGTGGGTTTCTGCTTTTTGAAAGATTAAATTAGCTTTACATTATCCTGTGTTTCCATTATGTTTTCTAACTCTGTGACAGATGTTAGCTTGCAGCATCAACATATACAGGTAGGAAGAGAAATGTTGTTTTGTATTTCCTTCTGCATCCTAAGTCTGGTACTATGTTGCGGTTTTTTGTTAGTATCATGGATAATGAAATAAGGAGTGCACTTAATGCATCTGCAAATGGTAATAAGCTCTAGGGAAAGGCCTTGAGCACTCTGAAAGCGTACAAGATAAGCTTGGCCAATTGGTGGAATCACCCAAAATAAACAGGATTGAAAAAGGCTGAATGCAAACTGCAGTACTTCAGTAAGAGGATCTGTCTGCCCAAATGCAGGAAAGGGAATGGGCCAGGCAGAAACTCTGCAGACAAGCAGCTGGTAGATTCTAAACTGAACACAAGTCAATGGCCTTGTATTGTTATCAAATGCATTGACCATAAATAATCATTGTGGGATATACAGTGTTGTGCTCTATTAAAAACAAGTCTGAAATATGCAAAGAAATCCTTTGCGTGTCGCTCAGCCCTAAGAATATCTCTGCTTATGTACTGTGTCTGCTTTTGAGCACCACACTTAGAAATCTCTGGACCCGCTAGAGTGAGACCAGAGGAGAGCAATGAGAATGGTCCAAGATATGTGAGTTCTGAGGAAAGCTTTTAATGAGCTGGATATAATAAGTTAATTGAAGAATACACTGAGGAATGCCATAACTGTCTTCAAAGGCCCAAAAGGTTGCCCCAGAAGTTCAAGGACTTTCTGGAAGTAAGACAGTAAGCAATCGATTTGAATTGAAAAAACTTCAAAATGTACCAGTGGCTAAGGAGGTTGGGGAATTTCCATCACTTCTTTTTAAAGACTAAGAAAATTATGCGCTAAACATACTTTACTGCCAGATGACTGATTTCCTTCCCAGCCAAACATTTCAATTGCAGAATGGTAGAACAGAGCATTCACGTGGCCAGCATAGCACTTCTAGAAGCAAAACCAGACATTGCACTTCAAAGCGGTAACTTTATGGATTTGATATGGCTAAAGATCATCAATATTGTAATTTTATATACAAATTGGAAATATTAATTACAGCATTTTGGTGTTCAGTGTCTTGTGAGACTAGTTTTGTGCTTTGGTTTTTGTGGCATACAATGCATTGATTTTAATCATCACTGGAGCTGTTTTTTCAAAATTTGCTTTTTTAGTCGTATCTGATATTAGGTATCAGTTATCAGGATAACAGTATCTGATATCAGGTTAACAGTTACTAACAAGATTTAACAATAATTGTAGAAAACCTGTCTTTGTGACCAGAATTTTCAGTTCACACTCAAGTACCAAAATAATTTATTTTCTTTGTTTCTGTAATTATCTTGATGATTAATTTATCTCTAAATCTGCTTTTTTTGTGGTTTGGCATGTCCAGATCTGTTGCTAAGGGGTTTTAGAAGCCTTCCCTGGAGTGCTTTCTGCCAGTTATGGCCTGCTTTTGCCTTTGATCCAGACCAACATCCGGTCTCTGTATCTGGGGTACATGCTTGGATCTTCATTTTCTGCAGATCTGATACCAAAAAAGTAGCAGTTTATATCCACAAAAAATTCTCTTTGCACAATGTTTAACACCAGTTTCCTTGGGTTTCAGACCTACACAAGGATTATTACGCTGACAGTTTTTTTTTTTTAAGTCAAAAGGGAACTATTAGAACATATACTTTGACCTCTACCATGTGCCTTGCAATTTTGCCCAGCTAATCTTATAATGAGCCAAGTAATTTCCTGGAAGGTTACTGTTCTCCACTTCACATGTTAATACATGGACAATTCATCACTCTCTCTTTTGATTTGTTCCACTGGTTATTTGCTTTACTTGAGTCTATGCTTAGGTTGTTCTGTAGGCTCTACAGAATTTTATTCAGGAAGAAATTAAAGAAGTCTCACTTGGGTTACTCAGTTGTGCCTGTGGAAATGAACTTCCATAGCACCCCAGAGAATTTGGCTGTTAGCTTACTTAGTGTTTTTCCACTTAAATGGCAAAAATTAGGCATAAATACTGTTGCATAGTCCCTTCAATTTCATATGATTATATGTTATTTCTGTAAACTGTGTCTATGAGACAATTTCAAAGATAATTTCTCAGTTCCAAATTGATGATGGTTGTAATATGATAAAGTAGTTGAAGTGGATCCATTAAGGGCCCGTGCTTACCAATAAGCATACGTGTGAGTGCAGAGTTTATATGAGAATGAAATAAAAGTAATCTGTTGTCATGGTTTAATCCCAGTCGGCAACTAAGCACCCCGCAGCCGCTCGCTCACTCCCCCACCCCAGTAGGATGGCGGAGAAAATCGGGAAAAGAAGTAAAACTCACGGGTTGAGATAAGAACGGTTTAATAGAACAGAAAAGAAGAAACTAATAATGATAATGATAACACTAATAGAATGGCAACACTAATAATAAAAGGATTGGAATATACAAGTGATGCACAGTACAATTGCTCACCACATGCTGATTGATGCCCAGTTAGTCCCCTAGCAGCGATCGCCCCCCCACCCCCACTCCCCCCAGTTTGTATACCAGATGTGACATCACATGGTATGGAATACCCCTTTGGCCCGTTTGGGTCAGCTGCCCTGGCTGCGTCCCCTGCCACATACTTGTGCCCCTCCAGCCTTCTTGCTGGCTGGGCATGAGAAGCTGAAAAATCCTTGACTTTAGACTAACCATTACTTAGCAACAACTGAAAACATCCGTGTATTATCAACGTTCTTCTCATACCTAACTGAAGAACATAGCACTGTACCAGCTATTAGGAATACAATTAACTCTTTCCCAGCTGAAACCAGGACATCTATTCATCCTCTCTTAACTCTCCTTCAAAAAGCAGTAACTTCTGGTTGGTTTTGAGGTTCTTAGCTCATATTTTTATTAGTGTATTACTTAGCAGTTTCAGATTTCACATCTTCCAACTACAGTGTAAAAACAAAGGGGAAGTTATTACCTGGTTCCTTTTCATGTGGGAATTTGTAATGATCGTTGTTCAATACCTGGCATACAAAGAGGAAATAGATATGTGTATTAAAGCATGAGAGATAACTTAAGATAAATGTTAATTACATTATTGCTCAGCCACTTTGCATAGTAAAACTTCATTACAAAGTGAGTTCCTGTTCACCATAAGAGAAGCAGCCAGTAACTATGCTTTACAAAGCCATCAAAACTATGGAAATGCTCACTTTAATCAGAACTGTAATTATAAGGAAAATTGCTGCAGGAAAATTTACTCACAGAATAAAGATTAAAAAGATCTGACTGTTGTCTATCAAAGTGCAACAATTAAATTTTCTTTCCAAGCCTGAGATATCCTTGTGGAAGAAAAAAAGAAAGTAAAATTCTGTCTTTTGATTACAGTGGAGAAAATAAACTCCAACTGTTATTGTAATTTCCTCAGATAACAGTAGCAAGTGTCTACAAACAGACTTACACACATGCAATGAATGGATTTAATCCGCTCTCTGAGGTTGGAATTGCTATCAATACAGCTACCTGTAATTAGCTCTCTTGTATTACATAATTCTCTTGGCTTGAACGTAACAAAATCGCTAATCTGAAGAGGCATTTTTCTTATTCCCGGGGCTTCTGTATCCCTGGCAGCTGCCATGTGGATACCTTTAATATTTCATGCGCTCGTCTTTCTAACAATTGCTGTACAGCCATCTCTTCCTCTCCTCTCAGGAGATAAAGCTGAGTTGTTGTCACCCTATTGTGAGCAATCTGACAGAGCTGGCTGCTCAGTGGAAACAGGCAGTATGTATAAAGCGGGACCTGAAATCCATTGAGAAAACTGATGATTTAAAAAAAAAAAAAAAAGTGAAAGCTTGACTTTTCAGATAGTAGTTTCCTGCCAAAGTTTTCCTCACTGCCTTATCCTGGTCCACAGTAAATATGCATATCAAAGTCCAAAGGGAACAACTGGAATGTGAAAGTACCCTGTGTAAACCAATTACTACATTATAGTCAGTAGTACTTTGACAGTTTAAACTTGCTTGATTGCTTTAATACTGGAGGGTCGTAAGACGAGGGTGCCACTGAAACATGAATTGAATATTATTGTTCTTGACTTTGGATCTGAATAGTTTGGGATAGATTTGTGGGGAAAGAAACAGCTGTCTGTAATTTTTTGTGGTGTTCAGAAGCCTGGGAAATAATAGTGAGTTTGGAGAAAATGGGATTAATAATTCAATTATTAATGTGGAAGTATAATGCAATTTATCACGACTGCTATTTATTACACTTGATATCTGATGAATATGTGTCTATATTGCCCCAAGGCAGCTGCACAAAACTGATGTCCTGAAAGTAACTGAAGATGAACTGAGGAGGTCTGTGTGTACCTCTGTGTGATGCAGCGCAGCACTTTCAGATGTGAATCAGGTGCAAGCAACCTCATTTCTTATAAGGCGTAGTATCGGGACATACAACCAGTTCAGACTTACACGAACTGTTGCATGAGCTCCATGGTGTGCGTGAGCTAGCTGATCCAGTTGTTCATGGTTCATGAATTGGATTGCATTAAATGCTAGCTTACAAATCTCTGATCTGCACTGGACTGAACAGTATGGAAACCTTTATAACCTTACTGCTTCCTCATCAGTGCTTTCACACTAGCTAGTACTGAGCAGGACACTATTCTTCTGGCCTGACACATAGTCAGTACTATGGAGAGATCTGAGAATACGTGTGAATGTTGCAGTTGTTTTTTTCTCTTTTATCTACTGTGAGAACAGGGAAAGAGTAATCTACCTTAAGCAAGTCAGAAGTCACACACAGGATCAGAAGACTAGACCCAGAAGTGTCATCTAGTTATCCTGTCAGTAGGAAGAAAGAATGATCCTATGAGGCAAAATTAATCACATTTGGAACCTTATGAAATTGCATTCCCACACTTGCTGATGCAGCTGAATCACAAGGGCATGTGGAAATGGCACAGTGCAGAATAGTCACCGTGTTAGCTTGAGGCCTAGTCTGATCTAATTAACCCTGCTCAGAGGCAAGGTTAATGAGCCTGGGTACAGTCCGGCACAGGGGTTTTTTTTTCAACTTGCTTGCAGCTGCCCTAAAGCTCTGCTGTAGGAGTGCAGCACAGACATCCAAATTATTAAAATACAAACATGTAATGTGACTTCAGGATGCTTGTGTGGTTTAATGCAGTGCTATCTCAAAATGAAATGAAACTCGCTCTTCTGGGCTGAGTAACTGTCTTAGAGCTATAGCTGTGAGGAGTACTTCACTAGAGGATGGGAGCAAGGAGCACCCATAGGGCAAGTGACCCACAAAGGCCAAAATAAAAGATAGAGTGGAGAGCTGGGTTGTGGAGGTTGGAGTAAGATCATCTTTCTTGCTGTCCCACCACAGGCTACACTGGATGCTGATTGCACTACAAAACTTCTGTACAAGTTGGTGATACTAATAAATGTCTCCTTTCCTATCCTAACCCCAGTCTCTGCTAGAAACCCAGCCATCCTGTAACAGTGTTCTCTGTAAAACAAGAACATGAGCTCCATGATCCAAGGGGTTCCTTTCGGCCTTTTCTGTGTTATCGCAGACACTGGAACAGGACAAGTAATGCAGAAACATATACACATCACACGTTTCTGGACACAATCCACAAATTATTTCCCCCAAACCAGGCAACCTATAGAGACCCAAAGTATAAATCATATTGACATGGTGTAATGATCAATGGATTGTCTCCTCCCAGCAAAACTTTACCTCCTTCCCTCTTTCCCCACTGTCCACCATTCCAAAACTTCAGATATTAATGAGCTGTCTCACTGCTTGTAT
>VYZV01031998.1:100004-120528 GCA_013401275.1 Pandion haliaetus | reverse complement strand
CGATGCTTCCATGGTGATATGAATCCTCAGAGCTACTAGATGAAGCTTGGTATCCCAGCTCCGTATGTCTTGTGGTGATTGAGAATGCTGCATCATCTCTTATAACGTGTAACTATACTAAAAAGTAACTTGTACTGCACCCGTTTCCTTACACCACTTGAGCACTGGCCTACCTCACCACAGATCCATGAACAGATCACTGAAGGTGCTTATTCTGGGGCTTCCAGATGTGGGAGATTATTTGGTCTCCAATGTAGAGGCTAACCTCTTCCCCTCCACTTAAACAGGCTAGTGGGTAGAGAGCTGAATCCACTGTCAAGTGAGAGCAAATGCAGATAGCCAGCCTCCAGGCTCCCACTAGCAAGGTAATATAGAAGTTGAGGTGTTTCTGACTTCCCTCTTTTGGTGCATCTGACCCAGCAGAACAAGTGCAGCTGATCTTGGAGCTGATATCCTTCCTCCGAGCACATCCCATGAGTAGCAGGGACAGGAAACAAAGCCATAATGCCAATTCCACATAGGTGCTGAGAAGTGAAGAGAGATAAGATGTCCTAGGTCAGGTGGGAGTCTGTTTTAGAAGGCTTGGAAATTGTACAGGGCAAGTAATACACAGTAAGGACACAGCTGGCTTGAGCCACAGTACAAGTGGACAAGCAGGATGGACACTGTCAGTTTAAACACAGAGGTGAGGCACACTTGTACTTAAATTAAGTCAAGGCTGCTCAACCGGCTGAAACACAGATACCAATGCTAGTGCTCTGCAAGTGTATTTGTAGAGCTATTCAATATGTTCAGTATCTCCTTCTTCCCCAACTTTAGTTAACATTTTACCACTGGCTTGAATAGCTGCAAGACTGCATTGTAGATGTGTACTTAGATATAGTCCAAAGTAATTAATCAATGAATTAAAAGCCAGAATCCCTAAGGCCAAAAAAAGAACTCAACAACAATGGCAATATTTGAAACCTTCACTCTAGGAGTGCGAGGAGATAGTTCTCTGGTAGTATCATCTGTGCAACTCACCCCATGCTGTCCTTATTACCTTTAGGTCTTTACATCAACAGGATCCTCTCCCTGAAGAGAGACAGAGAGGATGAGATAAGGTGTGCACGATTTCTTCACAGTGCAATGTGTAATTCAGATGATGGATAACAGTATGTCACTGAGGCTGAAAAAAAAATGAGAATGCTACTTAGGTGACACCACCCTGTACAAACCCACCCAATTCACAGAGGCTTTACTCCTGACACACTCCCCAGGCTTCTGCATTTAATTCCCTGTATGATCCTGCTAAGGACCAAGCTCCCCCCGCTTCTTTCCACTATCACTCACACACTAGCTATACAAGAGAAAGAGTTTTTTTACTGACCTCAGTTGAATTGAAACATTACATAGCCAAAGCACCAGCAGCCAATATCCCTGCATTGTTTCCCAATCCTCACAGGAAAGCAGCACCGAGAGCGATTTATGACAAACTGTACATAAGCAGGACTAAAGGCTGTAGCAGAATAACTGAAAATAGCTGAAAAGTAGTAACCTAATGCTGCCGCACTCACAATAGGAAGGTGGGGGAGTGGGAAAGATGGAAGGAAATTCTGAAAATTTTGTGTGTCGCCATCCTGAAAGAGGCTTGAAGTTGACATCATTTTCACTCAAAAACAATGTTAATTTTATTTTTCTCTTTAAAAAGAAAAAAAAAGTTCTCATTTTCCTCAGGCAGCCTAATAAACACTAACAATTCAGTTTAAATTCAAAAATCTCTCAGAATACAGCTAAATCATTGCAGTATTCTATTATCCCTAATCATTAATAAATATAAGATTAAATAAAATATATAAGGCAGACTAAAAAGGCAGTTGTTGCATTTTTTTTAAAAAAAAAGATAATCTTTTTTGGTAGGTATATAAAATTATCATTGTACTACTTAACTACACTATGCATGACCATTTTAAATCTTCTTTTAACAGCAATGGTCAACAGTTTGATTGAGTACTTTTGTACCTAACTATATGAACAAAAGAGGACTAAAACGAGACATGGTACAAGTAGTTGAGGTATTTTCAGCAATTGTCACCAGAAATTCAGTTTTATGAAGTTGTAAAATGAAGACTGCTTTCCTAAACTTTAAACATTCCTGTAAGACAATGAAGACATTTCAAAATTTAGGAAAAAATACATCTACTCTTGTGAATGAGGGCCTAAGTAAGACTGAGGGCATTCGCTGAAACATATGCTGTGCCTTCTTAAAGTAATGAGATTCCAGAGTGATAAAGTCTTCGGCAACTCATTCCGGCAAAGAACTAAGTGCATAATTTTTCCATGTAGAATGTTTGTAATTGGCTTGCTTTATTTGTTTTCATGTTGTAAAAACACCTGTATTTTCTGGAAGTATTTTAAATGTAAACTGAAATGTATATTAACTTAAATTCAGTGCGATGGCTGCGACCAGATAAATAGGATCAACTGTTGCCTGGTTCAATAAAGCAGCAAATTTCCCAAACCCAAACCTTTATTTGAAAGAGAAAAGATTACACAAGGTGATATTTACAACGGCTTTACCAGAATGCTGTGGTGGGGTTGGTGTATAGTACTTGGCTAATACATTGTTGGATAAATTTTTAGGTTAGTATTTAAGTATACAGAAATAAGTGATTTACGATTGGTTACTCAGTTATGTAATTTTTATTTGTTGAAATTCAAATATGTTCACCACAGTAGGCTTGGTTATGCCTTATCAGCAAAGCTTGCATCCCTTTTACAAAGAGAAAGACCAAGCCCACAGAAAACAGAATCTGTTCTGCATGTTATTATGCACATGATTAATTATACATACCTGAGTAGTACTAGCAAGCTTACTGCACTGTTTGGATGATGAAATGTTAGCACAGTGTGAAACACGGGTGGTACTCAACACTGGTGATTTTTAATTAAAATTGCATTTCATAACTCTTATTTTCTGGAGTGGTCCTACTTCAGTTGTATGAGTACCCATGGCGTACCACATCTTTCTGTTTCAATTTAGATAAAGTGTATTAATCCCAGAGAGTAGGAACCAGAACAGACAGTGATAATTTTAGTGTTCATAGAATCTGTCAACCTGAAGGCCTGATTTTGCAAAAGATCCTCATGTAGGAGAACAGTAGCATTGATAGCATAGCCAGACTTACATATGCAACTCCATCTTTCCCCACCTGCAGGCTGAAATGAACATTCATCAGTGACTCTCAACGCTTATTGTTCCTTGCGTCTAATTTTTATGATAAGCATTTATTATTGTGAACTTCAATTTCACATTTTTTTTCTAACAAAGTAATTACATATAACTGTAAATTTTATTTTTATGTTATACAGTATCATAAAAATGTTATATATAGCACCATCTGTTGGCTAAGATAGCTATAACACATGAAAAATAGTTTATGGAGATTAGATAGAAATAGGTATACCAACAAGAAAACAGGAAAAAAACCATAAAAAAACTAGATGACTAAACTGCATACTAAAATGATCTTACATGCACTTTTTTCTGTAAGTTAGGGAATATATTTCCAAAGCACACTTTTAAGGCTGCTGAAATCAAGAATTGTTGACAATCTGGGGGGGAAAAAAGATGGGTACGAAAAAGCTATTAAACCTAGCTTTGTGAAAACTGATAAACAGTAGTTAAGAGAAAGTGATAAATGAGTTCACCTGCAGCATCATAGCTCATTGTGTGCTCTAGCATCATGCTTCTCTGGATCCTTAGTGCTCTCAAACGGCAATAGAAAAATGATGGTGTTTCCTGCTGTCACACACCTATCTAGAGAATTTCTGAGGCAGAATTGTGTACTTCTCCCATGTACCCACCCTGAAAGTCTGTAAGGCAGACTGCTCCATGAAGTGCTGTCCTTTCCTGAGGTTCATGTTATGTCATGAGTATGTGCATGTACACATGTGGGTGGGCGTGCAACCAATCTTCTCTACTAGTGAGTCTGTATGTATATAAAGGCCAGCCACAGCTGCAGCCTGACAACCTTGATGGTGTCTCCTCAGCGTGAGAAGCACTGTGGAGAAGAAGGCTTGATGTGCTAGCACTTGTATCAGTGCTACCTTTCCTTTGCCTTGGACAGCCTGATGCCTGCTGCACCAAACTTGTCTGCTGGCCTGGATGGTAGTCGGGCTGGGGCTGGGCCAGTATTTCTGCACATGGCCATCAAATCTCCATCCAACTGTGTCTTACTGGTCCTAGAAACCACTACGGAAAGCAATATGCTTATCAGTACACCAAGGTTGCAGGAAAGCGTCTGTCATTCCCTTGTGTGGTGTTATATAGCTATACACAGTGGGGCTTGCTGAGCAACCAAAAAATGTTGTGGCTTTAGCAGTTCAGGGAGACAGACCAGGAATGGTATCTAAAAAAATAATAAAACCTGACATGTACACCTTTTTGCTGGTCCAAGCCAGGCAGTGAGAAGGGTAGACAAACTTTTCATTGTCCAAACAAAAATTTGCAATACTCCATTTCCCTGTATTTAGACCAATGGATCTTGAGATAAAGAAATCAAGAAAGTTCTCACACAGAGATTAATGAGACAACTGAATTAGAGTTTACATCTAACAACTGTCTCTTTATACAAAAACAGGTAGTAGAAGAAATATTTGTGAGTTAAGAATTGGGAACTGTATCTCTGTCAGGAATATCCACTCTTAGGTCTCCTGATACCAGATCAAAAAGTTGCAGCTGCCTCACACAAAGCACCTATCTGATATAAACCCACAATATGAGTTCAAATTTGGTCAAAACATTTTGAAATGTTAATTTCATGCAGGCAGACTTCTTTGTGTCTAATGAGCTCCATGCCTTCTTTTATCTAATTCAACAGAAATGCAGTCATGCATTTTATCTGGATCAGTTCAGAACTGCTGGATGACCCAGCATGCTGAAGATGAGACACTAACAGCTTGGGATACCTTAGCTTCAAGTAGGCTCTGCAATTAACTCAGGCAGAAATCCAGTACTTCTCCAGAGTGTGCACATTTCACTCCAAGCTTGCTACCCTTACACCAAGAAGGAATCCAACAGTCTTTCAAGACCTGATGTAACATATTTTACCTCTTCTGGCTGCCCTTTTACAGAAGCAGAGGAAGTCATAATTCCTTCCACCTGCCACTGTGAAGGAGAAACATTCACACAGATGATTATTCATGGCGCACAAGCCTAAGCACACATAGTCCTCTGTCAGAAATCTAGGTGCAATTACAGCAATAAATACATCTCCTAATGATGTACAAGGCACCAATGATTCTAATAGTTTGGGTTTTTTTTTTTTCTCCAAAAGCTACCAGCAAGAGTAAGGATCAAATGAAGTTCAGGACTACTGCATTCACTGCACAAAGCTACAAGAAAGATATCTTATTAAGGTCATTGTTATAAAGAAAAGACATTGACTACGTTCATTACATTCTTCTGTCCACTCATGAAATATGGAAAATTAGTGAGGATGTTTCTGATAGCAGTTATGAGACTAATGTTTGTCTTTTTGAGAAGCTCATCCAGGACCTGATAAAGCTGTGGGATTTACACTTTTTGGTAATAAATGTTACAAAATACAATTGAAAAACCCATCAAGGTTATTCTGCTGGGAAAGAGTTCTTCATTGATAATAAAAGCAGCAGGAAGAAAAGTTGCAGCGCACAAAAATTTACTTTTGATTTTATAATAACACCGTTCACGTTTGTCAATAGATTGAAAAGTTACGGTGCATATCTATAGCATATCATGGAAATAGATCAGTATGTGCCAGGGAACAGTTATAGCCCAAAATAACCTTTAATTCCCCCACACTAGTTAACATATTGCAGACAAAACAATCATACTTCACTCTCCTGCTTTCTATATTCCACTCTGCTCACCCACTGGAACAAATGGATTTCTGTATTTATCTGCCCCAGCAAAATTCATGGAAACATGAATCATTTAGGTTAGCACCTCCTGGCACAAATGAAACCAAGAATTATTTTGCCTTCCTAGAGTCCTAAATGCCAAACACTGGAGAATAAGCACAAGTGAACCAGGGAGAAGATTTCTAGTGGTCTTGCTCAGTGTATATTTCGTTGATAATTTGCACTGCCATTTCATCGATATGAATTTGAGGACACAAAACCTGCCCTATGGATCCATGTGAGGCCTAACTTTCCTCCTGTGGATCAGAGAACAATATAGTCACTAGTGCATTTTGATTTTGCTGCTTAAGACAAAGGCAGGTGTGTTTTGTGTCAGTGGCAGGTAAGCTGACTTTACTCATTATTTCTTTTAGGTAGTTCATTCATTTTTAATCCACCTCTGTACACATGAAGGACAAGACAGGAATCAGGAACAATTAACAAGTATCTGTCAATATTAAATTATGCTGGACTAACCTGGGATGGTGGTGAACACAAGATACCCTGACTTGAGTAAGGTTTCTGACACTGTCTCCTGTGGCATTTTTGTCTGGCAGCATTGTCATATTCTAATGCTAATAATGAATTGTTCAATATCAGGCAGCTAGTAACAAGAAAAGGGTTCATGCAGCCTGGTGGAGAGGAGTTAAGAATGGTCTAAAAGCTTACAACTACTTTGGAGGATTTACAAAAATTACAGAGTCAAACTTCTCAGCAGGGGCAGACACCATAACAAGGGGCAAACTGCAGCTTGGGAGGTTCATACTGAACATTAGGAACAAACTTTTCCCTGGGAAGGATACTGCAGCACTTGTCATCCAGAGATACTGTGAAGTCTCCATCATATTTAGGAGTTAACAAGATGGAAGCACAGTGCTGGCAATAGTGTTGCTGTGAGCAGGAGATTGGATTTTCAACCAATGTTTCTGTGGTTCTGTGATCTCACATGAGATCATTGGCATGATGATATAACAGCAGCGTGGTGCTATTAAAACTGACCCAAATTCACTGTTGAAATTCTGTAATGCTATAATTAATCTGCTAACACACTGGAGTACTTGTTATTTTATTCTGAGTAGAAGTAAAACAAAAGAGAAAACACTTTTTTTATTGCCCTTCCAAACAGTTAGATCCAGCATCAGAGCTATATTGGAGGAAGATGTGGACATCCTGAAATTAGGAGCTCATCAACACTGGGCAAATGCACTAGAACGTGGGCAGCTTTAATAGTTTGTGGTCTGTCCAAGCGAATCAAGGACAGTCTATCCAGATTCAGTGCACAATACAATGAACAGTAATAGATGTAATAGGTTAAATAAACCTGTCTTTGTATGTCTTCTTGCTTCCCTACCTCCCTTACAAATCAAAAGAATTGCTGTCATCCAAATCAAAGACCAGGATCTGACAGCAATATCGGTGATTGCTTTTAAATCCCAACTATTGTTTGCATTTTGCTCCACACACCACACCACTATTTGCAGACCCTGACCTGGAAAAGGATGTAAATTGAGCAAACTGCTATTGTTTGGCAAGGTGGAAAATCCATTATTAGTTTCTTTTTCTGCTGTGCAGGACAGTTCTGCTCCATTTTCACTGTTCAATGCAGTGTGACTAAAACTCTGTACCCTGCAGAAAGCTTTCATGCAGTAACTGAGGTTGATGCATTTTTGCTGCTCTGGCAGCAGTGAAGAGCAGTGAGCAGAAAAAGGGGCAGGGATGGAAGAATTGCTGAGCCACACACTATACTATACATTTCCCCTTGCTACTCTCTGTCCCAAAACAGAAGTTCTTGGCCATTCACCCACACCTGAGAGGAGCAACGGTTCTTCTGCTGCTCTCTTTAAAAGCAGCATATTTGTAAGTGGGGAGAGAGTGACAAGGCACACATTTATGAGGCTTATGTTGCTGCTCCCTTGCTCAGGTAAATAAAATATGGAAACTGCTATGAGCTTTTGGAGGACAGGAGGATGGCACTAGAGGCAGATAAGGACACAACATATTTTTTTCAGTTGTCATTCAGGTTTGTTGCACTGTCTCAGATTTTCTTTCCACTTCCAGTTTCAGAGCTGATTTCAAATGCGAAGGTAGGGGAGGATCAACCCAAGCAATGCCTGTGACTGCAGCCTTTGAGGGTAGTGTGAGTGGAGAGAAAAGTTTGCTTCCCTGCTTGGCTGAAGGTGGAGGTAGGAAGAGCCTGATACTGTGCTGCCTAGATTCATGACTGGGATGTTCCCAGCTGGCCAATTTCTTACTGACACCATGAAAACAATAGACTTTGGAAAGGAATGGGTAAGTACAGGTAGTCATCAGGTGCAGCTAGACTACTTTCTTCAGTGACTTTATTTTTTACAGAAATACTTTTCGTATAGTGAATACTGTCAGAAGCTGGTTTGATATGGTTTAAAATATTTAAACTGAGGCTGCTGGGGCAGCAGTTGGTCACTCCCTGTGCTTCCTACTTATTTCCTATTGCTACTCCTTGAAAGACAGCAAGCAATATCTTGGTATCGAAAGCACAACAGAAGCCTCATAAATAGAAAAAGAGCAAGAAAAAGTGCTAGCCTGTAAGTACCTGGTTAGGTAAAGTTAGATAGCCAACCACATAGAGTTAGCCCAACAGTAGAAGACTGGGAAATACGCTCCCATCCTCCCAGGACCTGTGAAGCTTTTAGCAGCACCAAGCCAAAGCTCAAGTGCCATACTATACAACCTCAGGACATGATCTCTGCATGGTCTCTAGCAGCAGGATTTGAGTTCAGGCCAGCCGTGTACCTTATTTTGCTTTTCCCACCTGATGGACCAAGCAACTTTCTCCAAACCTGAAATGGTTTCTGAGCCTTCCCAGCACTCCTGTCTCCTGGGTACCATGCTGGTGTAGACATATCAGCTTAGGAATTTGTGAAGGCAGAGCAATTAATGATGTGAAGTTGACAACAGTACTGAAAAAGAAGCAGGTCTCTTCCCCTCCTAGCAGCATATATATATAAATGAGTAGAAGCACAGGCTAGAGGAACCTGCCCCTACTCCTTGCTGGGACATGAGCTGACAGCAGCTCCTCCTTTCCTTTTCCCCTTTCTGCTGACTGGGAGCTGTGTCCTGAGGCTCTTGCTCTGTAAGGCAGCCAGATGGAAGAGGTAGGGGAGTACCTTACAGCAAATGTGATTCCCAGTAGCAGGCCAACTTTTGCTTTTATTTCCTTTAATACTCATTTGCTTTATTATTTCCATGGTCCTCTCATCTATTGTTTTATCTAGAAAGCGGAAATGCACAGGGTGTTGTGTTGCGTGTCTTGTCTAACTAAAAATAAATCAGAGCTAGACAGCAAATTCGCTTAAGAATACCCTCCATTTGTTCCACTAGGTGTGTCAGTGTGTATATGATTTTTGCTTTACTTCCTAAGCCAAAAAACATCAGTTTTCTCAGAACATCTGGCTGGCATCTGCGAAATCTGCAGTATGCATCATTAATCAGGATATCATTGTGAGGTTTGGTAATGACAGATAGATAGGGTAAATTCACTATATTAATGTAATAATGCTCACTGGGGTACTGCAAAGCTATAGCTTTCACTGTGCACTTAAAAAAAAAATAATTGCTTTAATAACAGCCTAGAGTAAAGAGTGGTATTTGTACTTAACAAAATCATCTAATGAACATCTGTCTTCATTCCTACTAGATTGCTTTGTACAAAATAGATATCATATACTTCATTTCCTGTCCAAAGCTATTACTCGCTATTTATGCCTTGGTAACCTATATTTCTGTGGATATATGCTACATATGCATGTGCATATATATGTGTGTGTGTGTTTATGTATATATGTGTATTATACAGAGAGAGAGGGATATATGGGTATTTGGATATATGTATATATGTATCCCTCTGTATATACGTACACATATATACATACAGACACACACATGTATATATACTGCCTCTGCTAAGCCTAAGCTTCTAGTAGAGATTTCTATTTTAAGACTACATATATGTCTATCTCTCTAGCACCTTAGCTATAATTTATGTATGGTTAATTCTGAGTGCGTGCATGTATATGTGTATACAAACACACAACAACCAAATATTTTCCTTTCTTCCCTCTCCTCCCATTTCTCTGTTAACAAACCAGTTATAGGTAAGGGATGCTTTAACTCCAGCAGGATCAGGGCAATGAATCTACCATCTACTTTTCCTGATAGATTGGATTTGGTGAATGGAAAGACCCTCTTTTCCAAAACATAATAATAATGAGTGATCAAACTTAATGTGTGCTTAAATTTCCACTGGAAATGATGATGAGTTGAACGCAGGGCTCCCCTCCTATTAATGCCACCTACAGATTCTTATGAACATTTTCTGTTATATGATCATATAAGAAGAGATGGTCACTTCTTTACATATCTATAAAATTACAACCAAAAGATTGCTTGTTCTACAGCAGGTGAACAAATACACCTTGGGTGAAATCAGAGGACATAGCTAGAGGGTATTGGCAATGTGTTTCACACACGGAAAATCAGTTAATTTTCTGCCATTTAACAGAGCTGTGGGAAATGTATTTTAGGCATACTTCAAATAAGTGACTGTAAACTGTGCTTGAAACAGAATTAGCAAATTTCCCACTTTTCACATGGCAGAATACCTGGTTTAAATATTTCTTTCTCTTACCTTACCAAGGTTTTAAAAATAAATTTCTTCCACAATTAATTTCTCTATTTTAAACATGAAAGCTCTCCTTCTCACACATGGGCATGCTTACTATCAGTTAAGACTCCACTAAGGAATTAGAGCTAAATTGGTGGTGGAGTTGTATTTTGCATTGATTTTGTTGTTGTTTTTTAATGTCAAGAGAAATCAATTGGGTTATAATTGGCTCTAACTGGCATTCACACAGGATGGAGCTTTCTTTCTTTACCTGAAGCCAAGTAGCTCTCAGACAAAGGTCTTTCTTCTCAGTATATGAAAACGTCAAGGAAAATCTAATCTACACCATACCTTGTAATGTTTGATAAGGATCAAGTAGTTGGTGGTTGGAAGATAAATGAGAAACAGACCTCATGTGCTTATCTTTTATCCCCAGAATTAGTCCCCACACTTCACTACATCTGATGCAGTTATATTTTTCTAAATAAGTTTTCTCACAAGTGTTGTTTAGTACCAAAGCTGATTAGTCCAGGGATCGCAGTGGTACAGGACACTACTCCTTGTTGTTCCAAACCTCATAGAATTGTGTTTCCTTTATGTCCACAAGACACTCTACAGGGCAGAGAATACCTTTCTTCATAAGCCTGTTAGTCCTTCACTACAGGTGAACGCAATATCTCTGGTGTTATTTAGGAATCTGATAATTCCATCCCTTCAGTGGAGCTAATGAAGAGACTGAGAAAAACTCCTGATAGGGCCTCCATGTTTCTGTTACTGAAAGCTAGACCTGCAGTGACTGGCTGAGTGATAATTACACCTTTTTATCAGAAATGTCAGAAAGCAATGCTAGGTATGAACTATTAAAAGCAGAGAAAAGATGCAACAACACAATGACCAGTTAAAAAAATTACTACCGTTAGCCTGGAGTATCGCATGCAACATATCCTGAGTGAAAAGTTACTTATATAAAGAGGTTTTAGTCTGGTTGACCCCAAAGAAAAGGAGTTTTCTGTTTGCTCACTCTCTTATCTCACTATCCTTCATGAACTAACCCACAAATACTGTGGAAAAAATACATAATGATTCCATAAGGATGGCTTATAATTACCTGAAAATAGATGGAAGCTAATTTTTATTTCTGGACACTTACTTATTTATATTCCAGCATGTAAACAAGATAATCTGAAGTGTATGGCTAAACTGTTGCTACATGTAAAGCCCTGTCCTGTTGTTTGGCTAAATGTAAGTAGGCTGAATATCTGTGGTGATGCAGAATCATTTATTAGGAGTTTATAGCTTTCTATTCCTTTATCTCTAGGTGTCAGTTACATGCCTCAGCTGCCAAATTAATTTCAGGTGTTCTTCCAAAGGCTTGCTCTGGTTTATACTGACAATTGTATCAGAGTATTGGACTTAGAAATGCCTCTTTTCTTGGACAAGGAATCAAGGAGGCAATGAAATGAGGTTAGTGGCTGATTTCAATAAAACAGATTTTTACAAAGAGATGTATAACTCTGTGCCAAGAAATCCTTTCTCAGTAAACTAAAAATTGGTCCTTATAGCCTTTCATATCCTCACATTAAATTCCTCTTTTCCATATTTTCTTTGTGAGCTAGTGGTAAAATACACGTGCTCTCTATAAACTACTATTTTGACAGGTGAATGTTAAAGGTATTGCCTTGGCAATAGTCCTCCCAAAACTATTATCTTTAAAATTTGAGTGTGTAACACAAGTAATGGCAGACCCAGAATCTGCTGGCTCTGCGGAATTGTAACAGCTTACAAAGACAGAATTCTAGCATGGAAGGTTCTTAGTGTACAAGATGCATCAGTGTTTCAGAGTAATTTCTGAAATAAACAATCATAATTATTAATCCTAATTGATACTAACACCTTGGAAGTAGTCCATACCCAAGTCCAAAACCAAATGTGAAGTTCTATAATAAGTCAAATAATAGCTACTATAATCATAATAAAGACTGCCAACAGAAGATTGTCCTGATTGTCTCAAAAGTACGGAGCAACAGAAAAAGAAGTTTAGCCTGAAGTTTTGAACTCATCTCTGTCCTTTCCTAATCTCTAGGCTCTCATATGCTAAAGCCTAACCTGCCTTAATTAGCTGCATAATTAATTACCATCTATCACTAGCAAGAACAATAAAAAGTAGCATTCTAATTTTGGAGAAGACTAACTAGGACAGGGTACCAGAGGCTGAGCTCCTGATCCACTTAATTACTTCCAGTGTTATGTCATGATAGTCTAATGCCAAAACCAACAGTAGGTAAAGGTGTGTCCATCCTTATTTCTCTAATTTCGTAACAGCTGCTCTAAATCTGTGGTTATGAATCACCAATCACAATCCACTTTACAAAATCAGCTAACCTGATATACTGGTGTCATATTTATTTAACAATTACCCTGCCCTCTGCAAGAAATCATTGCAGCTTTTGGATGTATGCAAGTCAGTTTTGGGGTTTTAGGAAATGTTTGGTGCTTGGGACAATCCAGAGTTTTCTGTAGGATCTATCGGGATTTTCTTTGCCTTTGAAGCACCAGCTGACAGATTCTCCAGCAATTAGCTTGACTTTCTCATCACAAGACCAAGCAAGATGCCTTTTTTACTGTCTTGAAAATATTGAGATGGACATTACAAAGGTCTGAATCCTTAAGCAATACAATCCAGGTTAACATGGATTTCTTTGTGCAACACCACAAAACACTTTACTTACTAAGTGTAACCACCTGCTGCTTCTGCAGTTGCAACCATTTTAATCTGTTTGTATTTTGAAGTGAATAAATAAAAACAAAGATTGAAATCTGAAAGTTCTAAGTATTAAGTGTTCTTGAGGACTAAGTCTGAGCAGAAAAGAAAGAAATAGTAACAGAAGAAGCAAAAGGAATAGTAAAAATTCATGTACACAAAAAACTATGATAAAGAAAGTATTGGTTAATATAACAGATAATTAATATATTGGTGATAGTAAATATATTGGCTGTGAAGAGAAAGCTGAAAAATAAAGCTCAAAGAAAAGTGTTCCTGGCTGCAGAAGGTCACAGAATGGTGCAAAGAAGTAACAGCTCTGTTTGGAAAATTGTTAATGGGTGTGCATGTCAATGGCTGCCTAGACCACAGCCTAAGAGTCTCATGGAAAAAAAAGCAGAATTCATGAACTATAACACAGTTTAGGAGACTATTTTTTTAATTTAAAGACTTTCTTTTTTGGACTAAAACCTTAATTTATGGTTTTAAAGTAAGACTGCCAGGAAATCATCAAAGTTCCCAAATAAATTGCTATGAAGAAGGATCTTATAATGCCTCATTGGGATGCCTCAAGTTAACATTTCTTTCATGGAACTCTTCACTTACCCAGTGCTGCCTTTGCCACTTTCTCACCCACATATTTCAAACAAATTTTGTCCAAACCATTGTTTCCCTTCCCAAAGCAAAATGCTGGTAGCATGGAAATAAAATTGGATAGTCTGACCTAAGGTTCTTGACACGAAAGTGGCAGGAAATTGCAAGGGGGATACTTTAATATTCAGATACCCATCGTGGCAGAGCTGGGGAGAGGGCAGCTGGGGTGACTGCTTATACCAAGACCCTACTTGTTTCCCAGCCAGTGGTGCCTGTCCAGCAGCAGCTGGGGGACAGGACCCAGCAACCCCTTCCTCACCCAATACTGCGCACAGCTGTAAAACACCCAGATTGCCTTGAGAGTACCAGCCTATGTCTTTGAGAGGAGGTCTAGGATTCAGCCATGTGTCCTTCACCTCTGGAGGGGAAAGGGCCCAAGATGAACTATTCACCTATGGCTTCATGGCACCAATAGTCCTAAAACTCAAATCTATGCTTTTCTTGGAGCAAATATGAAAGCTTGTGATACAGACTTTGCAAACTGAGCTGAAAAATGTGGCATTTGCTAGTTCTGGAAGGTTGATCTTCTAGCATGATGTTCTATTTTGGCTTGCAACTGTAGTATTCTTCTTGCATTTTGCACTGCTGTCACTCAAACACTGCTGTGAATGCTCAGTCTAAGTTTGGTTCCAAACCAAAAGTGTTGTATGACCTTATTAACCTAGTTTCTGCTCAGAATTAATATTAGTGTGGTGACTTGAATTATCTCCCCAGATAATCACAATATGGCATACAATTTTGAATGTCATGTTTGTTTGACTCATGGGAAATGGAAATAAAAAATTGCCTGGAGCATTGTGACTACAAATACTTACCTCTTTGGCAGTGGTCACTTTATATCACATTATGACAATTTTATTAAAGGCATATCAAAACTGATTAAACATTTTCATAGAATTACACATTCTTTGCCAAATTCTGCTATTTAATATGGGCATTTTACATAAGATTGCTGACAGACCTTTTTCTGGAGTGAGGATAGCAGAGAAAACTAGTTGTATAAAGAAACTTCAATCACTCATTAGGCAAGAAAGTAATCATGAAATTAATTATGAATTCACAACTGTGTGTATCCTTTTGATTAAAAGCAAATATAATTCTTAATAAGAATTCTACTATACTTTGAAACCTCATTCAATTGTGAAGTTATATTGATTTAAAAGGAGTTGTAAAGATTAAAATCATATTTTGAAAATGGGTAGATATAATTTAATAAGTTATACTAAGTAAGTGAAATCCTGTCAGAAGATTTCATGATAAGTTTCAATGATTTAAATTGAAAATATTTGTGTGTCATTCTGATAGCTTTTTTAGCTCTTATCCAAATTTTAGCTTAACATTTAAGAATTCAGTTTTTCCATCATATATTTACACAATGCTGAATCAGCATATATCATTTCTGAGCATAGGTCTTGCTGTCAAATACCATAACACAATGGCCTCGGCTTTTATGTAAAATTAAATTTTAAACTTTTAATACATTTGAATCATAAAAATACTATTTGTTTTGTGGTGATCACTGATGTTGCTCTGAAACATTTCTAGGTTTACTAGAAAATGGTATAATACTGTCAGTATAAGTTGGCACAATTATTAAAGTCTTTCTGAAATTAGCCCAGCATTGGTATTTCTAAATTTACCATCAAAATAAGTAGTAAGAATATATACCTGTTGACTATATGACTATTCTGATAGTATAGACAGTTGCCACAAAGCATGGCACAGGGAAGGCTATAATCATAAACTTGTAGGGCTGTGAGGAATGTGAAGACAACAACCAGACTACCTGGAACATGATCCAATTTTACATGCATAACCGACTGCATAGATTTGTCTAACTTGTTCTTAAAATTTTTCAGTGGAAAACATTCACAACTTCTTGATATCCTGTAAATGTTTCACCTCTTTAAGAGGTAGATATTTGTTAAGACCTAAGCTTAGTCTCTTTTGTAAATTAAGCCTGTATCTTCTACCTTTCTCCACAGAAAACAACTGAACAATCCACCTTTAGGATACCTTTTTCTATAATGGAATATTTTCACAATACACTACATCTTGGACTTCTCTTTCAGTTGTTAGTCTATAAACAAATGATAAAGAACATCCATCAACCTTTCCTCAAAGGATGTATTTCCTAAACCTCCACCATTCTTACTTCTCCTGTCTGGACTCTCACCAGCTTGTTTACCTCTTTCCTATGTCACAATGCTCCAAACAGAACAAGATCTCAAGCTGAGACCTCACAGCATCAAGTACAGCAGAGAATTTACTTCTTATGTCTTATATACAAATTATTAGTGCACCACAGAAATTGGGGTGAGGGGGACAGAGGTGTATAAACGTCACCTTGCCAGTGCAAGTTTAGTGTGCTATTCCCTCAAGACCCTTTACAGAAGACTGCTAAATACTCAGCAACTTCACAGTATGGATTTCCACTTCCAATTACAGAATTTTATCTTAGCGTTTTCAGACTCTTTCTGATCTCTACTAGTGTATCCCTTCAGCTTTATTTCTGAATTAAGAATCATAGAATAACTGAGATTGGAAGGTGTCTCTGGAGGACAACTACTCTGGTCTTCTGTTCAAAGCACAGCTACTTCTGATGTAGGAGCAGGTTGCTTGGCACCTGGTGTGGTTAAAGTCACCAAGGCTTCCAGAGCCTCTCTTTGGACAGAGAAGTTATTTTCTTTTCCTCCAGTTACCATTTGCCTTGCTGCAGCTGGTGACCATTACAGCTTGCCCTTTGGCTGGGCAACCCAGGGAAGAGTGTGGCTCCATTCTCTCTCTAAGTCATGGCCCTCACCCTGATTTTAGGAAGAAAAAGGCTGTGATTACCTCCCCTTTCATCTTCTCCTTTCTGGCTAAACCAATCCCAGAAAGCCTCTCCCCATAGGCCAAGAGCTTCCCACCATTACCAGCATCAGGGTCCTCTACTGGACTCTCTCCAGTTTGTCAATCTTTCTGATGCACTGGAGAGCCCTGAACTGGACATAGCACCCCACACATGGCATTGCCACTGTTGAATGGAGGAGCATAACTCCTACTGCGAAGACTGCACCCCAGCCTCCTGGCCACCTGCACAGGGTACAGTCTGGTAGAGTCACTCAGGCAGCAGGTGGAGGAGCTACAGGAGGAAGTTAACAGGCTACACCATGTTAGGGATGGTGAACAAGAAATAGAGTATTATTTGAGACTTTACAAGAAGAAATAGTAGGCCCTGTGGAACTGATCTCCACAGGCTACCGGATAAAGAGCTTCAGCAGTGAACAGACAGCACCTTGGATGAGATACCATGGTCTCTGGTGACCTTGGGAATAGCGTATCACTTCACTCCCTTCCCTTGTATATACCAACCAGCAACAGATATGAAGCCTTGGCAGCAGACAAAAAGAATGAGCAAGATTCACAGGGAGAAATCATACCAGCAGCACGTACTAAAAGCTGCAAAAGGAGGTGGCAGGTGCTAGTAGTGGGTGCCTCTATTGAGAGGCACTGAGGCATCCAGCTGTCAGCCTGATATACAGTCAAGAGTGGTTTGCTACTTGCCAGGGATGTCAAAGAGAGACTGCCACGATTGGTTAAAAGCAAACTATGATCCCCTACTGCTTTTCCATATGGGCAAAAGCGACGTGGTAAGGCAAAACCTGGGCAAGATCAAGCAAGACTTCAGATCACCGGGAGCTCAAGTGAAAAGGACGGGTGTCCAAATGATCTTCTCTTTCTTGCCAGTCAGGGATAGGGGTGCAGGCAGAAGCTGAGACATGCAGATCAATATCTAGCTTCATAGGTGGTGTCGTTGCCAGGGCTTTGGTTTCTATGATCATGGGACATTCATTGATGAATAAAGCCTCTTGGGGAGAGATGGGATCCACCTATCTAGAAGAGGCAGGAGAATCTTTGCTGACTTAGTGAATTGTGTTTTCAACTCATGAACTTGGGGAGTGGGGTCCAAAGCTGTGACACCTTATGTCGATAAGCAAGAGGGTAGATGAGTGAAACTACAAGAGCATAAAGAATGCTCCCCAACCCTTTCCAAAGGCAAAACACCTATGTCCAGCCACCTCCAGTGCATATAAAACAACACACATAGTCTGGGCAACAAACAGTAGGAACTGGAGGTCCATGCCCAGTCTGAGAGTTACGATGTGAGAAGAATCACAGAAGCTCAGTGGGAAAACTCACATGAATGGAAGACCACAATGGATGGCTATAAACTCTTTCAGAAAGATAGGAAAGGAAAAAGAGGAGTTGGAATTGCACTTTGTGTAAAAGAGAAATTTGAGCATATGGAGGTGAGCTATGGAGACCATGGAAGTTATACCAAATGCCTTTGGATCAAGATTAGGGGGATCATCACCACGGGGGATCTTACATTAGGTAACAGTTACCAACCTCTGAATCAGGATGACAAGGCTGATGAAACTTTACTTTGGTGGCTCTGTGAAGTCTTTGGACAACAGAACCTGGTCGTCATGGGTGACTTCAATTACCTGGATGTTTGTTCGGAAAACAGTACAGCAGATCACAAGTTGTCCATCAGGTTCCTGGAATGCATTGAGGACTACTTACTGCTACAGACACTGGACATGCTGACTAGGAAGAGTGCATTGCTAGACTTACTGCTCACATACAGAGAAGATTTACTTGACAACATAACTACTAATGATAGCCTTGGGTACAATGACCACAACATGGTGGAGTTTAAAATCTTGCTGAGCATACTGAAGACCAGTGGCAGGACAAAGACTCTAAATTTAGGAGACCCAATTTCAATACACTCAGAGCTCAGATGTAAGAGATTCCATGGCAAGCATCCATGGTGAGCAAAAGAGTTTGAAAGTGCTGCGTCTTATTAAAAACCAGCCTCCTGAGAGCACAAGAACAGTCCTTCCTCTACAAAGGGAAAGGAGGAAGGCAGAACAAGAGAATATCCTGGCTTAACAATGAGATTTTGAATGAGATTAAAAGCAAAAAAGAAGCACACCGGTTACAGAAAGGTGGCCAAATAACTATCAAGAGCTATGGGAACCTTGATAGGGCATGCAGAGATGCAGTCAGGAAGGCTAAGGCTCAGCTAGAACAAAAATTCATACCCATCTACAAGAAGGTCTCAAAAGAAGACCCAGGAAACTACAGCCCCATTAGTCTTACTTCAATCCTTAGGAAAGCAATGTAACAAGTCCTATAAACTATTAATAACGAAAGTAATGTAATTGGGAAAAGCCAGCCCAGATTTACCAAAGGCAAATCATACCAGACTAACCTGATCATTATCTGCGATAAAATAACATCTTACATCAACATAGGAAGGGCAGTGGATGTTGTGTACCTGGACTTAAGCAAAGTGTTTGATGCTGTTTCCCTCAGCCTTCTCCTGGACAAACTGGCAAGACACAGATTGAATGAGTGGTCTGCACAGGGAGAAAATTGGCTAACAGGCTGCATGTAAAGGGTGGTGATCAACAATTTTACTCAGACTGGCAGCCTGTCACAAGTAGGGACCTCCAGGATTTGATACTGGGCCCCATGCTGTTCAGCATCTTCATAAATGATCAGGGTGTTGTGATGGAAAGCACCCTCACCAAGTTTCCTGATGACACCAAAGTGGGTGGTGAGGTACAGACACCAGAAGGGAGAGCTATCTTACAGAGACACCTGGACAGTCTAGAAGAGTGGGTTAGGAAGAGCAGTATGGAGTTTAACAAAGACAAGTGCAAAGCCCTGCACCTTGAACAGGATAACCAAAGAGCCCAGAACAGGCTAGGAACTATGTGGCTGGGGAGCAGCCTTGCTGAAAGGGATGTGGGGGTCCTGGTGGGCAACAAGCTGAACGTGAGTCAGCAGTGCACTGCTGAAACAACAAAGGCAAGTCAGACCCTGGGCTGCATCTGTAGGGGCATTAGTAGCAGAGACAGAGTCTTGATCATCCCACTCTATTCAGCTCTTGTCAGTCCACACCTGGAGTACTGTGTCCACTTCTGGTCCCCACAGTTCAAAAAACATATGGAAAGAAGATGATCAAAGGGCTGGAGAACCTGCCCTGTGAGGAAAGACTGAAATAGTTAGGTGTTGTGGTTTCAGGTCAGCTCAGTCGGTAACAAAGCACCATGAAGCCGCTCGCTCACCCCCCACCACCTCGCCTGGCCACGTTGGGATGAGGAGAAAATACAAAGGCAGGCTCGTGGGTCGAGACAAGGACTGGGAGGGATCACTCCCCACTTATGGTCATGGGCAAAACACAGGCTCAACTTGGGAAAAAAACAAAATCAATTTAATTTACTAGAAATCAAAAAAACCCAAAACACAAGGGTATTAGGAAGGGAAACTAAACATCAGAACAACCTCCCCCCACCCCTCCCACCTTCCCGGCTCAGTTCCACTCCCGATAATTTCTACCTCCTCCCCCCGGCGGCGCAGCGAAAAGGGGATGGGGGTTGAGTCAGCTCGCCACACATCGTCGCTGCCGCTTCTTTCCTCAGGGGGAAGATTCCTCTCTCGTTCCCTGCTCCACCGTGGGGTCCCTCCCACGGGAGACAGTCCTTCAC